>JANAVB010011399.1:21761286-22176286 GCA_029216955.1 Iris pallida
CAGGCCACTGGATCTAGTAGCTTGCCCGAGAGATCTGACCAGGCTGAGGAGGAGGTTTACGAGACTGCCCCCCCCAGTAATTCCACTATCCCGGAGACCCCGGCAGTTGTACAGGGAGGTCTACTACCTCCACCCCAGAGGGTTTCGATCGCCGTTCCAGAGATACTGCCGCCGCCACTCCCTATATCGACGGATACACACCATATGTTCCTTCTCCTTCAGCAGATGATGGAGACACAGCGAGCCCAGGCAGAGACGTCGCAGCGCCAGACGGAGGCGTCACACCGTCAGATTGAGATGCTGAGGCAGAGCATGGAGAACTCGCATCAGCATGTACTGGCAGCCGTGGAGAGAGTGGCACCGGGTACGGTATAGGGCCCTACTGGCCAGTAGTCGTACCAGCAGCAGTCCAGGCCAGGGACAGTATTAGACTTCAGAAAGATGAGCTCCAGGGACTTTACGGGCACGGAGGGCATCCTTTATGCAGACGACTGGCTAGAGGACGTGCAGCGGAGTATAGAGCTAGCAGAGCTTCCTAGAGGACTTTGGGTTTCAGCCGCAGCCAGCCGATTCTTCGACATCGCGCAGACATGGTACCGCACGGATCCTCGTGCGTCGGTGAGAGGGCTGGCATGGGAGGACTTCCGGAGGCTCTTCAAGGAGAAGTTCTTCCCGGATGTGGCTCTTACAGCATTGGAGGGCCAGTTCGTGGGTCTAGTGCAGGGGAACTCGTCGGTGGACGAGTATGCAGCTGAGTTCTTCCGCCTTAGCAGGTTCGCTCCCGATATGATCCAGGATGAGGGGCAGAAGGCTCGTAAGTTCCGTAGGGGACTTATTCATGCAGTGCACACCCGCACCTCGGGTCGCCGTGACGCGACGTTCGATCAGATATTGATAGACGCACAGATTACAGAGAAGGACTTCGACCTCAAGCCGAAGAGGAGCGGTGATACTATGGGGGCGAGTTCCAGTGCGGGACCGGCCAAGTGCCCCCATATTCAGCATCAGCAGAGGCCATTTCACCAGAAACCTCTGTTACAGATTCAGCAGGCACCAGCGCGTGTCCAGCAGCACCAGAGACAGGGCCAGAGACCGGCTATCCCGTGCGGCTTCTGCGAGAAGCCGGGGCACACTAGAGAGGCTTGTAGGAAGAGTGTCACGACCCGTACCCTAGAGTAAGGGCACGAGAAGTGGGTACGTCCAGCCTACGCCGCAGTGTCGGCGGTAGAACGCTGTCCTAGGTCAATCATCTAACAATATAAAGGTACCTGTACAGTATATACACTCCGAATGGAGTTGACATAGCAGAATACAGTCTCAATCACATCTAAGGCAGGATGATAAGATAGATAGACAGATATGAAAATAAAATAAGATCCGCAGAGATACAACCAGAGAAGTCTAAGTGTCTAAGATAACACAAACCAGAAAAAATCTCAAATCTCAAATACAGTAATACATAAATACAACTCAAGACAACTGAAAATAAGCTATAAGCAAAACCCTAGCTATCTATACAACCTCTACTGTGTCTCCTCTAGGCTAGCAGGCAATCTCCAGGCTACCTGTAAAATTTATCAACAGGTCCAGTCAGGACAGGAGCGAGCACAAAACATCTCACGCAGTTCATATCAAGTTAGAAAATATAAAGCATGCAATAGAGTAAGGTACAGGAAACGCTGAAAGTAAATATATATAAAAAACAGCAGAGATTTGATAATAGGAAATATCTATATATGATAAGTAAGAACTGTAAGCAATATGTGATTTAGAGCACAATATGGTTACGTAAACGGTCTAGGACAATGCAATGGTAACTCCATTGTACGTGAGTGTACAATAGACATATACAATAGTTATACAATGTTGTACAATAGGATTTGATTACATAACCAATTCTACTATCCCTCCCCAATTAATACACAAGGATCCACTCCAGTTACGTTATCTTATACAATAGTGTACAATGTTATACAATAGATGTACAATATTATACAATAGATGTACAATATTATACAATAGTTGTACAATGGTATACAATAGTGTACAATAGTCTATCCCTGGGACTCATGTAATAATGAGAGTACAATATGCACAATGAGTATACAAGGATATGGGTATTCAATAAATACAATATATAAGTGAAACGCATATCACAATATGTATCTAGTGAATACAAGGGGATAACATCTCAAAAGAAGATCCATATAGTACCAATCCGTGATAACAATCGTGTCAGCATCAAGTACAGTAATCTAGAGCAAGAATGTAAATCCAGACAAGTATGAAACGGTCAGAGAATGTACTCGCCTGATAACTGAATGTCCGAAGAGGGTGTACTGCCTGAGGAGAGGTGTCTGTCTCCTAATCAGATCAACACAAGTTACAACATGTCTAAAATAAGGAAATAGACTGCTACAATGCATCTACATGCTGTCTAGGTCAAACTAGGCTAAAGTCAACACTTGGTCAACTCTAGTCAACTATCTAGTCAAAGCTAGGTCAACTGGGTCAACCTAGACTCAATGAAGTCTCACTAGACCTAACCAGTCTACCCTAGCTAGTACACACCATACAAATCCAAGGCTATACAAGCCAACACAAGTCACATATCAAGATACATCACATTCATGCATATTCAACATTATATATATATATATATAAGAGAAAAGAACTAACATGTAAAGCTATGTGTGAGTGTGTGAACATGGAGGTGTACATGAAAAGAGAAATCAATACTAGTTATGGATTTACACTACACATGGCACAAAGCTAACCCAACTACATTACACATGTATTATACTTAACATGCATGGCAACAAGTATACATCTATATACATTAGAGTAGAGACTATTTAAGTTATAACTAACATGCATCTATACTTTACATAAATCTATATACATTATAGCAATCATTTAGAGAAGGGTTACATGGCATAGTGGTTGATATAGAGTGGGGTGTCCTTGTGCAGAGGGTGAAGTTTATTCTCAGTTTAGTTCCACATTTGCATATAAACTAAAGTGAGCTATCCCATAAACTGGTGTAACTAACCACATAAAATGAACTAACATTCAATCTAAATATCAGGTATGCATTGGTTCTATGTCTACATATGAAATCTGATATTGTATTTACAATATTTATACATTATGCATTCATATCTATCATTACATATATACCTTGCATTTATATCTAGCATTCATTATATACTTTCATGCATGCATTGTATGTCATTCTTTCATTCATGCATTTATGCATTGCTTACATATATTACATTAATTGTATTCCTACATGCTTGCATTCAACCATATATATACATTAATGTAAAGAGGATATATATCATATATATATCATTTCATTCATCTAACATATCATGCATTACATACTCTATATTCATTTAATATCCATACTACATAGGCTCATAGGTTACACAAAATGCATATATCGTATAGTCACTCTTCTACTTAAAACCAATACTGTACCAATTGGGCATTCACTAAATTTTAGGATTAAAATATGTTGTAGTACTTCGTGTTAGCTTTCCGAAACTTCATAAGGATTACATTTTCGTGTCCGAAAGCTCCCGGAATCGCAAAAATACCGAAACGCGTTCGTCTTTCGTACAGCTGACATTCAAATAATTCTACAGAAAGTTACAGAAAGAATTTGGCTTATTAAAATATATATTTGAAAATCTAACTTCGATACGGTTCTTTTAAAAAAATGGGAGATAAATCGGAGTTCTAAGCTAAAATTTATGACATTTCTAAGTTGCTATTGCTACTAAAAACGTGGATAAATATTATGACGAATTTAGGTAGTTTGAGACAAAAGAAACACAAGTATATAACATAATATATGAAGAACTCACTCTCTACACTAATATATATATATATATATATGAGACACTATAGAACACATCTCCAATACAAAATATGAGATTAAATATGTAATAATTCATTCACACATAACAACAACACATAGTGTCCAAATTTGGGGTTTTTCCACATGGACACAATAACACATCAAGGACACTCCTAAATGTCTCCAAATGGACCCAAATGGACACAAATGGAGACACAACCATGGAAGAAATTCCTATGGGTTCAAAACATTTCTAAATGCATGGGGGTTTGGATTAGAGGGTAGATTTTACCTTCCGGGAGGTGAAATCTCAAGAACTCCTTCCGATACGACACCGACACGAAGGGATCTCCAAATAGACACAAAACAATGCAAACTCCTCCCAAACTTGGCTAGCACCTCCTCTTGCTTGAGTAGAGAAGAAATGGAGAAGATTGGATGGAGGAATGGGTTGATTTGGAGATAAAATCAATGGAGGTTCTTCTTAAATTTGGAGAAGAACTCAAGGAGATGAAAAAAGAGGCTAAGAACAAAATGAATGATGACTCATTCCCCTCCTTTGGTGGCTGGCCATATTGGCTATTTCTCCCATTTTGGCAAAGTCCAAAATGCCCCTCTTGTCCCATTAGGTTCAACTTAAGTTAGGTTAGGGTTTGGGGCTAAAATAGACTAGTTTGAGTCTCAAAATAACTCAACCTAGTCATGAACAATTAGCCCAACCATACTAACTTAAATATTAGATTTTGTGGGCTATGCTTAACTTAATAGTGGGTCCCATCTAGAGTTTAAGCTACCCGGATCACAATACAAGTCGAAACGAGACGAAACTCAAACCCGACTAAACAAATCCAATAAAAACAATATTAAAAATATAAAATTTTTCCAAAATATTAAAATATAAAAAATGACCAAAATCATAATACATCAATTTAAATATTATTAAAATAATCTAAAATTCACCAATTAATCAAAATCCTAAATAATTCAAAAGTCACAAAATAACCAAAATACCCTTAGCCTAAAAAGTTGTAAATAGTTATTCTAATCACATGGTTAGGTCCATATGGTCATGGTTAGTCTCTAGGCTCAACAGTTCTAGGGTTCACTGGCTAACACATTAAATTTATAATTCACCAATTTTAAATAGTATTAAATTAATTAAAAATTCCCATAAATCATAAATCCTATTATTAAATAATAAACTTTTATAAAATTTCAAAATTACCCTCATTTTTAGAAAAGTGGGTGTTACAAGTCTACCCTCCTTAGAAAATTTCGTCCTCGAAATTAAGATGGTCGTACTTCTTCTAGAGTCTCGTCCCCAACATTCAAAGTCTCAGAACTTACCTAAATCATACAATTTAAAAGAATGGCATACAAGGTCATGGCATACGGTGGTAATGAAAGTCTCATCTAGGTATACTAGTTACACTAGACCAAAACAATCAAAGGGTATCAAAACTTACAAGCAATCAGGGGTGTTAAACTGGAAAAGATACAGAAATAACAAATCAACAAGGCTTTAAGGCATAATCAAAATCAAAATTTAAAGCACAAATATCGAGCATTAAAATCCAATTACAATATATATATATATAGAGAGAGTGTTAGAAGGAGAAAAAGCTAGCATTATGTAAAGGTTATGTGGTTAGTGTGTGTATGGGTGTATGTGGACATGTTCATAGGGTTAGATAGTAGACATGTGTGTGTGTGTGAAATATACATGAAAGTGTATAGAAGGATTTGGGTTTCAAAACAATAGCTATCAAGTTACACTACTCATGGCATATTGGTTAAACAATCTACAATGCACAACCTATTTACTCATAACACGCATGGCTAACCATATATATACATATATCTATATGTATAGAGAGGTAGAGATTTAGTTATGTATCTATATACATTATAACAGTATGCATAAACTATATATATATATATATATATATATATATATATATATATATATATATATATATATATATATATATATATATATATATATATATACCTATATAGTTATATGAACATAACATAGAGATAAAGGGTTAGGTTTACATGACAGTTGTGAACATTAGTGTACATTAGTATAGAGTGTCAAGAGTACAGGGGTTATAACTTAAAATGAAGGGTTCAATCATTCATTTCAGTTTAACATTACATATTAAATCTGAAATTGAACTAAACATTTAAAAGCAATGTAAAAATGTTAACATGTATTCAGTTTTCAGGATTTTGGAGAAATTCGAACATCAAAACTAACCCAACGTTTACCACAACCACAACCTAACATATAAGAGTATGAAACCTAACATTATATCCCTACATACAACAATGTATACGGCTCAAAACATTACATTTTAAAAAAATTGCAAATTGACTAATCACTTAGAATTCAGGCTTAAAGGGTTAATATGCACACAGTCTCAGATTTGATAAATTCAAACATAAAATTCAACCAATTTCTTTAAAACTTGAAACCTTGTATATAACATACATGTGCAGTGATGTAAACAACGACTAATAATATGAAATTTACATTTAATTTACGAATTTAATCTGGAAAACATAGAACTAGTCACTGATACTGTACTATATTAAAAATATTGAGATTTTGAGAAATTAACATCAAACATATTAATATGCATTTAGATAGATTGGTAATCAAGTGTAGCATGCATACGTGTCAGGCAAGTATCTGCAAGTATCTGTGTCCGCTATATATATATATATATATATATATATATATATATATATATATATATATATATATTAAGGTAATACAAGAAATAATGGCAAGAAGGAATAATGATAAAATCTGTTCTGCTTATCTGTTTAAAAGAAGGAACCATTTTGAAACCAGAGCTATAATATCAAATCCAAGTTAAGGTCTAGCAAAATCATCGATTCATTGTATTAAGAAGAAATTCATAGAAAGGAGTTACACAAGGTTTATAATAACAGCTAAAGCTACTCCTAAGTTAAACAATGAGAAGCGAAACAAAACAAAACAAAACAACAATAATTCTTTTTTTTTGAATGACTGAAACAAAAGTAGAAAAAACATGTTCAAAAGCATTTAAGGTACAATCTGATAATCATATGCGTCTATCCAAAATTATGGTACTCTAAATCCTCGTCATACTAGTAAGCAAGGCTATGATAATCACAAAGTCCTCGACTTAGGCACATACCCCTAGAATAATGGTATTTAAAATTTTTGCGATGCCGCTAGCTTGGCTGCAAAAACCATAAATTTCCACACCCGAGAAATATATCCAAAGCCAGACTATATGTCCTCACCATGCTGGCTAATGTGACTGTAGAAGACTAGATTCCATAACTTAGATGACCTAGCCCATATAATTTTATCTTGACAAAAATTAAATTAAATCAATAATGGATACCCAAAAATTAAATTTATCAACGAACATCAAGATTCAGAAATGAACAAAAATCCGTCAAATCATATAAATACAAACTCGGATGCCACATCTAACATCAAGATTCGAAATTCAACAATAATCCATCAAAATCAAATTTAACAACAGAAAGTAAAGATAAATCAAATAAAGGGAAGAAGAGTTTTCAAATCGAAGTTAAAAATAAGATTCTCAAGGGTCGTCCCAGGAATCTCTCAAGGGATCCTAACTGTGATTGAGTACCTTCAAAAATATATCCTAATCCTACTACAGGCTGTAGTGATACTCTAGTTCGAATACCACTACACAAACTCGACCTGCATGGGCCACCACTAAAAATGTGTCACGACCCGCACCCTAGAGTAAGGGCACGAGAAGTGGGTACGTCCAGCCTACGCCGCAGTGTCGACGGTAGAACGCTGTCCTAGGTCAATCATCTAACAATATAAAGGTACATGTACAGTATATACACTCCGAATGGAGGTGACATAGCAGAATACAGTCTCAATCACATCTAAGGCAGGATGATAAGATAGATAGACAGATATGAAAATGAAATAAGATCCGCAGAGATACAACCAGAGAAGTCTAAGTGTCTAAGATAACACAAACCAGAAAACATCTCAAATCTCAAATACAGAAATCCATAAATACAACTCAAGACAACTGAAAATAAGCTATAAGCAAAATCCTAGCTATCTATACAACCTCTACTGTGTCTCCTCTAGGCTAGCAGGCAATCTCCAGGCTATCTGTAAAATTTATCAACAGGTCCAGTCAGGACTGGAGCGAGCACAAAACATCTCACACAGTTCATATCAAGTTAGGAAATATAAAGCATGCAATAGAGTAAGGTACAGGAAACGCTGAAAGAGAATGTATATGAAAAACAGCAGAAATTTGATAATATGAAATATCTATATATGATAAGTAAGAACTGTAAGCAACATGTGATTTAGAGCACAATATGGTTATGTAAACGGTCTAGGATAATGCAATGGTAACTCCATTGTACGTGAGTGTACAATAGACATATACAATAGTTATACAATGTTGTACAATAGGATTTGATTACATAACCAATTCTACTCCCCCTCCCCAATCAATACACAAGGATCCACTCCAGTTACGTTATCTTATACAATAGTGTACAATGTTATACAATAGATGTACAATATTATACAATAGATGTACAATGTTATACAATAGTTGTACAATATTATACAATAGTGTACAGTAGTCTATCCCTGGGACTCATGTGATAATGAGAGTACAATATACACAATGAGTATACAAGGATATGGATATTCAATAAATACAATATGTAAGTGAAATGCACATCACAATATGTATCTAGTAAATACAAGAGGATAACATCTCAAAAGAAGATCCATATAGTACCAATCCGTGATAACAATCGTGTCAGCATCAAGTACAGTAATCTAGAGCAAGAATGTAAATCCAGACAAGTATGAAATGGTCAGAGAATGTACTCGCCTGATAACTGAATGTCCGAAGAGGGTGTACTGTCTGAGGAGAGGTGTCTGTCTACTAATCAGAGCAACACGAGTTACAACATGTCTAAAATAAAGAAATAGACTGCTACAATGCATCTACATGCTGTCTAGGTCAAACTAGGCTAAAGTCAACACTTGGTCAACTCTAGTCAACTATCTAGTCAAAGCTAGGTCAACTGGGTCAACCTAGACTCAATGAAGTCTCACTAGGCCTAACCAGTCTACCCTAGCTAGTACATACCTTACAAATCCAAGGCTATACAAGCCAACACAAGTCACATATCAAGATACATCACATTCATGCATATTCAACATTATATATATATATAAGAGAAAAGAACTAACATGTAAAGCTATGTGTGTGTGTGTGTGAACATGGAGGTGTACATGAAAAGAGAAATCAACACTAGTTATGAGTTTACACTACACATGGCACAAAGCTAACCCATCTACGTTACACATATATTATACTTAACATGCATGGCTACAAGTATACATCTATATACATTAGAGTAGAGACTATTTAAGTTATAACTAACATGCATCTATACTTTACATAAATCTATATACATTATAGCAATCATTTAGAGAAGGGTTACATGGCATAGTGGTTGATATAGAGTGGGGTGTCCTTGTGCAGAGGGTGAAGTTCATTCTCAGTTTAGTTCCACATTTGCATATAAACTAAAGTGAGCTATCCCATAAACTGGTGTAACTAATCACATAAAATGAACTAACATTCAATCTAAATATCAGGTATGCATTGGTTCTATGTCTACATATGAAATCTGATATTGTATTTACAATATTTATACATTATGCATTCATATCTATCATTACATATATACCTTGCATTTATATCTAGCATTCATTATATACTTTCATGCATGCATTGTATGTCATTCTTTCATTCATGCATTTATGCATTGCTTACATATATTACATTAATTGTATTCCTACATGCTTGCATTCAACCATATATATACATTAATGTAAAGAGGATATATATCATATATCCTAGAGGACTTTGGGTTTCATGGATATATATCAACCGGGTACGGTGTAGGGCCCTACTGGCCAGTAGTCGTACCAGCAGCAGTCCAGGCCAGGGACAGTATTAGACTTCAGAAAGATGAGCTCCAGGGACTTTACGGGCACGGAGGGCATCCTTTATGCAGATGACTGGCTAGAGGACGTGCAGCGGAGTATAGAGCTAGCAGAGCTTCATAGAGGACTTTGGGTTTCAGCCGCAGCCAGCCGATTCTTCGACATCGCGCAGACATGGTACCATACGGATCCTCGTGCGTCGGTGAGAGGGTTGGCATGGGAGGACTTCCGGAGGCTCTTCAAGGAGAAGTTCTTCCCGGATGTGGCTCTTACAGCATTGGAGGGCCAGTTCGTGGGTCTAGTACAGGGGAACTCGTCGGTGGACGAGTATGCAGCTGAGTTCTTCTGCCTTAGCAGGTTCGCTCCCGATATGATCCAGGATGAGGGGCAGAAGGCTCGTAAGTTCCGTAAGGGACTTATTCATGCAGTGCACACCCGCACCTCGGGTCGCCGTGACGCGACGTTCGATCAGATATTGATAGACGCACAGATTACAGAGAAGGACTTCGGCCTCAAGCCGAAGAGGAGCGGTGATACTATAGGGGCGAGTTCCAGTGCGGGACCGGCCAAGCGCCCCCATATTCAGCATCAGCAGAGGCCATTTCACCAGAAACCTCTGTTACAGATTCAGCAGGCACCAGCGCGTGTCCAGCAGCACCAGAGACAGGGCCAGAGACCGGCTATCCCGTGCGGCTTCTGCGAGAAGCCGGGGCACACTAGAGAGGCTTGTAGAAAGAGTGTCACGACCCGTACCCTAGAGTAAGGGCACGAGAAGTGGGTACGTCCAGCCTACGCCGCAGTATCGGCGGTAGAACGCTGTCCTAGGTCAATCATCTAACAATATAAAGGTACCTGTACAGTATATACACTCCGAATGGAGTTGACATAGCAGAATACAGTCTCAATCACATCTAAGGCAGGATGATAAAATAGATAGACAGATATGAAAATAAAATAAGATCCGCAGAGATACAACCAGAGAAGTCTAAGTGTCTAAGATAACACAAACCAGAAAAAATCTCAAATCTCAAATACAGTAATACATAAATACAACTCAAGACAACTGAAAATAAGCTATAAGCAAAACCCTAGCTATCTATACAACCTCTACTGTGTCTCCTCTAGGCTAGCAGGCAATCTCCAGGCTACCTGTAAAATTTATCAACAGGTCCAGTCAGGACAGGAGTGAGCACAAAACATCTCACGCAGTTCATATCAAGTTAGAAAATATAAAGCATGCAATAGAGTAAGGTACAGGAAACGCTGAAAGTGAATGTATATGAAAAACAGCAGAGATTTGATAATAGGAAATATCTATATATGATAAGTAAGAACTGTAAGCAATATGTGATTTAGAGCACAATATGGTTACGTAAACGGTCTAGGACAATGCAATGGTAACTCCATTGTACGTGAGTGTACAATAGACATATACAATAGTTATACAATGTTGTACAATAGGATTTGATTACATAACCAATTCTACTCCCCCTCCCCAATCAATACACAAGGATCCACTCCAGTTACGTTATCTTATACAATAGTGTACAATGTTATACAATAGATGTACAATATTATACAATAGATGTACAATATTATACAATAGTTGTAAAATGGTATACAATAGTGTACAATAGTCTATCCCTGGGACTCATGTAATAATGAGAGTACAATATGCACAATGAGTATACAAGGATATGGGTATTCAATAAATACAATATATAAGTGAAACGCATATCACAATATGTATCTAGTGAATACAAGGGGATAACATCTCAAAAGAAGATCCATATAGTACCAATCCGTAATAACAATCGTGTCAGCATCAAGTACAGTAATCTAGAGCAAGAATGTAAATCCAGACAAGTATGAAACGGTCAGAGAATGTACTCGCCTGATAACTGAATGTCCGAAGAGGGTGTACTGCCTGAGGAGAGGTGTCTGTCTCCTAATCAGATCAACACAAGTTACAACATGTCTAAAATAAGGAAATAGACTGCTACAATGCATCTACATGCTGTCTAGGTCAAACTAGGCTAAAGTCAACACTTGGTCAACTCTAGTCAACTATCTAGTCAAAGCTAGGTCAACTGGGTCAACCTAGACTCAATGAAGTCTCACTAGACCTAACCAGTCTACCCTAGCTAGTACACACCATACAAATCCAAGGCTATACAAGCCAACACAAGTCACATATCAAGATACATCACATTCATGCATATTCAACATTATATATATATATATATATAAGAGAAAAGAACTAACATGTAAAGCTATGTGTGAGTGTGTGAACATGGAGGTGTACATGAAAAGAGAAATCAATACTAGTTATGGGTTTACACTACACATGGCACAAAGCTAACCCAACTACATTACACATGTATTATACTTAACATGCATGGCAACAAGTATACATCTATATACATTAGAGTAGAGACTATTTAAGTTATAACTAACATGCATCTATACTTTACATAAATCTATATACATTATAGCAATCATTTAGAGAAGGGTTACATGGCATAGTGGTTGATATAGAGTGGGGTGTCCTTGTGCAGAGGGTGAAGTTCATTCTCAGTTTAGTTTTACATTTGCATATAAACTAAAGTGAGCTTTCCCATAAACTGGTGTAACTAACCACATAAAATGAACTAACATTCAATCTAAATATCAGCTAAGCATTGGTTCTATGTCTACATATAAAATCTGATATTGTATTTACAATATTTATATATTATGCATTCATATCTATCATTACATATATACCTTGCATTTATATCTAGCATTCATTATTGTCACGACCCGTTACCCAAATTGTTGGGCCGGGCCGAGTCATGTCCAGCCTACGCTTGGTCAAAGCGTAGTAAGCTGTTCTAAGAATAGACAATAAAGAATCTAAGCGGCTAACAGTTCTAAAATCATATTTAAAGTTCATCACAACACAGCATCTATAAGCGAAGGTAAATAAGCACAGACTTAATAATACATAACCAAAGTATCTAACTGGAGACAAAGTCCAGTATCCAAATATAAGTACAGACAAAGTCTAAGTCCCAAAACACAAGAAAGATATCTAAGCAAGGTTCCCCGCTGGGGCCTCTTCTGGAGCTAAGGCCAGGTCCTCAATGCAGTACCATAATATGTAACACATAGCGTTTTCTTCTCGAAAAGTATACCTACAACGTTATCCTGTCAGGACGGGAGCAAGTACAACCCCTACAACTAAAGTACTGAACATATAATGAAAAAGATGTACAACAAGAAACATGGTGTGATAAGTCTATAAAACAGGAAATACTGGAAATATGGCCTCATGGTACAACTGGGATTACAATATCATAGTAACAAAGGAAACATGGCATATCTGGAATCATGGTATGACTGAAATCACAGTATCATAGTATCATAGGGAACATGGCATAACTCATAGTCTATTATGGCAAGGACACATATGTCATAGAGACAGATGCATATGTAATATTTAAAACTGTAGCAGGTACGTGATCGGTCAATAGATGTACAATATACTGAGCCACAATATAAATAAAATGTACATACGTACAAGTGCACAAGCATAGGTGTACATCCGTACAGAAATGCGGGATAATGGCCTACGGTGCAGTATCATATAGAATGAACTTTGCTCGGTACGATAATGGGGGCATGATTACGTACGCTACTAACAGTTCCCCCATAACCCATATTCTAACATGTGAGAGATACGAGAACAGTAAAAATATGTATGAGATACTGGAATCGGTATAAAGTACGGTAGGTACTAATAGCAGTAAAACAGGTAAAACTACTGAGAGCAGTAAAACATGTGAATCCTCGGGCAGATATAAGCATAGTGAAACATGTACGGGGAACCAGTAAGAAGCATGTAAAGATATGATAACTGTCCTAAGCATGGTAGGGACTAAATTAATGTAACATGTGAAGATTTAACTTGCTACCTCGGTTAATACATGTTCTAGCATTAAAAGACAGTAAATGAGTTTGTAGATGTACTTGCCTCGAGCAAAGCAAGAACACTAGTACGAAGATATAGATGTCCGATGTCCTGTCAATAATGATATACAAACTCAGTTCTAAGCTATGTTCAATATTACACTAGTGGTGTGACACGACTCCTAACTGGATATTAGCTAAGTGGGGACCTAGCATAAAAGTCTAATGTGGAGTGCCACTATATCCAAACTAATTTCTTAGAGTCTTTATACTAGTGTAGGGTGAGGTCCAATACGACTAAAACACAAAACAACACAAAAAGTTGCAAGTCGCAATTATTCAATAATTAAATCTACTGTACACTATGCTCCAACAATTTTTGAGATAGACAAAAAGCTCAATTATATATAAAATAAAGTACCAAAATGATCCTTGTTAATTATAGAAATTTATACTAATTTTTCTGGAATTTATAAACCTTCATAAATATTTAATAAAAATCAGCAAACATAAATATACTAAAAATGAGTTCTGTTTTCCTATTTTTATAAAATACCAAAAGCACTTAATAAATGCTAGAAAAATTATAATAAATTAGCTAAATTAACATAATATTTAAATAAAAATTTTCCCAGATTTTTACAGAAATTAAAATATATATATAAATTCAAAAACAGAAAGTAACAATTTTTGGAAAAATAATTAATTACAAATTAAGGATAATACATAAGCAAAATCTACAGATGTTGTCGGATGATAAAATAAATATCACCAACGTGTCCAAAACGGTCAAATCAGCTAGGATAGCCTACCCATAAGTCCAATTTGGACACAGGGGCAAAACGGTAATTTTGGGTCAAAATGATGTCCGCCGTTGGACACACTTTGCACCGAAAAGCGTGTCAGGATAGAAGTCTACAAAACCTAGCAAATTATATGTCCACAAATTCAGAATGATGATACGAACCCAACGGTATGTCCAAAATGGAATTCCGATGTGCCGATCTCAAAATGATACGTTGACGCGGACACTTGGTATCCGGTTTGCACGGAAATGCGTGTCGGAGCAAATGTCTTCAAAACTCAGCAATTATATGTCAACGAGTCCAGAATGACGATACGAACTCAACGGTATATCCGGAATGGAATTCCGATGAGCCAATCTCAAAGTGACCCGTTGACTCGAAAAGTGGGACCCGCTTTGCACCGAAATGCGTGCCAGGGCCCACGTTCTCCAAATCAAGCAAATTTTATATGAAAACAAGCCAGAACGATACTACGAGTCTAATGGTGGTGTCAGAAATTGAATCCGGAGTCCCGGGTTCAAAAATGGAATTTTACAAGTGCAAATTAAAGAATTCGGACGACCAACTTTGGCGTCGAATTCAACCAACCAAACGTACTTATAATGAAACGAAACCTAAAGGAGGCAGGAAGAGGGTTATACCAGCTGTGCACCAGAACTGACGACGCACAAAACGGAGCTGCGACGGCGGAGTTACGAACCCGCGAAGTTGACGGCACGAAACTGTCCAAAAACAGTTCAATTTAAAATGTCAACTTGGTGGCCAGTTTTGAGGTATCAAACGACGAAATTAATGGACGAAAATTGACAGGAGTGAAGATGGATATACCAAGATTGAGACGGAGCAAAGAGTTCGTCGATCCAACGGTCAGATCTTTCGAAAAATGTGCACGAACTTGCTGCGACGGAGCACGAATTCTGAGTTCCAAACTCGCGCGCGTCGACGGGATTTCGTTCAAAACGCACGAATAGCCTATTCGGCGCATCGGAGAAGCGTGTGGTGGCCATGAGGGAGGTCGCTGGGGTTGCGCGCGCCTAGGGGGACGGCCACGGCGGCCGTGCGACGGCGCGGCGGCGCACGAAGGCGGCCTGCGCGCGCGCGCACGTGCGCGCCGCTGCTGTTGTGGCTGCTGCATGCTGCGTTTGCAGCTGTGCTGTTGGTGGCACACGGCCTCGCACGGCCAGGGCGGCGGCGGCGCGGCGCTGCGGCGGTGGCGCGGTGGCGTGCTGTGGTGGAGGGGATGGTGAAGGTGGTGGGGGTGAAAGTGGTGTTGATGATGGTTGTGAACATGATGATGATGATGGTGGGGATGATGATGAAGAGGAGGAGGAGGAGGAGATGGGAAGAATGATGGTGAGGGTGTTCGGCTGTGGAGGGGGTAGAGTTCACGGCCAATAGGGAGGAGGAGTCGGATGTGGTGGTGGTGTTGGGTGTGTGTGTGGTTGAGAGAAAGAGAGAGTGATAGTTATTATTTTGTGTGTGTGTAAGTGTAAATATAAGAGAGAGTGTGTGAATAGAGAAAGAGAGATATTTGAAAGAGTTGGAGAGGGAGAGGTCGGTTGAGTGAGAGAGAGGGGGTGTGCTGTGATGGGAGGGGGGGTGTATGTGTAGTGAAGAGAGAGAGAGAGGTATTTATTTATTCATATATATGTATATATATAAATATGTGGGATATTTAAGAGTAGAGAGAGGAGATATTTTTAGAATAGGAAAAGAGAAATATTGTATAGGGTATTTGGGCAGTCAGGAGCGAACAACATGGGGCTTGGGTTCGGGTTCGGTCGAACCGGGTCGGGCCAAAATCGAACCGGGTGCAATAATTGAATTAAAATAGGGACTTATAATCATGGGTAAATAAATAACATGCGGGGACTCCAATAAATGGGACACAAGTTTCATGTGGGTAGTAGGCTTCGTATGGGCCACATCCATACTTCGGATCGACTAGGTTGGATCGATATCGGGTCCCGAATTTAAATTAGAAATAAAATCAGGTTTCACGGTATAAAATAAATCGGCCTAAATTAACCCGAAAATTGTGCGAAGAAAATGAAGCACAAAATGGAGTGTCTGAGTGGGACACGAAGGTCATAGGTGAAGAGCGTCTCGAGTAGATCATTTATGAGAAGTTGGTTCTGAGAAAACGACAGGTCTCGTGCTTCTAAATTAAAAGTTACGGTGACGTACAAACGAAGATCATAAATAAAAGTGGGAATATTTATTCAACGATTAATCGGTCTAAGTTGACCCAAAGTTGCGTGATACAAAAAGAGCACAAGGGAACGAGTTCAAGTGGGACATGATATACCAAAACAAAGATAATCTTGTCTACTTCAAAACTCGTTAAGAGAGTTTACAGAGATTGGTATCCCTGACGCTCCAGAAGTCAAAGTTACGTGAAGGTACATTAATGATCAAAAATAATTAAATAATAAAATACTTATCGAAAATAATTTATTTAGAAAATTTTAAAATAGCCCTGAAATTCAGGGGGCTTACAATTATATACTTTCATGCATGCATTGTATATCGTTCTTTCATTCATGCATTTATGCATTGCTTACATATATTACATTAATTGCATTCCTACATGCTTGCATTCAACCATATATATACATTAATGTAAAGAGGATATATATCATATATATATCATTTCATTCATCTAAAATATCATGCATTACATACTCTATATTCATTTAATATCCATACTACATAGGCTCATAGGTTACACAAAATGCATATATCGTATAGTCACTCTTCTACTTAAAACCAATACTGTACCAATTGGGAATTCACTAAATTCTAGGATTAAAGTATGTTGTAGTACTTCGTGTTAGCTTTCCGAAACTTCAAACGGATCGCATTTTCGTGTCCGGAAGCTCCCAGAATCGCGAAAATACCGAAATGCGTTCGTCTTTCGTACAGCTGACACTCAAATAATTCTACAGAAAGTTACAGAAAGAATTTGGCTTATTAAAATATATATTTGAAAATCTAACTTCGATACGGTTCTTTCAAAAAAATGGGAGATAAATCTGAGTTCTAAGCTAAAAGTTATGACATTTCTAAGTTGCTATTGCTACTAAAAACGTAGATAAATATTATGACGAATTTAGGTAGTTTGAGACAAAAGAAACACAAGTATATAACATAATATATCAAGAACTCACTGTCTACACTAATATATATATACGAGACACTATAGAACACATCTCCAATACAAAAATATGAGATTAAACATGTAATAATTCATTCACACATAACAACAACACATAGTGTGTCCAAATTTGGGGTTTTTCCACATGGACACAATAACACATCAAGGACACTCCTAAATGTCTCCAAATGGACCCAAAATGGACACAAATGGAGACACAACCATGGAAGAAATTCCTATGGGTTCAAAATATTCCTAAATGCATGAGGGTTTGGATTATAGGGTAGATTTTACCTTCCGGGAGGTGAAATCTCAAAAACTCCTTCCGATACGACACCGACACGAAGGGATCTCCAAATAGACACAAAACAATGTAAACTCCTCCCAAACTTGGCTAGCACCTCCTCTTGCTTGAGTAGAGAAGAAATGGAGAAGATTTGATGGAGGAATGGGTTGATTTGGAGATGAAATCAATGGAGGTTCTTCTCAAATTTGGGGAAGAACTCAAGGAGATGAAAAAAGAGGCTAAGAACAAAATGAATGATGACTCATTCCCCTCCTTTGGTGGCTGTCCATATTGGCTATTTCTCCCATTTTGGAAAAGTCCAAAATGCCCCTCTTGTCCCATTAGGTTCAACTTAAGTTAGGTTAGGGTTTGGGGCTAAAATAGACTAGTTTGAGTCTCAAAATAACCCAACCTAGTCATGAACAATTAGCCCAACCATACTAACTTAAATATTAGGTTTTGTGGGCCATGCTTAACTTAATAGTGGGTCCTATCTAGAGTTTAAGCTACCCGGGTCACAATACAAGTCGGAACGAGACGAAACTCAAATCCGACTAAACAAATCCAATAAAAACAATATTAAAAATATAAAATTTTTCCAAAATATTAAAATATAAAAAATGACCAAAATCATAATACATCAATTTAAATATTATTAAAATAATCTAAAATTCACCAATTAATCAAAATCCTAAATAATTCAAAAGTCACAAAATGACCAAAATACCCTTAGCCTAAAAAGTTGTAAATAGTTATTCTAATCACATGGTTAGGTCCCTATGGTCATGGTTAGTCTCTAGGCTCAACAGTTCTAGGGTTCACTGGCTAACACATTAAATTTATAATTCACCAATTTTAAATAGTATTAAATTAATTAAAAATTCCCATAAATCATAAATCCTATTATTAAATAATAAAATTTTACAAAATTTCAAAATTACCCTTATTTTAGAAAAGTGGGTGTTACAAAGAGGTTGGGCGTCTGTCTATACTGTGGGGCGCCTGACCACCAGCTGAGGGATTGCCACGCTAGCGGAATCCGAAGAGACCAGGACAGAGTACAGCAGGCTAGAGGAGGCCAGCAGGGGCGTGCTTTCACCATGACAGTTGAGCCCACTCAGGCAGTAGCAGAGCAGATAGCAGGTTCCGATATTTCGAAGCTCCTTTTCGCATTTGCCTTCTTATAAACTGTCTTGAACTTCGATTCTATCTGTTCTTTGATCGTTGGATGAAAATTATTCTTGTGATGTGATTCTTTCTAAGATAAGTCGTATGGACTAGGTCGCCTCGATTATGAGATTTTAGAATACTCTAGGGTCATGCTAGCAGGCATAGTGAGGACATATAGTCGGATTATGGTCGTATTTCTCGGGTGTGAAAATTTAAGGTTTTTGCTGCCAAGCATGCGGTAATGCAAAAAGTTTAAATACCATAATTCTAGATGTATGTACCGTAGTTGAGGACTCTGTGATTATCGTAGCCTTGCTCACTGGCATGACGGAGATTCTGAGTATCATGATGATTGGACAGATGCATACGATTATCGATTTGCATAATTTTTTGTGTTTACTTGTTTTAATTTTGAGGATGATTCTTTTAAGGTGGATAGACTTATAGCACCCAGTTTCTATTTGAGAGTAAGTTTAAATTTTATAATTTTAGTCATTTAATTCATGCTTTGATTTTTGAGATTTTAATCATTTTAAATTTTAAGCCATGACATGTGATTTTGATATTTTACTATTGTTTGGTTTTAATTTCGAGGACGAAATTTTTTTAAGTTGGATAGATTTGTCACCCTCACTTTTCCAAGTTAGGGGTAAAATGGTAATTTTCCATTTTATAATATTTTTGGGAATTTATTTCATGAATATTAATATTTAATGATTATAGGAGTCGGGTTCGAATTTCATCGCATTCCGAGTTAATTCGGGACTCCGGAGAATTTTGACTTGAGTTATTTAACATGTTAATTAGCCATGGCCCACCCAAACTTAACTTTTAGGTTTAGGAGTTTGGACTAGTCCCCCATGAGTTTTTAAGCTTAATTATGAATTTTATTTAGTTTTAGATAACCCCTAAACCCAAATTTGGACTTAACTTAGCATGTAAGTAAGGGAGGGGCAAACTTGTAAATTGCAAGTTGCCCCTGTGAGCACCCTAAATTTTGGGTTGATTATTTTTCATTTTATTTTAATTTTCTGATTGGGGGTAATTTTGAAATTTCGTGTTTATAATTATTTTAATAATGATATTTAATTCATGATATGATTTTTGGTGATTTTAAATTATTTTAACATTATTTAAATCAATGACTTGTGGTTTTGACGTTTTGCTAGTGAAATCCTAGAGACTGTTTGACCTAGAGCCTAACCATGTGATTATGATATTTTAATATCATTTTTGGCCTAAGGATATTTTTTCATTTGACCTCTTTGAATTATTTTGATATTATTTTATTATTTATGATATTGTTTTGGGGTTATTTGAGTCGAGTTCGAATTTTAACTCAATCCGACTTGAAACGGGGACCCGGGGGTAGTTTGACTCTAGTGGGAACCACACACTAGTTAGGCATGGCCCACATGATATTAATTTTAGTCCACATGATAGAAATATTTTAGTTAGAGGTTAGACTAATTATTATGGATAAGGTTAGTGTGATTAGAGACTTTAGAATGACTAATTTAGCCCCAACCAATTAGCCCTTTCCTAATACTCATAGAATAGGTTAGTAGGGGCTTTTGGACTTTTCCTAATAGGACAAAACCACCTTTATGGCCAGCCACAATAAGGATAGGGTTGAGCCCCCCATTTGTCATTATCCATCTATTTTTCTCTCTCTTGTTCTTCCCCAAATTCCTAGAGAGCATTTCCTAGCAATTTCTCCACCAAATCCTTCCATTTTACCACCAAATCTTCTTCTTTCCTTCTCCATTCTAGCCAAGGAGGAAGCTACCCAAGTTTGGGAGAATTCGGAGCTCGTTCGTGTCCTTTTGGAATCTCTACGTGTCGGTGTCGCTCCGGGAAGGTTTTTCTTCGATTCGATCTACCGGAAGGTATAAATCCCTTCTCCTTTTTATTTTCTCATGAATATAGGTCTATTTTGAACCCATAGGATTGACCTCCATGGTTGTATCTCTATTTGTGTCCATTTTGTGTCCATTTGGAGGTCATAGGAGTGTCCTTTGTGTTGTGGATGTGTTCATGTTACATATATAGATTTATATATATATATATATTGTAATGAGAGTGTATCTTTATTTATATATGTAATAAATGGTTCATGATGATTATATAATCAAGTTTTTGAGTGTGGTTCCTCATATTATTATTGCTATTATTGTTGTGGATAATTAGGATATATATTGTGTATTCTTTTGGCTCAAACTATCTAAATCCGTCATAATTTTTATCCACGTTTTTAATTTCAGCACTAACTTAGAAATGTCATAACTTCTAGCTCAAAGCTCGTTTTAATCTCCCGTTTTTTTTATAAGAAGCGTATTGAAGTTAGCTTTCCAAAAACATGTATTAATAGGCCTAATTCTTTATGTAACTTTTTGGAGAATTATTTGAGTGTCAGCTGTACGAAAAACAAACGCGTTCTCGGTGTTTTCGCGATTCCGGGAGTTTCCGGAAACGAAAACGCGATCCGTTTAAAGTTTTGGAAAGCTAACACATAGATCTATAACATACTTTAATCATAGAGTTTAAATCATGCTAAGATTGTACAGTATTCATTATTAGTAGGAGTTACTATTCGGCATATGCATTTTGTGCACCCTTGTGTGTAATATAATGTTCTATTTGATTTTAACCCATGTTAATGTATATACATTATGTAATTAAATAGAGAATACAAGCATGAGTAAATGGTTAAATAAATGATGTATGAGGTGATAATATAAGTATGTATAAGTATGGCTTGTAATGAATATATAGGTTCCATAGTATGTAATGTATGGTACATATAGTAGTGTAAGAGAATAAAAGAATGATGAATGAATGAAAGCATGAATGTAATATAATAATAGATGTAATGTATGCAATATACAAGTTAATGAGATGTAATGTTCTATGTTAACACAAAACCTATATTATCTCATGTACCCCCTTACACTATGTTGACACTATCACACTTGACACATTGTTCACTTACACTTTGACACTCTTTGATATGTATACACTATGTATGCCCATTTAACCCTCACTTGCCCCTTTGCCATGTTCACATACACACACATAGCCTCTTAAATAAGTATTTATGAATATAGTTAACTTAGCTATGTATGTATATTATATATGTTAGCATATTGTGTTGTAATATATAAGTTTATATAACCATTTGAAATACCATGATTATAGACCTAATGTTGAATACTAATATATGCATGTTTATATATGTGTAGACATATATAGCTTAAAGTAATAGATTACCTAGTGTATATCCAATGTGAATTCTTGCCTATTTGAGTATTGAATAATTGCATGCTATATAGAGTTGGGTGTATGTTGGCTTGTATAGCCTTGTATTGATATGTGCTTGCTAGGATAGTCTTGGTTAGGCCTAGTAAGACTTACTGGGTTAGGACATGACCTAGTTTGACCTAGTTTGACTAGTACAGTTGACCAGAGTTGACCAAGGGTTGACTTTGGCCTAGCTTGACCTAGATTCATGAAGAATGTATTGTAGTACTTTATATTACCCTTCTGGACATGTTGTGACTTGTGCTGTTCTAATTAGGAGCCAGACACCTCTCCTCGGACAGTATATTTACTTTGGACATTCAGACATCAGGCGAGTACATTCTCTGACCGTTTCATACTTGTATGGATTTATATTCTTGCTCTAGATTACTGTACTTGATGCTGACACGACTGTTATCACGGATTGGTACTATATGGATCTTCTTTTGAGATGTTATCTCCTTGTATTCACTAAATACATATTATGACGTGCGTTTCACTTCCATATTGTATTTATTGAATACTCATATCCTTATATACTCATTGTGCATATTGTACTCTTATTATCACATAAGCCCCAGGGATAGACCATTGTACACTATTGTATAACATTGTACATCCATTGTATAATATTGTACACTATTGCATAAGATAACGTAACTGGAGTAGATCCTTGTGTATTGATTGGGGAGGGGGAGTAGAATTGGTTATGTACTCAAATCCTATTGTACAATATTGTATAACTATTGTATAAGTCTATTGTACACCCACGTACAATGGAGTTACCATTGCATTTTCCTAGCCCGTTTACATAACCAGATTGTACTCTAAATCACATGTTCCTTACAGTTCTTACTTATCATATTTAGATATTTCCTGTTATTAAATCTCTACTGTTTTCTATACATTCTTCTTTCAGCGTTTCATGTACTTTACTCTATTGTATGCTTTATATTTTCTAACTCGATATGAACTGCGTGAGATATTTGTGCTCGCTCCCATCCTGACTGGACCTGTTGATAAATTTTACAGATAGCCTGGAGGTGCCTGCTAGCCTAGAGGAGACACATTAGAGGTTGTTTAGGTAGTTATTTCATTTTGTCTGGAGTTGTATTTTACTTTGTGGATTACTGTATTGAGTTTTGAGATGTATTTATGGGTTTATGTATCATAGACACTTAGACTTCTATCTCCTGTATCTCTTTTGGATTTCATATTTTATTTATCTTTATCATGCTCTACCTTAGATGTGATTGAGACTGTATCTGCTATGTCACCCCATTCGGGGAGTATAAACTGTTTAGTCTTATACTGTTATATGCATTGAGACCTAGGACAACGTTCTACCGCCGATACTGCGGCGTAGGCTGGGCGTTGTTACGTACTCGTACCCTCACGGTGGGTGCGGGTCGTGACACGTTTTTAGTGGTGGCCCATGCAGGTCGAGTATGTGTAATGGTATTCGAACTAGAGTACTACTACAGCCTGCAGTAGGATTAGGATATGTTTTGAAGTTACTCAATCACAAATAGGAACCCTTGAGAGATTCCTGGGACGACCCTTGAGAATCTTGTTTAACTCCGATTTGAAAACTCTTTTCTTTTTTTTCTTGATTTGATTTATCTTTACTTTCTGCTATTGAATTTGATTTTGATGGATTATTATTGAATTTGAGTTTGTATTTATTGATTTTGATGAAGATTGTTGAAATTTGAATCTTGATGTTAGCTATAGCATCCGAGTTTGTAGTTATATGATTTGAAGAATTTTGTTCATTTCTGAATTTTGATGTTCGTTGATAAATTTGATTTTTTTTTTTTTTGGTATTCATTGTTGATTTAATTTAATTTTTGGCAAGATGAAATTATATGGGCTAGGTCATCTAAGTTATGGAAATCTTGTCTTCTATAGTCACATTAGCCAGCATGGTGAGGACATATAGTCTGATTTTGGATATATTTCTCGGGTGTGAAAATTTAAGGTTTTCGCTGCCAAGCTAGTGGCATCGCGAAAATATTAAATACCATGATTCTAGAGGTATGTGCATAAGTCAAGGACTCTGTGATTATCGTAGCCTTGCTCACTAGTATGACGAGAATTTAGAGTACCATAATTTTGGATAGACGCATATGATTATCAGATTGTACCTTAAATGTTTCGAACATGTTTTTACTACTTTTGTTTCAGTCATTCAAAAAAAGAGAAGGAATTATTGTTGTTTTGTTTTATTTTGTTTCTCATTGTTTACTTAGGATGTAGCTTTAGCTATTTTTATAAACCTTGTGTAACTTCTTACAAAAATTTATTTCTTCTTAATACAATAAACCAATGATTTTGCTAGGCCTTATTTTGGATTTGGTATTATAATTTTTGTTTCAAAAAAATGGGTCTCTCTTTTAAATAGATAAGCAGAACAGATTCTATTATCATTCTTTTCCTGCCAATATTTTTACTACCATCATTCCTTGTCTTATATACCTGTCCTGATTATATCAATTCCCTGTCTCATATATAATTCTGTCAGCTATACCTTGAAAACTCTTGAATCTTTATATCATTTTTTATCTGAGAAATGTTGAGGAAGTGATATAAATCATCTAGTTCGGAAATGATGTAATTGGTTATCATATGATGATTTTGTAGGAATCAGAGTGTTGGATGTCAAATATGAAAAATTTGAAATGGAGATGTGGTAAAGGTTTAAAATGAAATCGAGGGATAAATGTTATCAATTTAGAAACAATCACAGAAAGTGGGTTATGAATAATTCATGGATGTATTTCAAAATTAATGAGAATGTTTAAGGTCAACCTAGTTTTGAGAACTTAAAAATCTTTGTTATTGATTCTTGGGAACTATTACAAGGCTATGTAGAAATTTAGAGATGGAAAGGAGAATTTAATCGAATAAAATGATTATGCGAAATTGAACTAGATATTGTAAGATGGTGACTAGAGACAGAGAGAACACAAGGATTTTACGTTATAAAAATTATTTTAGATGATTGGAAGAAAATTGTAGAAAAAAAAATATTTGAAGGTGAACGTTGAAGAAAATATGAAGGTTGATTTATAAAAAAAGAATAAATTTTGTGTGACATAGTGGTATTGGAGTTTAGTGAATACGAGACTCGATTTAAACAAGTCCAAGGATTCCATAAACTGGATTTAGAGGTTTCGAATCTAATTTAAAACGAAGTGAAGGAATTTGAAATTTTGATTAAATGAATAAGTGTTGACTCCTAAAAAGAGGGGTATGTTTCGTGGAAAATGTTTTGGAACTTAAAGATTTTGTCTATGGTGATTGTGGTAAAGGTTTAGATGACTGAAGGTTATAAAATTTCGATGATAGTTATATAGAGGTTGATTTTCATATTGGGACTTGTGAGAAAAAAAAAAAGAATATGGTTTAGCAAATGATAAACTGATAGTATTAGAGAGGGATGATTTGCTGACTTCGTATGAAATCTTTTCCTGTTTTCTCTAAAAGGAGTTTTTCAATATCATTGAATCCTAGTTTCCTTAATCCGACCAAATCGACTTCGATTATCTTTTCTTATCATATTTATATCTTGGGTTGTACTTAATTAAATTAAATTTGATTGTGACCTGAATCTCTATCCTTGTATGCTCGATCTCAGACTTTGTTGAACCTGTCCTCCATATTGCCTAAATCTTGATTTCCCCCAATTTGATCAACTTAGATCGTATCAAGACTAAATATTCTTAATACGTATTGTGATTGGAAATTTTCCATGGAATTGGCTTTCATTCCTTAACTTTGATTTTGATTTTCTTTTTTTTTCTGAACCCTTTAAAGATAATGGGTAGTTACTTTTCTTTATTTCTATGATAAGTATCAGTTTTCATATAGGATGGTAGACTGCCTTACAGTTTTGATGGTTTGTTATTTTTGTAACTTTTGTTTAGCACCCAAGATTGCTTGTGTATTTTGATACCCTATGACCGTTTTGGTTTAGCATGACTAGAATACCTAGATAAGACTTTCACTACCACCATATGTCATGACCCTGTATGTCGTCCTTTTGATGGTATGATTTATTTAAGTTCTGAGATTTGATTGTGGGGGTTTGACCTAGAAGGATTACGAACATTTTAATTTCGAGGACGAAATTTTTATAAGGTGGGTAGGATGTGAGCACCCTAAATTTTGGGTTGATTATTTTTTATTTTATTTTAATTTTTTGATTGGGGGTAATTTTGAAATTTTGTGTTTATAATTATTTTAATAATGATATTTAATTCATGATGATTTTTGGTGATTTTAAATCATTTTAACATTATTTAAATCAATGACTTGTGGTTTTGACGTTTTGCTAGTGAAATCCTAGAGACTGTTTGACCTAGAGCCTAACCATGTGATTATGATATTTAATGTCATTTTTGGTCTAAGGATATTTTTTCATTTGACCTCTTGAATTATTTTGATATTATTTTATTATTTATGATATTGTTTTGGGGTTATTTGAGTCGGGTTCGAATTTTAACTCAATCCGACTTGAAACGGGGACCCGGGGGTAGTTTGACTCTAGTGGGAACCACACACTAGTTAGGCATGGCCCACATGATATTAATTTTAGTCCACATGATAGAAATATTTTAGTTAGAGGTTAGACTAATTATTATGGATAAGGTTAGTGTGATTAGAGACTTTAGAATGACTAATTTAGCCCCAACCAATTAGCCCTTTCCTAATACTCATAGAATAGGTTAGTAGGGGCTTTTGGACTTTTCCTAATAGGACAAAACCACCTTTATGGCCAGCCACAATAAGGATAGGGTTGAGCCTCCCATTTGTCATTATCCATCTATTTTTCTCTCTCTTGTTCTTCTCCAAATTCCTAGAGAGCATTTCCTAGCAATTTCTCCACCAAATCCTTCCATTTCACCACCAAATCTTCTTCTTTCCTTCTCCATTCTAGCCAAGGAGGAAGCTACCCAAGTTTGGGAGGATTCGGAGCTCGTTCGTGTCCTTTTGGAATCTCTACGTGTCGGTGTCGCTCCGGGAAGGTTTTTCTTCGATTCGATCTACCGGGAGGTATAAATCCCTTCTCCTTTTTTATTTTCTCATGAATATAGGTCTATTTTGAACCCATAGGAATGACCCCCATGGTTGTATCTCTATTTGTGTCCATTTTGTGTCCATTTGGAGGTCATAGGAGTGTCCTTTGTGTTGTGGATGTGTTCATGTTACATATATAGATTTATATATATATATATATATTGTAATGAGAGTGTATCTATATTTATATATGTAATAAATGGTTCATGATGATTATATAATCAAGTTTTTGAGTGTGGTTCCTCATATTATTATTGCTATTATTGTTGTGGATAATTAGGATATATATTGTGTATTCTTTTGGTTCAAACTATCTAAATCCGTCATAATTTTTATCCACGTTTTTAATTTCAGCCCTAACTTAGAAATGTCATAACTTCTAGCTCAAAGCTCGGTTTAATCTCCCATTTTTTTTTATAAGAAGCGTATTGAAGTTAGCTTTTCAAAAACATGTATTAATAGGCCTAATTCTTTATATAACTTTCTGGAGAATTATTTGAGTGTCAGCTGTACGAAAAACAAACGCGTTCTCGGTGTTTTCGCGATTCCGGGAGTTTCCGGAAACGAAAACGCGATCCGTTTAAAGTTTCGGAAAGCTAACACATAGATCTATAACATACTTTAATCATAGAGTTTAAATCATGCTGAGATGGTACAGTATTCATTATTAGTAGGAGTTACTATTCGGCATATGCATTTTGTGCACCCTTGTGTGTAATATAATGTTCTATTTGATTTTAACCCATGTTAATGTATATACATTATGTAATTAAATAGAGAATACAAGCATGAGTAAATGGTTAAATAAATGATGTATGAGGTGATAATATAAGCATGTATAAGTATGGCTTATAATGAATATGTAGGTTCCATAGTATGTAATGTATGGTACATATAGTAGTACAAGAGAATAAAAGAATGATGAATGAATGAAAGCATGAATGTAATATAATAATAGATGTAATGTATGCAATATACAAGTTAATGAGATGTAATATTCTATGTTAACACAAAACCTATATTACCTCATGTACCCCCTTACACTATGTTGACACTATCACACTTGACACATTGTTCACTTACACTTTGACACTCTTTGATATGTATACACTATGTATGCCCATTTAACCCTCACTTGCCCCTTTGCCATGTTCACATACACACACATAGCCTCTTAAATAAGTATTTATGAATATAGTTAACTTAGCTATGTATGTATATTATATATGTTAGCATATTGTGTTGTAATATATAAGTTTATATAACCATTTGAAATGCCATGATTATAGACCTAATATTGAATAGTAATATATGCATGTTTATATATGTGTAGACATATATAGCTTAAAGTAATAGATTACCTAGTGTATATCCAATGTGAATTCTTGCCTATTTGAGTATTGAATAATTGCATGCTATATAGAGTTGGGTGTATGTTGGCTTGTATAGCCTTGTATTGATATGTGCTTGCTAGGATAGTCTTGGTTAGGCCTAGTAAGACTTACTGGGTTAGGACATGACCTAGTTTGACCTAGTTTGACTAGTGCAGTTGACCAGAGTTGACCAAGGGTTGACTTTGGCCTAGCTTGACCTAGATTTATGTAGAATGTATTGTAGTACTTTATATTACCCTTCTGGACATGTTGTAACTTGTGCTGTTCTAATTAGGAGCCAGACACCTTTTCTCGGACAGTATATTTACTTTGGACATTCAGACATCAGGCGAGTACATTCTCTGACCGTTTCATACTTGTATGGATTTACATTCTTGCTCTAGATTACTGTACTTGATGCTGACACGACTGTTATCACGGATTGGTACTATATGGATCTTCTTTTGAGATGTTATCTCCTTGTATTCACTAAATACATATTATGACGTACGTTTCACTTCCATATTGTATTTATTGAATACCCATATCCTTATATACTCATTGTGCATATTGTACTCTTATTATCACATGAGCCCCAGGGATAGACCATTGTACACTATTGTATAACATTGTACATCTATTGTATAACATTGTACACTATTGTATAAGATAACGTAACTGGAGTAGATCCTTGTGTATTGATTGGGGAGGGTGAGTAGAATTGGTTATGTACTCAAATCCTATTGTACAACATTGTATAACTATTGTATATGTCTATTGTACACCCACGTACAATGGAGTTACCATTGCATTTTCCTAGCCCGTTTACATAACCAGATTGTACTCTAAATCACATATTCCTTACAGTTCTTACTTATCATATTTAGATATTTCCTGTTATTAAATCTCTACTGTTTTCTATACATTCTTCTTTCAGCGTTTCATGTACTTTACTCTATTGTATGCTTTATATTTTCTAACTCGATATGAACTGCGTGAGATGTTTTGTGCTCGCTCCCATCCTGACTGGACCTGTTGATAAATTTTACAGATAGCCTGGAGGTGCCTGCTAGCCTAGAGGAGACACATTAGAGGTTATTTAGGTAGTTATTTCATTTTGTCTGGAGTTGTATTTTACTTTGTGGATTACTGTATTGAGTTTTGAGATGTATTTATGGGTTTATGTATCATAGACACTTAGACTTCTATCTCCTGTATCTCTTTTGGATTTTATATTTTATTTATCTTTATCATGCTCTACCTTAGATGTGATTGAGACTGTATCTGCTATGTCATCCCATTCGGGGAGTATATACTGTTATATGCATTAAGACCTAGGACAGCGTTCTACCGCCGACACTGCGGCGTAGGCTGGGCGTTGTTACGTACTCGTACCCTCACGGTGGGTACAGGTCGTGACAGCCCCAAACCCTTACCAATAGGGCCGGCCACACCCCTACCCCATTCCTTCTTCTTCACTTCAAAGTTTCACCATTTTCTTCTTCTTCAAGTATCTTCCCAAGTAAGAATAGGAAATCCTTGGTTTTGATCTCCAAATAAACTTCTTCTTCCCAATATTCTTCCATACAAGTCTTCCTCTACCCCAAGTGAGGCTTCTCCAAGCTTTTGGGAGCAAGAAGTGAAGTGGATGTGTCCTAAACAATTCGTTGTATCGGAGCCGTGTCGGAGGACTTTCGAATCGGGAATCCATCTTCCGATAGGTACAACCTATTCTCAAACTTATTCTTTTCATCATGTAATCTAAATTTGACCCCGTAGGATTGATCCCCGTGTTCGTGTCCCTATTCGTGTCAAGTTTGAGTCCGTTTGGAGTGTCCTAGGAGAAGTTAGTGTTTGTGTTTGTGTCCTTGAGTTTCCTCCAATTTGGACACTTCTAGACTAAATTAGGATTTGTGTCTAAGTGGTTAGGCACTCTTAAATTCATATTTATTGTGTGTGTGTGTCCATATATATATATATATATATATATATATATATATATATATATATATATATATATATATGTGTGTGTGTGTGTGTGTGTGTGTGTGTGTGTGTGTGTGTGTAAGTGTGTGTGTGTCCATATATATGTATATATATATATATATATATATATATATATATATATATATATATATATATATATATATATATATATATTTTATTTTTATTTTTATTTTTTTTTTTTTGGAACTAAGACGATTTTATTGAAGGGTAAGCAGGAAGCAAACAACACAGAGAATACAGCCGGGCCCGCAACAAAGACAAAACACACAAATTGAAATTCGAATTTGCACGCTGCCCCAGGCGGGGGGCACGTGGCTACCAAACGCGGGGCCCGAGGGGGCATTCGCGCGGGGCCCGAGGGGGCATTCGTGCGGGGCCCGAGGACTGGACGAGCGGCCCGAGGGGCCTCGGGACCCCCAGCTCGATCCGGACGCTGGCGGGAGTCACGACGAGGAGGAAGCTCTGCCGGGGGGGGGGGTCGACGCCACGGAGGGGGAGGGGAGGAGGTGGCACCACCGGGGGGGAGCCAACACCACCGCCGAGGGAAGGAAGATGCAGGCGGTGGAGGTTCCAGCGATAGAGAGGGCCTAGCAGGGCCGGGAAGGCGGGAAGGATCCGCCGGAGGGGGGGGAGACGGCGTGGCCCGACCACGACGGCGAGGGCGACCCCACGACGAAGCTGCACCCGCGCCGACGGCTTCGGAGGGGGGAGGCCGATGACCAGAGAAGGCAAAGATGCGCGCCTTGCCGGGGGGACACCAGTGAGGGGAAGGACGTCCCCCCAAACGAGACGGAGGGGGAGAACGTCCACCGACGAGGGGCGAACGCTCCGGAGGAGGGGCGGCCGGAGGAGACGACGCCAGAGGGGAGGAGGGGAAGGGCAGGGGAGGGTACAGCTCCGGCTGAGGGGGCGGAAGGAGGCCGCTGCGAGGCTAGCGAAGGAGGTACGGCCCCCACGACGAGGCGGTGTAGTTGCCTATGGTCGCCGGGTCGTACCAACGTGCCCCGGGGCGGACCCAGTACCACCGCATGGTGGCTGGGTCCTACCAGTAGGAGCCCGCCGAAGAGGGGTCGGGGAGGGCGGCAGGAGTGGGGGGGTAGCCTGTGGGAGGCGCGGAGTACTGGGGCTCCGGGGGGGCGTCCGCGCTCGAAGCGAGGAGCGGCGTCGGGGGGGCGAGCGGGGCCGGGGGAGGAATCGCCGGTGCGAGGGGGTGCGCGAATGGAGGAGGCACGGAGAGGGGGTTAACTGCCGAGGCGGGGAGGGCGGCACTGAGGTCGGGAGTAGTCTGGACCGGACGATGAGGATGAGGCGGTGCGACGGGGAGGCTCTCGGACGAGACGGGGAAGGCGGCCGCCTGAGCGCTGGACTCCGGAGAAGCCGGATCAGGGTGGGGCGGGGCGCCGGGAGCTGGTGGAGGAGGGGGGTCCGTCACAGGGGGTTGCCACAAGGATGGGTTGGCGGAGGATGGGGCCGGGGGAGGCGCCTGCACGGCCGGAGCTGGAGGCAGACCGGCAGCGGAGATGGCGGCCGGGGGAGGCGCCTACACGGGCGGGTGCCACGCCGAGCTAGAGGCAACGAAGGGGACAGGCGGGGGGCCGAGGAGGAAAGGAGCCTTGGATGGTCGGAGGCGCCGAGCACGTCGGGACCTACGCCGCCGCGGGCGGTGGCTGCGCCATGGAAGGGGGAGGGACTGGGCGAGACCACCGCACGTCGGGCAGGCGGGGGGGGTAGGTGCCCTGCGGGAAGAACGGTAAAGGGAACCGCCGAGGGGCCGTCCAACCGGGGGAGCCGCCGTGGCCGTTGTGGGCTGGAGGCGCTCGGCGAGGGGGGCAACGCCGATGGGCGGCCGGCCGCCGGCCGAGGCCATGGAGCGGGAGAGCTCCAACAAGAGGGAACCAAGCCCAAATCCACCCATTTATATATATATATATATATATATATATATATATATATATATATATATATATATATATATATATATATATATATATATATATAAAATGTATATATATATATATATATGTGTGTGTGTGTGTGTGTGTGTGTGTGTGTGTGTGTGTAAGTGTGTGTGTGTGTAAGTGTGTGTGTGTCCATATATATGTATATAGATATATATATATTTATATGTGTTTGTGAGTATATATATATATATATATATATATATATATATATATATATATATATATATATATATATATATATATATATATATATATATATGTAGATATGTAGATATGTATATACATATATATGTATATACATATGTAGATATATATGTATATACATATATATGTATATACATATATATGTATATAAAAAAAATATATACATATATATGTATATACATATGCAGATATATACATATGTATATACATATGTATATATATATATATGCATATATATAGATATGTATGTGTGTGTATACATATGTATATATATATATATGCATATATATAGATATGTATGTGTGTGTATATGTATATACATATGTAGATATGTATGTGTGAGTGTGTGTATTTACATATAGAGAGGGGATGAATGAGGGAATTTGTTTGAGTGTTTATATGTATATATATTTTAGAAGAGAATTAGAGAGATTTGAGGAGTTTAGAGAAGGATATATAGAGATTTATAGAGAGAAATGGAGGAGAGAAATGGAGGAGGAAAGGAGAAGGAAAGGGAGAGCACCCACAGCAGCAAGGGGGGCCAGGGGGCTGCTGCCCCCCCCCCCCCCCTCCCCCTCCAAACAGCAGCAGCTGCTTTGGCAGCAGCAGTACCGGCCACAGTAGCAGCAGCAAAGGCATTTCCTCCCCCCTATTTGACCCCCAAATCAACCTGTATATACACCCATATGTATACCTATATATATACATATATAGACCCTATATATTAGCTATATATACGCCTAATCAACCCACTAAATAGCCCCCTAAAACTAGTCCTAAGAGAGTGTGAAAAGAGAGAGTTGGGTGAGTGAGTAAATAGTTAAATTAGATTTGGTGAAGGGGTGATTTTGAGTTCCGTGATTCAAACGCGTCGAAACTTGGAGGGGACCTAGCAAATGTGAAATAGAGTTTACGGGTAGGCTCCTAGGTGGAAATCGGGGTTGCGTGTGGGATTAGGAGAGTGGTATCGCACCGTACCATCGAGTATCTTGAGATATTCAAGATAACGGGTAAACGGACGATACGGACCGTAAGATGGACTGGATGTCCACTTACCCTAGAGAACTTGGTAGGTAATGGTTGTATAGGCTAGTACCCTACTACCCTAGGAAGCCCGGAGTGGAATTCCTAAGGGAAGGCCACTTGGCGTCGGGTTAGAATAGTTAAGGATAAATGTTTTAAGGGGTAATCGGGTAAATTCAAAATACGGGGTTCGAATATTCGGATTTACTTGAAACTTGGGTGGCTTGTTGGGTACACCCTACAAATGTCATATTTGAACCAATTTTGGCTCGGTTGACCCAGAGTTGACTTTTTACCCAAAAGTCAACCGTGAGTCAACACTTTGTCTAGATTTGACCAAATCCAAACTAGAGTTGACCAGTTGACCAAAAGTCAACTGTTGGTCAACATTTGACCAGTTTGACCTAGGGTTGACCTAGAGTTGACCAGAGTTGACTAGGGTTGACCAGTTGACCAAAAGTCAACTGTAGGCCAACTCTTGACCCCGTTTGATTTGCTTTGACTTGTTTTGTCTTGCGATAACTGGTATGACCTAGGGTTGACTTGGTCTGACTTAGATTGACTTGATATAACATGATTTGACCTAGATTGACTTGACAGGACTTAGTGTGACTCAGTGAGACCAAGTTTGACCTAGATTTTATATCATTCATTGTGAATCATTCTTAACTTTGTTAAACCTAAATTAACATGCGATATCTCGGTCTCTGATTTCCACTCTGAGCATTGATATACCCTACAGCTCAGGACAGCAGGCGAGTACATTCACTGATAGTTTTTATTGTCTTGATATCTGCTATATCCGATTCAGTTGTAGTGTCTTACTCGATTTCAGTCACGATAGTTCACGGACTAGTATACGTTGGATCATGACATGAGATGTTGTTCCTGGATTTTCTTGGTATATATGTACATTTCCTGTCTTGTTCCCTGTACTTGTATAGTTGCCGATTCCTGAGAGAGAGTAGCTATCCTCTTAGGGAATCCCGTGTCATGACGTGTCATGTCCAGGTCCATTATACTACTCGGGGATGGGGAATTATTAGGGGTTATGTGATCAAAGCCCCATGTCACTATTTTGCTTGCGCCACTCTCACCTCACGTAGGGTGTAGCAGATACCTCCATGTCCATTTTATCCAGGTTGGCCGGCATGACTTTCCGTTGAGGTCACCGCGGATTGCCGGGCCAAGTGGATAACCCTACCATGTTTCCCTTGCCGATCACATAACGCTCTAATAATTCAAGGCATATTTTATATTTACTTATCTTATCATATATCATGTTCTGTTCTACATTCAGTACTTTCTCACCATGCTATGATATTCAGTTACTCACATGTTCTACATGCCTTTATATTGTACCTTGATTGGAGACTAAGTTCTGCTCGGGAGAAGGGTTACAATCTCGGTCCTTGTTTGGTTTAAGGGTTGTAGCTCAGCTTCCGAACGGTTCCCAAGTCTTCATATATCTTTGTCTTGTAGTTCATTATACTGTCTCTTATAGAATTTGTCAATTCACTTGGAACTACTGTTAGTGCTTGTACTTGCTCATTTTCCTGACAGAATACCGTTATGATATATTACAGATGACTCTGAGGCGGACTGCTCGACCTATTATGGGCTCGAGCTAGATGGAGTAGTCCAGGACCGTGGCCTTATAGTAGAGCCACTAGACTTTGTACTCCCAGAGTAGTGTAGATTAGCTAGGTTTGACTGGACTGCGATCCAGCTAGCATTATCAGACTATAGTTTCTATGTTATATTTTGAGACCCTGTGATGTTATGTATATATCTGGGCTTGTGTTGGATCTTGGACATATTTCCTGCTTCATCTATCATATTTCCTTTTCATGCTATCTATCTTAGTTTTGCTTTGTGATTGAGACTGTATTGCTATGTCATCTCCATTCGGAGTGTATATACTGTACAGGTACCTTTATCTGTTTTAGTCGTAGTATTTATAGACCCTATATACAGCGTTCTACCGCCGATACTGCGGCATAGGCTGGACGTACCCACGTGCTCGTGCCCCTCATAAGGGTGCGGGTCGTGACACTGAACCTCAACCGGGCAGTGCCAAAGATGACATTGAGTGTCACTGTCCTGATCACGATGACTGCACGGTTAGTGAGACTGTCACTTGCTTTGTCGGGTTTCTTTGTTATAGTAATAATGTGGGTGAAGTTTTGGATGCGGTCGTCAGAATCTCCTGAGCCATCATAGAGCTCGATCTTCGGTATCTTGATCTTGTCTGATATCATGGTATTCAAGATAGCTTTAGAAAATGGGCTCGACGGAAGGTCATCCCCAGAATTTTCTGCATCTGCTCGGTTATGGTGGCCACTTTATCATTCGATCGGGGATCGTGAAGAGCTTATATGTCAGAATGGTAGCGTCGGGATCAACTAGATACATTCTAGACTGCATTGCTTGTTTGTATGTTCTTATGTTCTAGGTTGCCGGGGGGGTGGAGGTATCGAGTGGCCATAGATGAGGCTTTCTCATGGAGGTACGTACCACATCGATGGTGCTAACCACTTGGTCGCATCTGTGCCAGAGGGTTATAAAGGATATCTTGGGAGCGTCGTCGTTCATCTTGACGATGGAGGGAAAGAGTTGTAACTTTGCAGTCGAGAAAGTTAGAACTCACTGTGGACGTCAATCTAAGATGTTTTCTTTACAGCAAGATTTTCGGAAAGCTTCTTAGATGGAACCATCACTACAAAAAATAGGCTTTTAGCGACGGCGGGATCCGTCGCTAAAAGTCGTTTTTCCGTCGTTAAAGCTAAATAGCGACATATCAGCGACGAAAATGGTTTATCGGGAAATCACGTGTCGCTAATTTAAATCAGTCGCTAGTTTGTCGAAAATAGCGACTGATTAGTGACGCATTTAACGATAAGCTATTTATTAGAAAATACGACGTAATAGCGACGGAAACTCTGTCGCTATAGTTACCGACAAACTACCGACGTCACAGCGCTGTAAATCAGCATGAGAGTAGCAACGGGCTAGCGACAGAAAGTTACGTCGCTAAGATGTTTCCGATACGCTTTTGGTATCGGACAGGAACATAGCGACGGAATAGTAAGTAAAATTTACGTCGCTATTCAGTCGCTATACTGGAATATAATATTTTCCAGAACCTTAGCGACGGAAACTACAGTCGCTATTCCGTCGGTAGCCTGCAAAGTAAATTTTCCAGGCATGTAGCTGTTTGCCATTAAAATTGTTTGATTACAAATTTCAATACAAACAGAACAATGTTACAATATAGGACTTAGATGTAGTCCTAGGAGTACACTTTTGTTTATCTGGGTCCCTTGTGCCGATGGAGCGAGTGGTAATGCGTTGACTCCGTTGACGAGCTGACGACGATTATCGGTTCTCTGAAGGTTTGGATTGCTCTGGGTGCTGGAGCTTGCTGAGAGAAGGAAGACGTTGAGTTTCTGTATCTGCCTCTCTGGTGATATGTTCCTTCGTTGGGTGTTCTCTGTGTTGTCCGTGGGTGAGAAGAAAATGATCCCTCTATTTATAGCTGGGCAGGTTGGCTGCTCATGCGCGTATATGTAGGATGTGCCGGTGCATGGGGACGCCACATGGAGATTGCTGATGGAGGCGCATGGATGATGCGCCCTGATCGAGGGGTTGAATTCTTCATACTGCTGTTGTGAGCCGGCACGTAGCAGAGAAGAGGATCTTTCTGTTGCTGAGATCTTGGGTGAGTTAAGTCAAAGGACACGTGTCGTCGACCCATGGCTCGGAGATCTCGGATTTGATTGGGGGAATGATTTGGTAGGATGCGCCTAGGACTGGGCGTATGAGGAGACTTTGGCTCGTAACCTTTATGAGTCACGAACCATTCTGGGCGCATGGCTTTTGAGGCGCATGCAGGCGACTTTCCTTCTGTCTTTTGGGATCAGAGAGCAGTCTGGGGCGCATGGCTTTTGAGGCGCATGCAGAGCTTCAAATGGAGACTTTTCTTCTGTCTTTAGGGATCAGTGAAGAGTCTGAGGCGCATAGCTTTTGAGGCGCATGCAGATTTGGACGCATGGCTGCAGAGGCGCATGCGGGTGGTTGAGTGGCCACGTGGCAGTAGCCGTCGGAGTAAAGTCATGATGATGCTGACGTTGCCGACGCTTCGTTTTCTGAAAAAGCTGTCAACTGTTCAGACTTTGGGAGGTGTGCTGCCAACTCTGTCAGTTCAGCATTTAATATTTCTGACATTCGATGGACAGCTGAGGGGGCGCGTCGATTGGCGTTCCACTGGGTATGGGGATGTATGGGGGCGCATCCTCTGTGATGCGCTTGGTACTGAAGGGCGCGTCTGTGTGATGCGCCTGAAGCCGAAGGGCGCGTGCAGTTGTTTCGTTCCTCGAGTGCTTTAAATAGCCGTTTGGCTGAATTCGAGGCGTCCGGTTCATCCATTAAATACAAGTTCATTGCACGAAATTCGGAGAGCCATCCACCTAACGCATGGGTTTGATCTGCCCGGCCTATAAATAGTGGCATGGAGAGAAGGTTTGCTTCTCGTTCTCTTACGTACTTCTAACATAAACTTGGGTACTCGAGTGCATTCTGTTGACGAAATGCTTCTGAGGGTGAAGATGAGACGCCATGTCGTCATTGATGCACTTGAAGGTGACTGTTACATCCAAAAGACGGAGTATAGGGCTTCCGAGGCAGGCGGAAGGTGCCTGTTGCATCCAAAGATAGGGATGCTCGGGCCTCGTCTTCGTTGTGCAGGAAGAGCCGTAGATCGGAATGGCGGTGCTAGGCTCTTTCTTCCTTCGAAGTGGGTGTTGTCCACTCTGGTTGTGTTGAAAGCAGCTCTTTTAGCCGCATTTCGATTGCGGTCTTCCTTGGTTTTTGGAGGCTCTTTCTCTGGATGGGGGGTTAATTGCCACCCTCGTCCTGCTCGGCCAGGTGAGCCTGGCTGGAAGGATGGCACATAACTGGGGATGCTGAAGGGATGCACCCTGCTGAGTACGCATGGCGGGATGCGCCCGGTTGAAGGCGCATGGTGACTGTTGCGCCTGTCTTGAGGCGCATGGTGGCTGCTGGCCGTAGACTTAGGATCTTTCCTTTGTAGAAATTCTCTTTTGTACAACCTTCTCTAGACATGTAATAGACTTTTATGTATAAATAAAAAATCCTCTTTCAAATGTCTATATTTGTTGATTTTGCTGTGAAGTATTTTGTCCAAGCTCTGGCGTATGTAGTGTCTGCCGCATGGGCTTTCTGGTTGTGAAATTTCAAGCTTCTACAAGACCCCCTTCAAAGTTTTCAAAACTTTTGGATAAGTTTTGAAATACTTTGAATAAGAAGCATGGAGGTCAGGGCACATGACTGTTGGGGCGCATGCCTGTTCGGGCGCATGCTCCTCTCGGTTAATGCATATGATGATGCCTCGGTAACCGAAAAGATTAATGATGATCTTTTGGTTTTATTTGCTGTTATCTCTTCGCAGAACTCGAGGCGACGGCTAAGATCACTCGTCATCGGTTCACACGTGCGACCAAGCCCTATAAATAGGTGAGAGATGGAAAGAGAGAGAGAGTTCTTCTTCTCTGTGCCTTTGCTTTCTTTAGAGTCCTTCTTCAAAACCCTAACTTTTCCTTTTTGAGAGAATGGCTCCCAAGACTCCTCGCGGCGGTGCTGGCAAGGGAAAAGAGCCGGCAGATTTCGCCGACGAAGATGCTCCTATCACCATCGCGACTCCAGCCGACGTTCGTCCCGCGGTGACAACAGCTTGATGAGAAGCATGAGAATGATACTTCCGCTGAGGCTGTTGAATTGATGCGTCAAGAAGCTGAGCGTCGAGTCTTGGCGACTGTGGAGACTCATGCAGCCGACTTGAGACGTCAAGTTAGAGAGCTCTCAGCCAAACCTGGAGATGTTTAGGGACTGTAGCCTCTCCTTTTTATGTTTTTGCAACTCTTGCTGGGGGATAGTGTAGTTCTGTACTCTCTCTTTTTTAAAAAAATAAAGAAGTACGCAACTTTTTTGTGATGTGTTCATTTTTGTTATCATGAACTTGATGATTTGTGTGGACCTATTATCTTTTGTGCACCTTGGCATTTAGGTATAGATAATAAGTTTGAAGGAACCAACATGTTTGCTCAGAGGTAATGTGGACGTGGCAATCATTGGGGTTCAAATGATAGAATCTTCCTACTCAGAGGTATTATGGACGTGGTAGGAATGATCCTGGAGGATACGCTGAACAACTCAGAGATGATGTAGACGTGGAAGTTCTGCGATCAATGTACGACAACGCAGGGGTTGTTTGTACGAGATGTTTACTCAGAGGTAATGTGGACGTGGTAAACATGAAGGATAGCGTAGGCTTACGAAGTGTAAGATTCCGCTTTGTAGGGTGTAGAGGGACAACTCAGAGGTGATGTGGACGTAGTTGTCTTTCTACTGGAGGATGCTACGGAACAGCTGGGTTCCGGAAGCGTATAGTTTTGTTGGAAGGGAATTGTCTGTGAATCCTGATGATTGGGTCCATAGATCCCCTTGTGGAAGCACATATCTGAAAGATGTCAAGAGTAGTACTTCTTCAGGAACTTGTTGTTGATGGACATCATGAACAAGTCCCCATTGGGTTTGGCGAGGCGGTAAGCACCGTTTGAGTATACCGTCTCAATGATGAAAGGTCCTTCCCACTTGGGCTGGAACTTTCCTGGTGTCTTGTGAGTTAACACGATCGGCCTCCTGACTGCCAGAACCAGGTCGCCAACTTGAAAAGTTCTCTGTTTGACCTTCTTGTTGAAAGCCTGTGATATACGGGCTTGGTAGAGTTTGATACGTTGTTGAGCTAGGAGATACTTTTCGTCAAGTGCCTCCAGCTCCCGCAGACGACGACGTTGATTGTCCTCTTCTGTGAGTTTGTTTGTGATTGCTACGCAGAGTGAGGGTATCTGGATCTCGAGAGGCAGTACCGCTTCACTCCCGTAGACCAGGAAGAATGGTGTGTTGCCTGTTGGGGTTCGTACCGTTGTGCGGTAGGCCCAAAGACATTCGCCAAGTTTTTCGTCCCAGTCGCGTTTGTTGGATGACACGACCTTTTTGAGCAGCCTAACGATAGTTTTTTTGAACGCCTCGGCCAATCCGTTTGCTGCCAGATTGTAGGCGGTTGAGGCCACGTTCTGAATGCGACTCTTGTCACAGAATCTGCTGAAAATATGGCTGATGAACTGAGGACCATTATCATGGATGATCCGCCTGGGTACTCCGAAACGGTAAATAACATGGTGTTTGATAAAGCTGACCACCCTGGAGCTCTTTACTTCCGCCAATGGGACTGCTTCTGCCCACTTGGAGAAGTAATCGGTAATGGCCAAGATGAAGAAGTGCCCCCTTGATGAATGAGGGGTGATCGGTCCTACAATGTCCATGCCCCAGGCTTCGAAGGGCCAGGAGGCGACTGTAGGATGTAGTGGTTCTGACGGCGTATGAATGAAGTCTGCATGAAGTTGGCACGCATGGCACTTCTTATCATAGTCGACAGCATCAGCGGCCATGGTTGGCCAATAGTAGCCTATGCGTCGCAGTCGATCCTGTAACTTAGGACCAGGTTGATGAGCTCCGCAAGTTCCGTCATGAGCTTCTCGAAGAGCTTCGGTCGCCTCTTTGTTGGACAGGCATCGAAGGAGAAGCCCATCGTAGGAGCGTCGGTACAGTATTTTAGTGGCTGTATCATAATAGAATCGAAGAGAACGTCTCCTGACTGAGACGGCTTCCTTCGGGTCCTCTGGAAGAATTTCGTAGACGGCGAAGTCGATGAACGGGAACCTCCAGTCTCGGACATTAACACCAGTACTTGTCGGCATGGCGTAGGCCACTCGTTAATATAGGTTGTTTCTAGGACAAACCAAGTCTCGGCCAACTACCGTGACGTAGTGTTGAGTCCCGAGGGGTGCTGCTAATGAGGCCGCGAGGCCAGCCAGAGCATCAGCCTCTAGGTTTTGTAGACGAGGTACGTGTTCGATAAAGAACCCGGTGAAGGTTGAAATGATGTTCAATGCAACTTCATGGTAAGGGATCAGATCTTCATGGCGAACCTTGTATTGTCCTCGGATCTGGTTTACGACGAGTTTCGAGTCGCCGTAGGCTTCCAGATGATCCACCCCCAGCTGTTATGCCAGCTGGAGTCCCATAATGAGCGCGTTGTACTCGACAACATTGTTGGAGCACGGCTTCGAAAGAGAGTAAGCACGCTGGATGACCAGCTGATCGGGGGAGACTAAGACTACCCCTACTCCTGCGACGATCTGGCCTTTGGGGCCTGTTCTTGAAGCGCCATTGAAAAACATCCGCCAAACGAAGCTTTCTTCGGTGACGTTTGATTCTTGAACCTCATCCGGGATGTCTTCATAGAGTCTTGAGGACTCCGGGATGGGGTGTACAGCTAAAAAGTCGGCCAGGGCCTGACCCTTAACGGTTTTTTGTGGCACAAACACCATGTTGTATGGTGTTAGCAGGATCGCCCATGTAGCCAGCCGGGAGTTTAATGACCCTGGCTTCGTCATGAGGACTCTGAGTGGATTGACTCGAGAGATGACATGAATTGTCTGGCCCGAGACATAATGGCGAGTCTTCTGGATGGCAAACACCAAGGCCAAGCACTCCTTTTTAACGAAGTTGTACCGGTGTTCGGCCCCGATGAGCGTTCGACTGAGGTAGTAGATCGCTTGCTCGTAGCCCGTATCGCTGTTTTGAGCCAGCAGAGCGCCAAGGGAATGATCCATGGCACGGACGTAGAGAAGAAATGGTTTGCCGGCGACAGGTGCTACCAGGACTGGTGGGCTTGTCAAGTAAGTCTTGATGTCGTCGAAAACCCTTTGGCACTCCTCTGTCCAGACGTAAGAGACTCCCTTCTTCATGAGCTGAGTAAAGGGTTGACATTTACCAGAAAGGTTTGCTATGAACCTCCGGATGTATGCCAGACGTCCCTGTAAGCCCCTAAGTTCTCGAAGATTCTTCGGAGGGTCCATGTTGAGGATGGCTTTGGTCTTCTCGGGATCAACATGAATGCCTTTCGCCGTGATGACAAAGCCCAAGAATTTTCCGCTAGAAACCTCCAGGAAGGATTTAGCGGGGTTCATCTTGAGTTGATGTGCCCGCATGAGATCGAAGACTGTCTTCAGGTCCTATAGGTGATCTCCTTTGAGGCACCTCTTGACTGCGATATCGTCAACATAGCATTCGACTGTCTTGCGAAGATGTTGACGGAAGATGGTGCTCATAGCTCGTTGGTATGTCGCACCGGCATTCTTCAAGCCGAAAGGCATCACTGTGTAGCAGAAAATACCCTTTGGAGTCCTGAATGACGTGTGTTTCGCGTCATCGGGGAACATCTTGATTTGATTGTAGCCTGAATACCCGTCCATGAAAGACATGCGTTCGAAGCCACACGTGTTGTCGATCATCACGTCAATGATTGGAAGCGGGAATTCGTCCTTCGGGCAAGCAGAGTTGAGATCCCTGAAGTCGATACAGACTCGTATCTTCCCATTCTTTTTGGTGACAGGTACGACGTTGGCTACCCAATCTGGGTGTTATTCCTCACGGATGAAGCAGCTGGTCAAGAGCTTGTCTACCTCTTGGTCGATGGCATTCATGATGTCCGGCCGGAAGCGTCGCTGTTGTTGTTTAATAGGTTTGGCATCGGGTAAGATATTCAACCTATGCATTGCGATCTGTGGATCGAGTCCCGGCATGTCTTCGTAGCTCCAGGCGAAGACGTCGATATACTCCTTAGCCAGTTGGATTAAAGACTCTCGGTCTTCTCCTTCTAGGCTTTTGCTGATGAAGATGGGTTTGGAAGAAGACCCGTCCCCAAGGTCGATCTGCTCGACTTCGTCTTCGGTAGGAGGTTCACGTAACTCGAAACGAGACTCCCATTGTTCTTATAGGCATTGAGCCCAGGGTTCTTCTTTGAAGGGTTCCGGCGCTTGGTCTTCGCCTTCATCTTTTTGAGGTTATGCTGATGTCATGTTAGCTGACAGCACTTTCCTGAAGACTGATCCGATACTGGTATCGAAATCCTAAGTCGATGCTTCGGACGAGTGGGAATGTTCTATGTCTTCTGCGTCTGAACTCTCTGGAGTTGATGGCGGTGTGACATAGCCTACCCCCCGTCGAATCCGATTGTAATAGTCCTACGGCTTTCCTTTAGGTGTTGGAAGCCGGAGAGGGAGACGTCGACCCTTGCCGTAGTTTAGGCCTTTGTTGCTTTTCAGGTCGTAGCCCATCTTTTGGATGATGTGCTTTGCCGTATCCGTATACCGATAGACTTGTATTCTGCCGGTATCAGGTTCTGGCTCGAGTGGCGGGAGGTCTTGATGACGCTCGACTTTGCCAAAGATGATGGATCTTTCGTCTCGACTTCGTGGAGGGACTATGTAACAGACTCCTTGAGACGGGACTACTCGATTTATATGATGGACGGTCGTTATTTGTGTTTGCAACGACCGTAGAGCGTCATCTAATGTATACATGGCATTCCAATGTGGAAGACAAGAATAATTAAAAGACACTCTATTATTGATAAAATACGAGATTTATCCCGTGGGATTATATTGTCTAAGGAGGGTGCATCTACATCAGCAGAGATATATTCGCCAAGCTCCTCATCTGTAAGCACTGGGGTTGGATCAGGAGAGTCCACCACAGCTTTGATTTTAGGGTCCGAGAGGGTTATGTGAGCCCTCCCTGGCATCTTGGATGACTGCGGCGGCTTGCCCTTAAGACGCACCTTCAGAGGTGCCTCAACTGCGCCTCTAGTGATTGGTGCCTTCCTCTGTAATTTTGCCACCAGGGGAGCCGATGTTTGAGGCGGCTTTCCCTTGAGGCGTATCTTCAGGGGAGCTTCAGGAGTTGGTGCTTTTCCTGGTAGCTTGATGCTCATTGGAGGCACCTTTTGGGGTAGTTTGCCCTTGAGTCGGATCTTCAAAGGGGCATCGGGAGTCATCTCAGGCTCCATGTCCGGCTCAGCTGCCGTCTCTGCCTCGTCATCAGCATCATTGGCTTCCTCCTCGTCAAGTGACTTGTATAAGTCGGAATCGGTGAAGTAGGCTTCAATCCCCTTTCAAGGATCGATGTCTGCGAACTCCGTCCGGATGACGCCGTTGGTGGATACATATTTCATGCATTGGTGGAGCGTGGATGGCACCACCATGTACTCATGTAGCCATGGTCGACCGAGCAGGATGTTGTAGTTGACCTCGGCATCCACAACATAGCAGGTCACCTCAGTTCTGAGGTTACCGATGTGACACTTCAGTCGAATTTTGCCAGTGGCTCGTTTTTGCTAGCATTAAAGCCACTGATGGTTGTGTTGGAGGGCGCCAGCCGGTACATTGGGATCCCCCAGTATTGATAGCAGCGCCTTCGGAATGATGCTGAGAGAAGACCCCAGATCGATCTGAATCCGGTTCACCTTGACTGAACCGATATATCCTGTATAATATAGCGGCCAGTTATGTCGGTGGTGCTTGAGCAGCATGTCTTGTTGGGTGAAAGTTATGTTTGGGATAACTTCATCCGTACATTGACAGTGCGCACAAGTAGTTGGAAGATCTTCAGGCTGCTTGACCTGACTGAGAAAGGATTCAGCATCCTTCAGAGCTTCACAGAGAGCTTCTCGGGAGTCTTTGGAAAGATGCAGGAGCTCGAACAAAGATAGGCGGGCAGGAGTACTGGCCAGTTGTGCCAGTATGTCAAAGTTGTGGGGCTTGGCTAGCCCCGAAGCATTCTCCTTTCGTAGAGGTCTGTCGAAACGAGCCTCCACCTGCTTCTGCTTATTGGCTGCTGAGGGCTTAGACGGGCCCTCTTCCTGGACAGCAGGGACGGTGTAATGAGGCACCACCTCGGCGGCAGCTTCGCCGGGTTGGGTGTTCTGTTGTGCACGCGTCTGCACAGGGAGTGCCTCTTCCATTGAAGAAAAGATCATGCGGCAAGACTTGATCTTCCTGCCTTTGGATTTGGAGGTAGGACGTACCTCCGATTGAGTCACCTCGGAGACGAGGTTGGGGTGGACCCATAGGACCTCTTCTCGAGATGTGGTGAGTGGGATGAGTCCACTCACATTGTCACGGGTAGGTGGTAAGTTAACCACCTCCATTGTCGCCTTAGGGATGGGGACGACGCCATCTTGTGTGGTAGTTGACGGCAAGGTGCCGAACTGGAGTGATACCACATTGGCTGACACCGTCTTCTCCTCGTAGTCGACGGAGATTACATCCGCATTGATCATGCGCTGGATGTAATTTTTGAGGACATAACAGTCTTTGGTCAGGTGTCCGACAAACCGATGGTAGTGACAGTACCTCGGGTTGTCCACTTTCCTAACTTCATCGGGCCGCTTTGGGTCCGGTAGCTTGATCTTGTCACCCTGCTTCAGTATTTCAAAAAGTTGCAGGATGTCTTCGTCGTTGAACGAATAAACCTCCATGGGCCTTGGTGCAAGTGGAGGCTTCTGAGTAGGCACAGATGCGCCTTTTGAGGCATTAACAGTCATCGCCTGCTTCCCCTTTGTCTCTCGTCCGGGGTTGTTGGCTGCAGACCTTTTCCCCTTGTCATCAAAGGCAGGGAAGCTGACCCCCAGAAGGCGTGCATTGGCCGCCTTCTTTTCTGCGGCTTCTGCTTCGATGATCAGGGAGCTCCAGTCGGGAGGAGGAGTAGAGTTGAGCCAGAGCTTGACTGCAGACAGCATGTTCATGCTGCAAGAGGAGAGGAGCGCATGTTTCGGCATGCCTGGAGGTAGTCTGAAGCAGGCCTGTCGGAAGCGTTCGATGAACACCCGAACCGTTTTCTTCTCCTTCTGGCGTATCTCTATGAGGGACGCCATCGTCATGTCCTTCCCGTCGTCGTAGAAGCGGTCGAGGAAGAGGCGCGTCAAGTCGTCGAAGGATGATATGGAATTGTCGGGGAGGCTGCAGTACCAGTCATACGCCACTCCCTTCAATGCTCCGACAAATATGCTAGTGAGGAGCGCGTCCTCCTTCGGGAGATGTCCCGTTTGGGACTGGAAGTACGTCAGGTAGCGGCGCGGAGAGTCCTTCCCGTCGTATGGCGTCAGTGTTTGTGGTTTATACTTTGGAGGATAAACCACCTTGTTCCACTCGAGGGGATAGGGTTGGGGGATGCCCATCTTCTGGCGCTCCTCTTGCCTGTTCTTGGACTCAAAGCGCTCCCGCAAGTCTTGATCATTTCGACCACATGCTCCATGGAGCTGGGAGTCGGGGAAGGTGGTACCACCTGGAGTTGAGCGTTCGAGGGCTCAGACGTCCGGGGTACTTCTCGGCGATCTGTGTTTGAGGATACCCGTTGAAGGGGTACACTCGACTCCCCATTGGCCCCTGGGTTGGGACCGGTCGAAGGTGTTCGGGTCAAGGCCGACCGTATTTCAAACACCGCCTGAGTCAGTGTTTGCATAGAAGCAGAGAGGGTTTTGAGTCCTCCCTCTAATGTGTCTATGCGCTGGACGATGTCCTGCGGCGGCGCATCAGACTCGGAATCACCCCCAGCCATGTATACTGTCATGACACGGCCGGGAGTGGATGGATTGGTTGAGGCTTCGCTCTCGGCCTCACTCTCATGTAGGGGAGTCGCCTCTCCTGGAGTTTCATCTTGGCCACCCCCAGCCACGTTCTGGAGGTCATTCTCGACGGGCGCATCTGCAAGGGTCTGATTACCCTCAGCTCTGTCTTGAAGGGCCTCTTCGCCTCCGGAACAACCCCCAGCTGTGTTCTGGGGGACATCCTCATTTTGAGGGGCTTCTGGGAGGCTGACTTCGCCTCGAGGATGAAGATCCGCCGCAGCTGTGCTTTGGACATCTTCGTCTTCGGAAGGAGGCTCAACAAGGGTCTGACTACCCCCAGCTTCCTCCAAGAACTTCTTCCTCGACCGAGTACCTTCGAACACTCCGAAGGACGAGACAGCTGCCTTGGTTTTTCTCGGCTGGCTTTTGGATGAGGACGAGGAATTGCCAGTCGTCTTTCGGACTGACGAGGAGTTCGAGATCACGTTGCATGAAGCAACCCCTGGCTCCTCTTCTGTTGACACCTTCATCCCAAGGCGATGTCGGAGGGGTGTCGATGATTGCAGCCGCTGGAAGACTGACTGCCTTGGTGGTACTGCCGCCTTGCAACAGCAGTTGATGGTGACCACCGCACAAGTATGCCTCGTGAGAGGCGCATCATGCTTGTTGGTCGACTCTCCTGACCGGCGCTTGTGAGTGATCACGTTACGCAAGTCGTTGGAGGAGAGTGCTACCTTCACACCCCCTTCAGGCGCATGGTAAGGCCAAACGCCGGGGTGGTCAGGTGAGTGCTGCGCCCCCTGATCTAATACCAAACAGGCATCCCGTCAGTAGTGGGGGAACCACAATATTTGAAGTGACTTGAACGGACCTCAGACGCACAACCAGAGGAGGCGCGGGAGTTCAAGACCACTGAGTTTGCCTCACTCGACTTGGTTGTGCACGCAGTAGATGCGCCCAAGTGAGATAAGGGCTTTGAAGGTCGGCTTATTTTTGGTGCAGAAGCACCTGAGTCGATATTGTACAGCTTGCCATCAGCAGCGCGCATGATTGTGAGCGCATGCCTTTGACTTGCTGCTGGCATAGCACGTTTGTGGTGCATGGCCCGTGCCGCCTTGGATTTCTTCGTACTAGCCCACTGGGGCGCATAGTACTCAGCATCCAAATTCTCCTCGCCATTACAGCGAGTGAGTCTATCAAAGACAGAGACTTTTTGTGGCGCATCAGAGGTGATACGTGGGGCATTGGCTGCGCCCCTGCTCCGTCGACGCATCTTCCTCGCCTGAGAGGGAGATGGCTGGGGAATGTGGTCAGCCGTACGCTTCCCCGAGAGATGCGCTGCATCAGCGGGTGCACCTTGGTTGCTGAGGACGTCAGCAGGAAGGGAAGGCTGGATTAGCACATCCCCTTCAGTGGTGGTGCCCGAGGCGTCGACCTTGCGCACCCAGACTTGACGGGTCTTCTTCGGCTTCGGCAGCCGCTTCGAAGGACTCGCACTTCCTTCAGAAATGAACTCCTCGTACGCCTGTTGATTGAGGCGCACGACCAGCGTCTTGTGGGAGGAGCCCACCTTCACGTCGTCGGCTTGCGACACAACTTTCTCGGTGGAGGAGAAAGAGGTCCCCAGCAGAGTCGCCAGCTTGTTTGCCATTAAAATTGTTTGATTACAAATTTCAATACAAACAGAACAGTGTTACAATATAGGACTTAGATGTAGTCCTAGGAGTACACTTTTGTTTATCTGGGTCCCTTATGCCGATGGAGCGAGTGGTAATACGTTGACTCCGTTGACGAGCTGACGACGGTTATCGATTCTCTGAAGGTTTGGATTGCTCTGGGTGCTGGAGCTTGCTGAGAGGAGGAAGACGTTGAGTGTCTGTATCTGTCTCTCTGGTGATATGTTCCTTCGTTGGGTGTTCTCTGTGTTGTCCGTGGGTGAGAAGGAAATGATCCCTCTATTTATAGCTGGGCAGGTTGGCTGCTCATGTGCGCATATGTAGGATGCGCCGGTACGTGGGGACGCCACATGGAGATTGCTGATGGAGGCGCATGGATGATGCGCCCTGATCGAGGGGTTGAATTCTTCATACTGCTGTTGTGAGCCGGCACGTAGCAGAGAAGAGGATCTTTCTGTTGCTGAGATCTTGGGTGAGTTGAGTCAAAGGACACGTGTCGTCGACCCATGGCTCGGAGATCTCGGATTTGATGGAGGGAATAATTTGGTAGGATGCGCCTAGGACTGGGCGCATGAGGAGACTTTGGCTCGTAACCTTTATGAGTCACGAACCATTCTGGGCGCATGGCTTTTGAGGCGCATGTAGGCGACTTTCCTTCTGTCTTTTGGGATCAGAGAGCAGTCTGAGGCGCATGGCTTTTGAGGCACATGCAGATTTGGACGCATGGCTGCAGAGGCGCATGCGGGTGGTTGAGTGGCCACGTGGCAGTAGCCGTCGGAGTAAAGTCATGATGATGCTGACGTTGCCGACGCTTCGTTTTCTGAAAAAACTGTCAACTGTTCAGACTTTGGGAGGTGTGCTGCCAACTCTGTCAGTTCAGCATTTAATGTTTCTGACATTCGATGGACAGCTGAGGGGGCGCGTCGATTGGCGTTCCACTGGGTATGGGGACGCATGGGGGCGCATCCTCTGTGATGCGCTTGGTACTGAAGGGTGCATCTGTATGATGCGCCTGAAGTCGAAGGGCGCGTGCGGCTGTTTCGTTCCTCGAGTACTTTAAATAACCGTTTGGCTGAATTCGAGGCGTCCGGTTCATCCATTAAATGCAAGTTCATTGCACGGAATTCGGAGAGCCATCCACCTGGCGCGTGGGTTTGATCTGCCCGGCCTATAAATAGTGGCATGGAGAGAAGTTTTGCTTATCGTTCTCTCACGTACTTCCAACATGAACTTGGGTACTCGAGTGCATTCTGTTGACGAAATGCTCCCGAGGGTGAAGATGAGACGCCATGTCGTCATTGATGCACTTGAAGGTGACTGTTACATCCAAAAGACGGAGTAGAGGGCTTCCGAGGCAGGCGGAAGGTGCATGTTGCATCCAAAGATAGGGATGCTCGGGCCTCGTCTTCGTTGTGCAAGAAGAGCCGTAGATCGGAATGGCGATGCTAGGCTCTTTCTTCCTTCAAAGTGGGTGTTGCCCACTCTGGTTGTGTTGAAAGCAGCTCCTTTAGCCGTATTTTGATTGCGGTCTTCCTTGGTTTTTGGAGGCTCTTTCTCTGGATGGGGGGTTAATTGCCACCCTCGTCCTGCTCGGCCAGGTGAGCCTGGCTGGAAGGATGGCACATAACTGGGGATGCTGAAGGGATGCACCCTGCTGAGTACGCATGGCGGGATGCGCCCGGTTGAAGGCGCATGGTGACTGTTGCGCCTGTCTGGAGGCGCATGGTGACTGCTGCGCCTGTCTTGAGGCGCATGGTGGCTGCTGGCCGTAGACTTAGGATCTTTCCTTTGTAGAAATTCTCCTTTGTACAACCTTCTCTAGACATGTAATAGACTTTTATGTATAAATAAAAAATCCTCTTTCAAATGTCTATATTTGTTGATTTTGCTGTGAAGTATTTTGTCCGAGCTCTGGCGTATGTAGTGTCTGGCGCATGGGCTTTCTGGTTGTAAAATTCCATACTTCTACAGTAGCGACGGAAAAATTGTCGCTGTTCCGTCGCTAGCCTGCAATGTTCCAGGTTTTCTGTCGCTGTTCCGTCGCCATTTCGTCTCTAAATACAATATTGCATGTCAGTATTTGTGTTTCCTGCACTCCACATCCCTGTCGACAGTTACACACACAATATACAGTCATATAAACAGTTTTCAAATACAATATCAGTATTCGTGTTTCCAGCAGTCCTTATCCATGTCGACAGTTTTACAGTAGGCACACGTATCAGTATTTGTGTTTCCTGCAAATTCTCAGTTTCATGCACACGTATCCCAAATGTTTTAATACAACACATACACACATATCCAAAATTAGCTTCATACAAACATACGAATAATGTTTTAATATAAGAAATATTAATACACATATCCAAAATATTTTAATACAAGAAAGTACTGGTACAGTAAATCTAGGTCGTCGGGCGTGATGGAAACCTCTCGGCGGGCATGATGAAGACCTCTCGGCGGACTTAATGAAGATCCAAGCTGCAAACGTGAACGTCGACCTCTCGGCGCCATAGAAAAATCTGAAAGAAATAATAAGTGATGATGTGTTAAAAATAAAAACTATTGTCATGTCATTATACTAATGGAACTCGTATATTAAATTAAAACGTACGTACTAGTCTGATTCATCTTCCCAAGAGTCTTCTGAATCATCGCTTGATTCCGAAGTGTCTTCTTCTGCTTCTTCATTTTCACTATCACTATGATCTTCATCTTCCAATACTTCTTCCTCAACATCTTCCAATTCTTCATCAACGTTAACCTCCATAACGTCATCTACCGCAACCTCCATATCTTCTAAATCCTCTTCCTCAACACCAGCCAAACTTATATATGTTGGTTGAGGCTTGACCACATCTTCCTCTTGATAGGCTACATCCCCAACATTATATATATTTCTTGCTTTGGTTTTGCATACAGCCCACCAATCCAGGGTACTGCGTCGTCGGCTAGGATAACTCGTATAGTACACTTGAACGGTTTGACTAGCCAACACAAATGGTTCAAAACCTCCACATCTTTTTCCATGTTTTATATCAACAAAGCCAAATTGTTTGTCAATCTTCCATCCTTGCTTGGGTGTTGTGTCGAACCAATGACATTTAAAAAGCACAATCTTCGTATCAACAGAATATTCAATCTCTACGATATCTCTTAGAACACCGTAGTAGTCGAATTCGGGATCGGCATCGTAGACTGAGGCTCACACAAACTCCTAAATTTTTGGTATAATTAGCCTCCTCATCGATAAATGAATGATTGATAGGCTTATCAGTAGTTCTAAAGTTAAAGCCATTGATTGTATATATGCACCAACACTTCGCCTTCTTGCTCGGTCCAATAGCAATTGCTCTTTGCCCTTTGTTCTGCAACTGTGTACCAGGACGGAAGACCTAGTGTGGGTAGTATCAGAAAAGTCATTAGACAAAGTGTGGATAATAACATATCGAATTTAGAATGGCTAATGATTATAATCCTTACATAATTTCGGAACCACGACGGAAACTTCATATCGACCTCTCTAGCAAGATCATCATCATCAATATCAGGTCTTTCCATTCTAATCTCAGCTCTAAAAGTACTGTAATAGGGAGAAACGTTAGCACAATTCTAAATATCGAATTTAGAATGACTAAATGGTGTCGCTTACTTTTCAATATCTTCCATCTCTTGGATACCGCTATTGAGGCATATATACCGATGTGCGGCTTCAAACTCATCGTCATCCAACCACCGTAATTTAGTCGCACTTGTCGGCTTGCCCCCCACATTGAAGATTATACGGATCCCTTCGTTCGGTGCATTGATATCATCTTCATCATTCCTCGGCGCTCTATTCCGATTTGTTCGGACATGAGTATCGAAGTAGATCGAGCAGAAGTTAGAAACCTCCTCAATGATGTACGATTCGCATATTAAAGCTTCTACATGAGCCTTATTGCCCACTTTCTTCTTCAGGTGACCTAGATATCTATAAAAAATATATTGAATATTAGAATTATTTAAATAAAAAAATTACAAATTAGAAGATTATTTTATACCTCTCAAATGGGTACATCCATCGATAATGGACGGGAGCACCGACACGTGCTTCGTATGCAAGATGAATCGGCAAATGTTTCATACTATCAAAGAAGCCGGAAGGGAACACCCTTTCTAACTTGCACAACGTCACTACAACTTTCTCCTCAAGTTCTAGCATATGTTGCACCGTCAACTTATTTGAACACAAATCTCTAAAGAAGATAGATAACTCGGCCAGCGGAGTCCACACATGAGAAGGTAGCATCTCTCTAAAAGCGATAGGAAGTAATCGCTCCATGAAAACGTGACAATCATGACTCTTCATCCCTATCAACCTGTGTTCGTTGAGATCAATACATCTCGCCAGATTCGATACGTAACCGTCAGAAAATCTCAACTTTGAAATCCATTTACATATTATTAGTTTATCATCTCTACTCAATGTAAATGGTGCTGGAGGCTTCACCCAGTTACCATTGGACCTTTGCGACCGATGCAACTCTGGACGCTTGCAAATAATTTCTAAGTCCTTCCTTGCTTTAATATTGTCTTTCGTTTTTCCCTTAATATCCATCACAGTATTAAATATGTTGTCAAATATATTTTTTTCAATATGCATGACATCAAGATTGTTTCTTATGAGATTGTCCGGCCAATAAGGCAAATCCCAAAAGATACTCCGTTTCGTCCAATTGTGATGTTGTCCGAAGCCTTCAATGTGATGGCCCGATCCCGAATTTTTCATGACAGTCGATAAATCTCGAACCTCTTCCCAAACTACATCTCCCGTTAATCTCAACGGGGGAAGAGATACTTCCCATTTACCAGCCCTAAAGTCATCTCTGTTCCTTCCCCACGAATGTGACGAAGGAAGAAACTGGCGGTGGCAATAAAAAAATACGCCTTTCCTCCATTCTGAAGGCAGAATGCCTTACTCTTCCCTATGCATATCGGACATGACATAATACCATGAGTACTCCACCCCGATAACATCACGTAAGCTGGAAAATCGTTGATGGTCCACATGAGCATCACCCTCATCTGAAAGTTCTGCTCCATCGATATATCAAACGCCTGGACGCCAAACTGCCATAATTATTTCAACTCGTCCACCAACGGTTGTAAGTAGATATCAATGTTCTTCTTTAGATTTCTTGGACCGGGTATGATAAGTGTGGGGAACATGTAAGGAGTTTTCAGGCACATCCACGGTGGTAGATTGTACGGGATCAAAATCACCGGCCAACAAGAGTATTGCGTCCCCGACTGTCCGAATGGAGTGAATCCATCAGAACATAAAGCCAATCGAACATTCCTAGGCTCCGCAGCAAAATCAGGATGACACCGATCAAAATGCTTCCATGCTTCTCCATCGGCAGGATGAGATAATTCTCCTTCATCCATCTTCCGTTCTTTGTTATGCCATGTCATGTGTTGTGCAGTATTTGCAGAAATATACATCCTCTGCAGCCTCTTTGTGATTGGCAAGAACTGCATGTACTTGTACGGGCGCATCCGCATCCGGGCAATTGATTTTCCTTTGCCCCGGATTGGCTTGTATCGGTCCTCGTCACAGAAAATGCATTTGTCTTTATCACTGTTCTCCTTGTAGTATAGCATGCAACCATTTCGACAGCAGTCTATCTTCTGGTAGCCCAATCCGAGTTTTTGCATCATCATCTTCGACTTGTAGAAGCTTTCAGGCAAATCATTTGATCCTTTTGGCAACAACTCTCTTACAAGCTGAATTATCCGGTCATAGCATTTTTACGGTAAGTTAAAATCAAATTCAAGGTTCAACAGCCGCATCACCACCGACAATACCGAATGAGAATCACAACCCGGATATAACGGAGTATCAGCATGCTTGAACATATCGTAGAACTCCTTTGCATCAGGATTCGGATCCTCACGTGCCACAGCAAAATCTAATACCATCTCACGTGCCAAGTTTGTTGGTTGCCGATATTCAAAATGATCTCCGAGAGTAGAATCTCTCACCTCGGTATTGAAGAAGGACTGAGATTGTGAAGCCGGAGATTCTCCTTGATTAATCCACACGTTGTAGTTCGACATGAAACCCTTCTTGTAAAGGTGCTCTCTCACGAGTGATACCTCTCAAAATGGTATATTCTTACATTTGACACAAGGGCACTTTATGCGCCTTCCGTCCATGAAATCGGCATGGCTACTTGTATATATGAGAAATTGCTCGACGCCCACTTTAAATCGTCCGTCAAGCCAATCATACTCTCATGTTGCCGATTGTACATCCACGAACGGTCAAGTAAGTATCGACTCATTGTTCTAATCCACGTGAATGATTCTGCACTAAGAATTAAGATGCTATATATCACTTGGTATCATAAAACAAACCTAGTATAACTTGGTATGATGTACCCCTCACGTACATTCACTCATAAAACAAACCTAGTATAATTAGGTATCACGTTGATACTCAAGTATCAAATTGATATATCGCATTGATCAATCAATTACCTTAGTAATCTAAAACTACTACACCTATTTATTTCGTGTCCGTGTCCCGTCAAATTTTTAAAACTATTATACTGATAAATTTCTATTTATCTACTATACCCACTACTATACCGATAAATTTCAAACACGAAATTGAAATTGAAATCCTAGAACATGTTGAGAAAACACAAATAAAGCATAAATAAAAATAAATACAAATTAGGGTTTAGGATTTCGGATCTTGTAGAGGTTGCGCACGGAGAGGATCTCGGAGAAGCGGGGACGTCGGAGGGGGGCGCCGGAGGGGGGGGGACGCCGGAGGGGAGCACGACGGAGGAGGAGAAGAGGGAGGGTGTACGGGGTTTCGAAGGAGGAGAAGAGGGGGGGACGGAGTGGGGGAGCACGCCGGAGGGAGGTGGTCGCCGGAGGTGGGGGCTCGACGGAGGAGGAGAAGAGGGGGTGGTTAGGGGGTTCGATCGGAGGAGGAGAGAGGGAGGGGCCGGAGTGGGGGAGGGCGCCGGAGGGGGCCGCCGGAGGGGGGGTCGCCGGAGGGGGCCGCAGTCGGGGGGGTGATCGCCGGTCGGGGGGGGGGGGGGGGGGGGGGAGGGGAGGATAGAGAAGGATTTTGAGAGTGAGAGAGAGATTGGAAAATTTTCGAAATTTAAGTAACTTTCGAATTTTTACAGCAAATTAGCGACGAAAATTTTCCGTCGCTACGCCGTCGCTACATGGAAATGTCGACATTTACAGCAGCTTAGTGACGTATATATCTGTCGCTAATCAGTCGGTTGACATATTCCGTCGCTAAATGGTCGCTGATCCGTCGCTAAACTTATAAAAAATTTAAGTGAAAAAATTCGTCGCTTGTCGGTCGCTAATTGGCGACTAATTACGCCGTCGCTAATTTTCAGTCGCTATTTGCCTGTATTTTGGTAGTGCATCGGCCTCCTTCTCTTCGTGCTAGAAGACTTCTAAGACATGTTCGTCTCATTGTTTTCTTCTTCTTCTTTTTTTGTTCATGAACAAATATAAGAGGGATAGAAGAAAAAAAAAATACTCCATGTTCCACTCTGACGTTCAAGTCAGACTAAGATTTGAGGTATGTACGAATTTTGATAGAAATTTTGGATAAAAAGTAGGGCTGCAAACAAGCCAAGCCGAACCAAGCTTTTGTAAACTTGAGCTTGGCTTGACTAGGATTAATCGAGCTCGAGCTCGAGTTTGAGCATGATAAGTTTTTATTTTAGAGCTTGTGCTTGTTTATATTAAGCTTGAGCTTGGCTTGATTTGAGCTTGAGCTTGGCTTGATAAACAAGCTTGATAAGCTAAAAATCAAGCTCGTTAAACTTGATTTCAAGCTCGCTCTTTCAAGCTCATTAAGCTTAATTTCAAACTTAACAAGCTCGATTTCAAGCTAGTTAGGTTTGAATGCAAGTACATGCATGTAATATTAACAATTTATTTATAAAAATTTAATTTAAAAAGTTCCTTAATGTCAATTATTAAGGACATATAAATATATAATGGACACAACTATATTGTTATACAAAGATATATAAAATTAGAATTTAACAAAGAACAAACGAGCTCCTAAATAAGCTCCTAAACGAGCTTCTAAACAAGCCAGCTCGCAACCTCATGAACGAGCTAGCTCGCGAGCTCGAACGAGCTAGCTCGCGAGCTCGAACGAGCTAGCTCGCGAGCTCGAACGAGCCGAGTATTTCTAAGCTTGAGTTTAGTTCGTTTATTAAATCAGCTCAAAAATGAAGCTGAAGCTCAGCTTGTTTACTAAACGAACCGAGCTCAAACGAGCTTTTATCGAGCCGAGCTTCGAGCAGCTTGCGAACGGCTTGGCTCATTTGCAGCCCTAATAAAAAGTAAGCGTACCTCTGGAAGGATAGAGGAGGCTACTTTATAGCTTATGTAGAGTTAACCCTAAATCCAGACTTGGAGGTAAAGTTTTGGAGTTTAACATGTATGTGGCATTTTTTTTTTCATTTAGGTCTTAAATATTTTTTTTAATCCTTAAAAAATCAAAAAAATAAAATAATGCTATTAATGGCTGAGTTTTAAGATTAAGAACTGGCGAGTTCCTCTAAGATTTTTGTTAAAAATATGCACAGAAATGTGGTCATTACTTGGTTTTGCTTTGCCCAAACAGCATGAGGTGGGGGAAACAAGAAAAAGGTGATCCGGCTCATTACTCTTTCTTTGCTCAGCGTGGACAGACATCTCTCCTCTAAACAGCAACTTTCACAGCAGCAGTAGTGGTGCAAAAGCAACCAAACAAAGACTCGCCATCTTTCCAAGAAAGAGGAAACCAACATTGTCTCGTGACCACCGGACAAAGTCACCGGAGCCAAAGTGCAAGCAAGTGGAGTGCTGATTCTGCTGAACCCCGTGAAAGAAACTAATGAAGCATCACAATTCAATTTCTTTTTCTTTTTTTGTCATATCCAATTTCTTTTTTATTTTTATCGAGGATTCTGTTAGTCCAGAAGACAGATCTAAGATTGGAGGGATCTAAAGAAGACGTAGAGTCTACTTGCAAGACACGAAGTCTGCACTCTAGCCAACAACACCGGAAAGAGGCTTAAAGTCTACTTGCAACACGAAGTCTGCATTATAGCCAACTCAAGAGAAGCACTAAATGAATGTTACAAACTGACTTAAAGAAAATGCAAAATACAACAACAAAGTGTTCTTCTCTTTACGTTCGCAGACATTACAATGAGATAGAATAAAAAACAAGAATAAACACAAAATAGATCTCCTTGCTGGGATGAACAGGTCACCGATGCTCAAAGTAAGATTCGTCCTATACGCGATCTGTCTCCAGGAGCCAGCAAGTTCAAGTATTAATAACTGGAACGCTCTTCGACAACTTTGGAAAGACTTTAGAACTCAATACGGACAAAGAATGTTGTTGGCGCATGGACTTGGCAGCGGGTGCTGCTGTTGGCGCATGTAGCTCCTAAAGTGGGATTTATGGCTCTGACTTTCTCTCTCTTCAACCCCTTCAAATGGTGGAGGGGGTGCTCTATTTATAGAGCTAGTTGGCACACATGCGCGCAGATGAATGCTCATGCGCACATGAGTGCAGGTCGACCAAATCCCACGAAATTCGGATCCGTATGCCGACACAGCAGCGTGCAGAACGTTGCGCTCTGACAGCGTCGTCCACGCTGCGCGCTCATAACAGGATCTCCTCGCATGCTCCTAATGCACATACACCGCAGTGCGCCGCACGCTGACAACGGAAACAACGTTGCGTGTTGCACGCTAATAGCACCGCGCGCCTGGCCACATGGCACATGACACCAAAGTGCATGGCCCTAAGGCGCATGGCCACCAATGCGCAATGCGCCTGACGATATGTTGACGTGCTAAGTGTAAAGTGCGCCATCAAAGTGTCCTTCGTCCGAGTCCGAGTCTATGGAACTTAGCTCCTATGGATTCTCTAAGTGAATGACAAGACAAAAATTTGTTCTTTGTGATTTAAACTTGACAATTTAGAAAAAATCAATCCACATTGACCACCTCACTCTATGTTCATACTCCAATACATGCATAGCTATATATTGAGCTACACAGCATCGTAATTTTTCAATGTGGTGCTAAAGTTCCCAAAGCTTACATAGTTTAACCCCAACGGCAGAGGAGATTTTCTCACCAAGGTCCACCGTGTACTCAAAAGAAGTAAGCAATCAAAAGAATAGAAAGGTTAAAAAGCAGAAGCAAGAAAATTAATCAAAAGCTCTGCCCGACAATTACACGCTTCACTCATATTCTTATTCAACCTCCTTTATCACTTTCCCATATTATTTTTTCTTGCTAATTAGTAGTTGTAAAATAGTACACTCTACATTGAAACCAAGAAATTGAGCATCCAATGATCCAGAGAGTCCTAATATTCCGTGTCTCCAACTTTTTTCTAGGAATTTATACGTTTAGTATACTTATTTTGAAACTGAAATTTTAATTCTAAGTTCTTAACTAACGATTTATCAAAAAATAGTTATGAAAAGTCAAATCAACCTTCCACCTAGGGATGAACATTCAGTTTATTCGGTATCAACTAAACTTACAAAAAAAAACAAAAAACAAAAAAACTTAAATAGTCAAAATCGAATAAGACAGAATTCTCAAAATCCAAAATCTAAACCGAACCTAACTTAGCCATAACGGAAATCAAACCAAACCGGATAACCAATTTGGTTTATTCGGTTTGTTCCGTTGGACTATTTATATTGTTTGATGTGCCGGTCCCAAAGTTGGAATCATAATTAAATTATATTAAATATTATAAATTTTTTTAGGGATATTTAGACTTTGGATCATGAGTAAGTTAGAATATTTATATTTTGGTCTCAAATAAATTAGGATATTTGTGTTCGAGTCTCCATAATATACATAATTAGTATTTGGATTTTCAATGAATTAGAATATTTGTGTGTGGATCTCCATAATTAAAAATCTAACTAAAAATGGAAAAACAAAACAAAAAAAGAGAGAAAAAAAAAAGAGGGGGGTGGGGAGGGGGGGGGGAGAGAGAGAGAGGAGGGGAGGGAAGAGAAAAAAAGGGAAAAAAAAATACAAAATTGAAAAAATGAAAAAGGAAAAAGAAAAAAAAAAAAGATAGGAACAAGAAGTATAAATATATTATAGGAATAAATTTTTCGGGTATTCGTAATTTTCGAAAATAAATTTGTCCGGTAATATCGAGACCTTTGGGTATAAATAACGAAAAAAATAACAGAAATAAATTTATTATGGGAATAAATTTTTCAGGCATTCGTAATTTTCGAAATTAAATTTGTCCGGTAATATCGAAACCTAAAATTTAAATATTTCGGACAAATTTATTATGGAAACCTATTTCCATGTTTGGTTTAGGTAAAAAGAAAATATTTTCGAAAATTATTAATATCTGGGTAAATAATTTACCTACAAAATACGGAAATCTTATCTCTTAAGAATAGGTTGATTTTTTTTTTGCTGGGACAAAAAAAAATATTTTTATCCTTTTTTTACTTTTTAGATTTTTTTTTCATTTTTTTTGTTCCAATATTTTTAGTTTTTTATCGTTTTCCATTTTTTGTTTTATTTCATCATTTTTAGTTATTTATTTATTTTTTCTTTTTGTTAGTTTTTTTTCTTTTTCTAGTTTGATTTTAGCAACCAATTATTAGTCCAAGATCCAAACACTAAATATGTCTATTATAGAGATTCAGACACAAATATTCTAATTTATTGGAGACTCAAACACTAATTATGTCTATTATGGAGATCCAAACACAAATATTCTAATTTATTCCATTATCTAAAGTTTAAATATCCCAAATTTTTATACATATTTGTTGTATTTCAAAGTTGTGTCCAAAGTTGGACTAGTTGTTAAAATATCAAATTTGGACTTTAAAATATATACGTAGCATTGTTGTTTTTAAATATACACAAAAATATACTAATTTTTATCATAAATTTTGTTTAAAATTAAGAATATTTACATAAATGCATAAGTCTTATTCGATTTTCGGTTTTGAACCAAAATCGAAATCCAAAACTGATAGCATTTGCAAAACCGAAATCGGAACCGAATCAAATTTTTTTTACAAACCAAACAGACTATCTTATTCGGTTCAGTTCAATTTAATTTTCGGTCCAAAAACGAATAATGCTCGCCCCTACTTTCACCTTCTTCTATGGTAGTATGAAAAACAACAATTCCAAAACAAATCAATTTAGTCATACTCTCATGGCATCAAATTTTAAAGATACAGCTGAAATAAATAAATAAAATACCTGTTTTATTTTATATGCAAATACTATTTGTAAATTGGAAGGGAATATTACTTTTGGGTTACTGTGTAATAGCAAGAAATACTACTATTCCTAGACCTGAATTGACCAGTCTGTCTGTGCCCAGCCAGACCAATTTTAACTAGTAATTACTGCCGTTTTCATGCCTCTGATACTCGGGACCAGTTCCGCAAAATACACTGCCATTTAATTTACGAAAATTACAAAAGCAACAACAACAATAACAATAAAAACGTAAATATATTTATTAACTGTAAATTTTCCTACCATTTTTACATTCTTCCGGTCGTCAGCATCAGTCATTTACATTTCCCCCGTCAGCAACAGCCAAGTCAGCATTAGCGGCGGCAACGGCGGCGGCGGCATCAGCCCACTGCTCCATCGGCACGCATTCGGACTTGTGCGCGAGCCGCCAGTGCAGCGCCTGGCACGCGCGGGAGCAGTAGTTCACCGTCCCGCACACCGAGCACCGCCGGAACTCGTGCCGCCTCGTCTCCGGTCTCCCGCACCGCGCGAGCGAGCACAGCCTCAGCCCCCCCGCCTCCACCTCCTTCCGGCGAGCCGCGGCGGCGAACCACTCCGCCATGAACCGGTTCGCCGGGTGCGGCTCCGCCAGCGGCACGTCGCATCCGAAGTCGCTCCTCACCTGCTGCTGCTGGTGGATCTGGCCCTGGCACGTGGCAGGAGGGGCCGCCTCGGCGAGCTCCCTCGCGTTGGCCTGGAGGAGGAACCGGCGCCCCTCGGCGACGTTGCGGCGGACGCCGTACCCGTCCTGGAGGCAGTGTCCGAGCTCGCGGAGCGCGTCGACATGCCCCAAGAACGCCGACCGGGCACAGAGAGCCACTCCGGCGCGGAGGTCCTTGTGGGCCTTGCAGCCGCCGCTGCCGTTGAACTGCACGATGGCCAGCGAGTAGAGCGCCGCGGCGTGCGAGCCCATGGCCGCCCTCGCCATCAGCGCCGCGCCGGCGGATCTGCTGTCGAGGCAGTAGAACTTGATCATGCCGAGGGTGTACGCCGCCTCCAGGCTGCCCGCGTCGGCGCACCGCTTCAGGAAGCGGTCCGCCGAGTCCGACCACTTCTTTGCTCTGACAGCCATCGACCTCACCGACGCTTTCGAAAGGACCATCGGATTCGTCCCCAACTCGTTCATCCTCTTGCATCTGCAGCATTAATTAAGTTTCCCAATCAAAATCATTCCAACAAAATAAATAAATTAAACGAGAAGAAGGCTAGGCTAGGGCTAGTCTGGGGCTTACGTCATCGTTATGCTGACTACGTCTGAAGGGGCGTGTGCGGAGGAGCTGATCTTGGAGAGGACGGAGAGGACGAGGTCGTCCGGCAGCCCGTCAAAGAAATCGACGGCCACGATCCGCCTCTTCCTGGAAGGAGGAGAGTAGTACTCTGTGTCGGGTTTCGGGTAGACGGATCCGCTTCGGGTCTGCATGGCTTGGCTCCGATAACAAACAAGTATGCGGCGGTGGTGGTGGTGATAGAAGAAGAGGCAGCAGAAATGTCGCTATGGCTAGAAACCTATATACTGTGAGGATTTTGGTAATTACCATTTTGCCCTCTTTAGACGTAGTAGGAAACGTTCGGTCAATGAGAGTTGACTGCTTGTTGCAAAAAAAAAAAAACTTTTTTGTTTTTTTATTTCTGTTCATAAGTGGAGAGGTTTTGGTGTAAATAATTGGGCTATTTTGTAATAGAGTCACACATATATAATACTAGAAATTGAGTCTAGAAAATGAGCAACATTAGAGTTTTGAGATTCAAATTTTAAAATTAATCATTTTGGAGATCCAAATTTTAAATTTTATATATATGTGAGATCTTATTACTAAATAATTTGAGCGAATATGTATCCGGACACCATAATCTTTTCTAAGGGCCTGATAAATAAATTAACTGGAAATTGCTGAGAAACCCAATTTCGGGGTGGGCTTTTATGAAATGCCCACCCGCTGGATAAGTTTTATGAAATACCCAGAATTAAGTATTTTCACGTTAAATATTCCAAGATTCCCTTTTAGATGCCACCCGCTAGAAACAGCTATTTTTATAATACCGAAACTACCCCTCCGCGCGAATTGGTCATCTATATGTATTTGAATTCAAAAAACTCAGATCTGAATTGCGATTTTCGTCTTCTTCTTCACGGGAAATCTGAATTTCATTGCTCTCATATTCAGCAGAGATCGCAAAGATCGTTCGTAGTTCGGTGTATTTTTCTTCAGTCGAACTCAGATCATCGCTCGTCATCATCATCAACATCATCATCATCTTCATCGTGGAGACATTTGAACTCAGATCTTCAATTGTGGAGAGAAAATCTTTCTTCTTCTTTTCCATAAGAATTATCATCGCTTTGAAAGAAGAACGAAACTCTTTATTCCTGAAAAAATTAAATTACACGTTTTAACACTGGAAATGACCATTCTCCGTCTTAATTAGGACGGAGAATGCCATTCTCCGTTTTATTTAAGACGGAGAATGCCATTCTCCGTCCTAATTAACACGGAGAATGACATTCTCCGTTTCCGTCTTAATTAGGACCGAGAATGTCATTATCCGTCTTAATTAGGACGGAGAATGGCATTCTCCGTTTTATTTAAGACGGAGAATGACATTCTCCGTCCTAATTAACACGGAGAATGGCATTTTTCGTGTTTCTAACACGGAGAATGGTCATTCTCCTGCGTTTTAACACTAGAATGACCATTCTCCGTGATAAATTACACGGAGAATGGCATTCTCCGTCCTAATTAAGACGGAGAATGGTCATTCTCCGTTTAATTTAGCACGGAGAATGGCCATTCTCCATCTTAATTAGGACGGAGAATGCCATTCTCCGTTTTATTTAACACGGAGAATGACATTCTCCGTTTCATTTAACACGGAGAATGACATTCTCCGTGTTTCTAACACGGAGAATGGTCATTCTCCTGCATTTTAACACTGGAATGACCATTCTCCGTGTAAATTAAGACGGAGAATGTCATTCTCCGTCCTAATTAAGACGGAGAATGGTCATTCTCCGTGTAAATTAAGACGGAGAATGCCATTCTCCTGCATTTTATGGTTAGCTGAAACTTTGGAGGGCCATAACTTTTGACTGGGAGGTCGAAACGAGGTCCCGTTTGTCGCAAAATGAGCGTATCGTCGAGGAGACTGAAAGTAACAGCTTCATCGTTAGACGGCCTTCCGAAATTTTAGATTCGCAAAAAAATGATGTTTGGACCTCCGTTTTAGCACTTTTGTCGTTCGTCCCGGTCTTTCCGAAATTTTTCGACGAGTTTTTGAAGATTTTTGAGGAGAAAACCTAGATTCGAAAGTGAGCAGCGTATGGAAGAAGATGGAGTATTGAAACATTTTTTAAGAGCAGTTTTGTGGGTGTTTCCAATAAATTAAAAGGAAGGGCAAAAGGGTCATTTGGAACCCGCTTTGGATAAGTTTCTCTAATTCTGGGCACGCGATGAAAGTTTTTTTAGCGGTGGGTTTTACATAAAATTTTTTTAGTTTTTGGGCATTTCATAAATCTTCCCATAAATTAATGCATTACATAATGTTGCCAACTGAGTCGTTTGTAAAAGAAATTAAAAAACACTCAACTAAGTAAATTATTTCTCTATTTAGATTGATGTCACTATGAAGTATTCTAATTATGTTGCAGTCGTTAAATATTACTAACATTGGTGGGGAAAAAAAACTTGACTATGCACTTGTATGAGATATGCTTTGTTTCTAAGGGGTGCGTTTGATTGCAATGTGGAAAATGTGTGGAAAAAAATTAATTCCATGGAATTATTTTCCTAGGAAAAAAATTCCATAGAATTTTAAAAATTTTCAATGGAAAACTTAATTTGGGTGTTTGATTGGCATTATTTTCCACGAAAAATAGTTATTTTCCATGGAAAATGATATTTTCCTATGGTTTGGACAAGTTTCATTTTCCACCATTTTAGATTGAAATATGGAAAATGATAGTTTTTTGGAAAATAATTCCATGGAAAATATAAGCTATCAAACACTACAATTGGTGGAAAATTTGTGATGGAAATATTTTCCATGGAAAAATATCCCAATCAAACACAGCCTTAGGGTAAAACAACAAACAATATTACAAAATAATGTGCAATATATCTCTACTCTTTATGAAGAGATCGAAAACGCTTAAAAATAAGTCATCTAAGCCGTATATTTATCCTAGTTAAAAATTAAAAAAAAAAGATTTTAACTAATTATTAGCTACCTAATATTATCTAACTATAGCCAAACACTCAGGAACGGATCCAGAAATTAAAACTAGGGTGGGCTACGATGGATTGGGGTAGGCTAGAAGTGGACTAGTCCATATAAAAAAACAGAAAATTTGCTCTAACGATAAATTTTTTAATTATATTTGGTAAAAGATAAAAAGTTTCAAAAATTTAAAATGAAAAAATATTCCAACAGATGTCGGAATTGAGGACTATGGATTTTTTTTTATTGGCTTTGTTTTATTTTGTTTGGTTTGATTTGGTTTATTTGTTTTAAATCGGTTTGGTTTTTATCTTTTGTTTTTTCTTTCTCAGATTTGTTTAATCTATTAGTTAATTTATTATTATCTTTACAATAATAACAAAATCTATTAGCTAATATATTTTTTAATATTAATTTATACAATAAATAATAAATTTTGTTATTAACTATACTAGCGTCGGATGATTTCCTCGCGCTATGATTTTGTTATTAATTTATACAATAAATAATAAATAATAAATTTATACAATAAATATATTAGTATAGATAAAAATATTGGTATAGATAATAAAAAATTAATGACAAAATTAATATACATAATAACAAATTAATATATTATTATAAATATAATAACAAATTAATTTCTATATATTAACAAATTATTTATATTCATAACAAATTAATGATAAATTAATATAGATAATAAAAAAATTATATTCATAATAAATTTCTATATATTAATTTTTGGTCTTAAATTTGTATGTACTTAATTTGTATATTAACATATTATTTATATTCACAACAAATTAATGATAAATTAATATAGATAATAACAAATAAATATATTATTATACAAATAAATATAGATAATAACAATTTAATTTCCATATATTAAATTTGTGTATACTTAATTTGTATATTAACAAATTATTTATATTCATAGCAAATTAATGATAAATTAATATAGATAATAACAAATTTCTATATATTAAGTTTTGTTATTAAATTTGTATGTACTTAATTTGTGTATTAACAAATTATTTATATTCACAACAAACTAATGATAAATTAATATAGATAATAACAAATTAATATATTATTATACAAATAAATACAGAAAGTAACAATTTAATTTATTTTTATCTATTTTAAATTTTTTTTATTTATATATATGATTTTATTTTATGTATATAAATAAATATATACCAATTAATTTGTATAATAATATGTATATATTTATTTATATATTAAGTAATGTGGATAATAACAAAACTTATTAGTTAATATACAAATTAATATATAAAAATGAACTAATAGATTTTGTTATTATTATATAGATAATAATAAATTAACTAATAGATAAAATCAAAATAAAGAAAGAAACAAAAAGATTGAACCAAATCAATTTAAACAAATAAGCAAAACAAAATAAAACAAAATCTAATAAAAAAAAGGGAGTCCCTATTTTCGCATACGGACGACTGGCCAGAGAATGTTTCTCCCTTTCAAATTTTTTTATTTTTTCATTTATGTTTTAGCAAAATTTTATTTTTTATTTATCGGTAGAAAAAAATTTCTGTTATTTATTGTATATTAACTAATATAGTTAATAACAAAATTTATTATTTATTGTATAAATTAATATTAAAAATTATATTAACTAATAGATTTTGTTATTATTGTAAAGATAATAATAAATTAACTAATAGATTAAACCAATCTGAGAAAGAAAAAACAAAAGATAAAAACCAAACCGATTTAAAAACAAATCAAACCAAATCAAACCAAACAAAATAAAACAAAGCCAATCAAAAAAAAAATCGATAGTCCTCAATTCTGACAGATGTTGTGGCAGAAATTGGACCACACCATCTGTCGGAATGTTTCTCTATTTTAAATTTTTTAAACTTTTTATCTTTTACCAAATTTAATTAAAAAATTTATCGTTAGAGCAAATTTTCTGTAAAAAAAATTAAAAATTAAAAATTATAAGAAAAAAAAGAATGGATTTTTTTTTGGGTGGGCTCCCTTTGGATCCGCCCCTGCAAACACTTGTAACTCTTGTGGTTAAGATTTGAGGCTTTTTTTTTTTTCTAGTTGGATGAATTTGATTCTTTTACATAACGGTGTCTACAACAAATTATTTTTTAACAAGATTGTTGCTACATCTTTTAAAAGCAGTATAAGAAGCAGCTAGTAAAAGCGCGTTTTAGAATATGAACTTAAGACTAAGAATCAACTTGTTTGATAAACAAATGTGAAGCAAAGTTCATTATTATTCATATATTTAAAAAATATCTTTAAACTACTAGATATTTTTCATTTGTTATATACACACCTTTAATTTAATATTATTAAGCTTATCGCACATCTTTAATTTAATACTATTAAGCCTATCGACCTATACATTTTTAGTTTGGATAAGTCTTATTTATAATTTAAGTTCATCAAAAAATTTAAATTACACGACTAGCCGAGAGCCAAGCTCTAAGTTCAAGCTGGTGAATATTTATAATCGAGAGTTAAGTTTGAGCTCAAATATAGGTTGGTCTTAAGCCTGTTATTAGAGAGTTGAGGAGGTGATCACTCAAAACTCAACTCTTTTATTCTATACAAGTTGGTGATCTGTGTGACACTGTGACTCGTGTCTATTACTTTTTTATGAAAATTTTACTTTATCTGATAAATAACGATAAACAATATATATAAAGTATATTTCAAGTTAACTAAATCTGTAAATAATAATAAGTAAAATGATCATCTATAATATAATAAAAATATATTTAAGATTTAATTAAAAATCTATAAAATATGTTTAAAAATTAACTAAAATTTATATACCAAAGTGTGAGACAAACTATTAATTAAGTGGGGAAATAATAGAAAGAGAGTTAGTTATCTATAGTAAGATAAAGAGTTCTAAATAATTGATATACTTAGGTATTTTAATTGGTACCGTTTTTTATCTTTATTTTTATTGTTTGCAACACCACTCTTCTTTATGATATAAATAATATTCTTAACTTCAAAGTTAATTTATTTTAGGTAAGTGGAAACTAAAATCGTCCCCTTTTGTTTTCAAAAGTTTTACATAATATTCGCTCAAATTATTTAGTAATAAGACTAAATGTGAAGTTAGTTTACTTTCGCTAGAGAATTTCTAGGCCCACCACGGAATAGTGCATAACTTTCAATTAGTTAATGTAAAAAGCAAAGGATTCCATAAAAACAAGACCGTTTATTGGTTGAGTTACACAAACAAGTAGGAGATTAGTTGCATCATGAAAAAAAATGTAGGAGATTAGTTAGTTGTGGGTGATGCATGGAAGGTGCCGCCCACATAAATTAACTTAAGCTTATCTCATTGATAGGAATTTAACATTTTCAATTCAAAACAAACTTTATTTTCGCTCTCTTTTATAATGCTGGCTTGACCTACCTGAGGCCTCTTCTAGCCATATTGAGCACATTAAATTATGTTATCTAAGTCAATACTTCAAATTTTATATAAAATAACCCTTTTGGTGGAAGAAGTCCCAAAGGCATTCTGAATACTCAGCATATGGCAATCAACATTTCTAAAGCAATATTCCATAATGCATAACTAGGTTACAAGTTTTCACATTATTATATTACTTAGTATATATGCAATTTTTTTTGCACTTATTTTATAGATTATTATTGAAGCACGTATTTTACATATTATTATTAGAAAGACTATAAGGTTGTTATACTTATTTTAATCTGTATTAAAATTACTTAGGAATTGAATTCAAGCAATGAAGAAAAAATGCATCCCATTTTTACAAGTGGAGTTAGAGTTATTTAGTTGTAAGTAAAGCATAGGGCTGCAAATGAGCCAAGCCGTTCGCGAGCTGCTCGAAGCTCGGCTCGATAAAAGCTCGTTTGAGCTCGGTTCGTTTAGTAAACAAGTTGAGCTCAAGCTTCATTTTCGAGCTCGTTTAATAAACGAGCTAAGCTCAAGCTTAGAAGTACTCGACTCGTTCGAGCTCACAAGCTGACTCGTTTATGAGCTTGTGAGATGGCTCATTTAGGAGCTCGTTTGTTTGTTGAATTCTAATTTTATGTATGTTTGTATAATAATATGGTTGTGTGCGGTATATATTTCTTTGTCCTTAATAATTGATATTAAGAAACTTTTTTAACTAAATTTTCATAAATAAATTGTTCATATTACATGTTTGAATTCAAGCCTAACTACCTTGAAATCGAGCTCATTAAGCTTGAAATAAACTTTAATGAGCTTGAAATCAAGCTTAACGAACTTGATTTTGAGCTTATCAAGCTTGCTTATCAAGCCAAGTTCGAGCTCAAACCAAGCCAAGCTCAAGCTTAATATAAACAAGCTCGAGCCAAGCTCAAGCTCTAAAATAAATTTTTTATCAAACTCGAGCTCGATTAATTCTAGTCAAGCCAAGCTAAAGCTTACAAAAGCTTGGCTCGTTTGCAGCCCTAGTAAATCATTTTTATAATAGGAAATTAAATAATTAGTTTATTTAAAAAAATTAATGAAGTATTTATACTGCTCAATTTTAAGCTATTTTCAAACCAGCTTATATTAATAGATATAAAACAAGTTATTGTTGACGTGTCCCTAAGGCACTAGTCTAGTAGTAGTACGAGAGGGCGTCCAAGCACAGGTCTTGGATTCGAATTCCCATCGGGTGGCTAGGTGTCTTATATAGTCACTGTCCGACTTTGAGAAAGGCCACCTCAAAAAAAAAAAAAAATAAAGAGAGAAAGTTAATGTTGACGTGGCTTTAAAGGATATATATGGTAATACATATATATATAGGCCTATGACCATTAGCTCTAAGTTCTCAACAGACTTTAATGGATGCGAATCCATATTCAATGGTCGTCACTAATCTGCACGTCACCCTCATATGATCTAAATTGAATGGATGTAACTAAATTCGGCATGTCTCATGGTGGGAGGAAATCAGGGGTATCTATCTCTAGAGTAGGCCGTCCCGGTCCATTGTATCCATTTGGATTTATCTCTTTCAAATTTAAACCAAAGATAGCTTCTTGGTTAAGCAGTGGACATATTTGAAGACTCCTAACAAAAATCTAAAATGTGTCCTCATTTTACTTATCTAATCATTAAAATTATACAATAGTAATAAATAAAAATATAAATGTTATAAATGATTATTTCATTTTTTATATTTTAAGGTTTAGTTAAAATCTCTATCAAGAAAAAATCCGCTAGGACAAAACTCTAGACAAAAAAAGAGAGTACTTTGATTTATTTTTTATTTTTTTGATAATTTAGCAAATAATTCCATTTCAAATGTTGAAATTAACATATATGCCCCCCCCCCCCCCCCCCCCCCCCCCCCCCCCCCCCCCCCCCCCACCCCCCCCCCCCCCCCCCCCCCCCCCCCCCCAAAAAAAAAAAAAAAAAAAAAACTTGCAAATGCCTCCATTTTTAGTATAGAATAGTGAAAAAAAATTAAGATATGAACCCGCTTAATTTTTTATTTTATTTTTTACATAGGAGTGAGGATATTTGCTAGATAAAAAAATATTGGAGGTATTTACTAGTTTCAACATTTGGAATAGGGACATTTGTTAAATTATCCTCTCTTTTTTGCCTATTTGGTTTCTTAGTCCGTCTGTACATTGAATTAAGTTTTTTTTTTTAAAAATTGTCCTTCTGGTCCGTAGGTCCTGGATAGTCGTCTTGATGGCAGGCGCTTTTAAGCACTATCCACAACACGATATGATAAAATATGAGATTATAATTATCTAACAAAATATCTTCCAGTACTTGTAGCTCATGTGGAAAATAGTGCGAACATTAGACAGAACCGACAAAGTTTGAGTTTTCAACCGTAAGGACATATAGGTACGTATGAGTTGTAATAAAAAAAATGAGAAAATTTATCAAACGCCCAAAAATCGTAAAAGTTTTAAGAAAAATCCACCGCAAAATAACATTTTATCGCGTGTCCAGAATTAGTGAAAAATATATAAAATGGTGCAAAATAACCTTTTTGCCCTTCTAATTTATTGAAAACACCCGCGAAACTTACTCTTCAAAAAAAATATTTCGATTCTTCCTCTTCTTCCATACGCTGCTCACTTTCGAATCTAGGTTTCTCCTCCAAGATCTTAAAACTTACTTCAAAAACTCGTCAGTGACTCTCCATTCGCAATCTTCACACCATGTCGTCATCATCAGCAGTATCAACTGGAACCTCAGTTAGATCATTCTACTGTAAGGAAAGTCGCATCCAAATATAGCATCGGAGAATGACCATTCTTCGTGTTAAAATACAGGAGAATGATCATTCTCCATGATAAAACCACAGAGAATGGCCATTTCCTGTGTTAAAATGCAGGATAATAGTCATTCTCCGTGTTAAAATCACGAAGAATTGTCATTCTCCTTGTTAAATTGACAAAAAATTGTCATTCTCCGTGTTAAAATGACGGAGAATAGCCTTCTCCTTAAAATGCATGAGAATAGCCATTCTCCGTGGTAAAATCATGGAGAATTAAAATGACGGAGAATGATTCTCCTGCAGATGCTTTCAATATTGTAAGAAAAGTTGCATCACTTCTGAAATCTGTGAACAACGAACGATCGAAGTTCGACTGAAGATGATGAGCAATTATCGTAGTTCGACTGAAGAAAAAGCACAATGAACTACGAACGATCTTTGCGATCTCTGCTAAAGATGAGAGCAATTGAATTCAGATCTCTTGTGAAGAAGAAGACGAAAATCGCAATCCAAATCTGAGTTTGTGAATTCAAATACATATACATGATCAAATTTGCGCGAATGGATAGTTATGGTATTATCAAAATGACAATTTTGTAAATACAAATCATCTAAAAGAAATCTTGGAATATTTAATGTGAAAATACATAATTTTGCGTATTTCATAAAATCTTTTTATAAACTCCCACCTCGAAAGTGGGTAGTTTAGCAATTTTCAAAAAAAAAATCCAACAAAAACCTATATATACCCAACCCTTTCTCAAAAAAAAAAATATGACAAATTTTTAACTCCCTCAAAATATTATCTTACCTTGCAAGTTGGACTTAGGAGCAGAAAATCATCTCCAAGATTTCCGGTGGTAAAAAAAAAAAATATCATCGATATTAATGTTACGTTTGGAGAGAAAATATGGGATCAATCAGATCCCATCAAAATTTTATTTAAATCGAGTAAAAAATTAAAATATCTAATGCAATAGCAAGGATTACAAACTGAAGATACTCAATTTAAGCATCTATATCCGATGTATTAACGTTGTTGCTACCGTGCCATTGTTTTGTTCTCTTAATCTAATAGCGGTTCAACAAAAGGACATTCGACTCTTCTTCTTTCCACAATAGACGACAAGTTCATAATGACACATGTACCGTAGAGAGACGTCTCGATGTGATGGCCTTGATCTTTTGAATATGTTGGAAAAGGAGGACTTTAATGTTGTGATGCATACTGGAAGGCAGATCTTTTGAATATTTTCGTCGTTGATTAATGGGAATTAGAATATTATTATCTGTTAAATATCTTTTGAAACCTGAATTATTGAATTATTTGGTTGCATCGTGGTTTTAAAATGTGTAGTTTGTTTCGGAAACGTACATGGAAAATACTCGAAAAAGTACAGACATAAGAACATTCACAGTGGGGGAGATTTTAAATACTACATTTTAATTTAAGTCAAATTTTATAGTACTTGAAGGCTGCAATGGGCACTTATCTATACTTGAAAATTGCTAGAAAGCTAAGAGACACTTCAGAGTTATAGCATGTCATAGCTCCTCTACATTAATTACTGGGCCCACAAATATTAACTATTTTTACCAAACAAGGAAGAAAAATAAAGAGAAAAAAGTGGAAAAAAAAAATCTTACCAAACATGAAAGAAAAATAAAAAGAAAAAAGAGGGAGGAGGTTAATTTAAAGTATTTGTTTGGAGTGTACCATTGTGTGCCAATATCAAGAAGGTACTCCAAAAATAATAACTTACATAATTTCTAATAATTTAGAGTATATATTTGGAGTGTCTCCACTGTAGCTGTTCTAAGTTAGTATATATATTTTTAATTTTATAAATCAACTTCACCAGTAATTATAGAGGATCACACCTTTATTAATGGGACAAATGGTAGGCATAAAGGAATATTTAATTATGTATTGTTGACATGGAAGGAAGTTATGAAAAAAATGAGTATAAAAATTAGGAATTTAGAAAGAATTGGATGCAAAAACTTAAATAAAATGTGAACAATCAACTATTATAAATTTATCATAATTTATTTTAAAGATAAAATTAAAAATAATAATTTAGAATATCCAATTTGTATTTGTAATGTTGTGTTGATAATATCGTATGCAGAGAAGGAGATAGAATTGGGATATCCACTTTTAGCTGGTTTACATCTTAGCGGGGCTTAACCTATGTTATTCGTTTGAAAAAAAGAAGAAGAGAAAGTAGGCCATGTTTTTCGAGAGAGATGGCATTGTCAATGGCCACTAGCCGAGTAGAAGTAGAAGACTGCTTTATGACAGTCTGACCGCTTTTTTGGGCTCTTCTCGCTCATCTACGCTCCAACCAATGGTGTCAAAAAAAAAAAAACCTTGTAAGAAAGAGTAATAAAAAGTAAGGTTGAAAAAAATGAATGAAAGTGGGAGTCAAAGTGCACTTATTCCTTAATATGGACCATATATATCTATCCACGAAGATATTTATATGCATAGAAAGGTCTATTTATGAATCGATCTTGACTATCCTCTATCCGGATAGATATGTCCCTACGAGTGACTACATCCATCTTTATGTTTTTGTACGTATGTTTTTGCTACGAAGAAGAAGGTTTGGATCTTGCAATCTTATGCCGTGAGGGGCGTGAATAATGTTAGGTCCATAAGATACCACAACATTTGGTGTTCACCTTATATGTGTACGTTTCCCTCCGACTCTGGGGGATTTATCTTCATGAACACCGATCCTTTAATGGTAGACTTTTTGCATGTTTGCCATTCATTAGTTTCAACTAGCCTAGCCTCTTGAGTCGTAGTCGTTGATGCTGCTGCAGGAGAATTGTTATTCACCTCTATTATGGTTTCCATCTGTGCCAGCGCGTCAAGTTTCTTTTGCTGCACAAGGATCCGAGCGCCAGCTTGTCGTTGCTGGAATTTCGCTTGTTTTCTCTATCTCAATCAAAGCCATTATCCTTTTAATCGGATCAATCAAACCTGATGCTCGAAAATTGTTCTGAGTATTTTCCTTCGTTGTTGTTCTACAAAGAGAGCAATTTAATTTATTAGTCTCATAACATATTGTGGACTTACTTATGTAACACTAATTTTTATAAACTCAAAATTGATACTTCAAATCAATAACATACTTCTGTAGTTTTGAAAATGGTTTTAAAAAATTCATATACGTAAGCCGTGCTCTGACACCATTATGTCACACTCCGATCTTAAAGGTTTGTAAAGTCGTCACTGGACTCGATGTCGTATAAGCTTAAGTTGCGCTTGTATAAGACATGTACTTGCACACTAACAAAATAGACTGAATAGATAATGAAATAGTAGAACTTTAACGTAGAAAACCAAATAACAACAAGGAGACGTAAACAAATTACTTTCTTTTATTGATAACCTAAAAGATTACAAAGGCTCCTATTGGCCGACTCAAAATGCCAAACTTTGCTTACATCTTTTTGAAACTGGAAATAACCACAATGTCCGAATATCATATACTTTTACTAAATAAAACACACCTACAAAACAAATTTCAAGAAGTTTTTTATTATAAACTTGAGAATAAGTACAATTGAACATAAGTTTACTCTCTTGGATGACTAGTAGTAGTTGTGTCCTAGTCCACCATAGTTATTGCAAGAAACTCTCTTGTAGGTAAATTCTTAGATGGGATACGATTTTTCTTTGGTCTTCCAACTTTGTATCTTACATCTGGTACACCAATTTGTTCTCTAACCAAAGCACTTTGAAGATTGTCACTCCCCGATCCCAATATACGTATTCTTTTATGAATTTTATACATGGTATCTGTATTTAGCATGTGCATAATTCTGTTTATTGATGGTTGCATGTAGTTTTAAGCTTGTCATTAGTAGAATGGTTAAAGCATGTTTAGAGATTAGGGGTTTTCTTAAGCCAACCCAACCCCTATTTATATTCTCTTCCTCACTCTCTCTCTTCTCATTCACTCTTTTATTTATTTCCCTCAACCACCACCCTTAGGCAAGTACAACTTGCTCAAAAATGGAGATTTATGCATTTTTCATTCTAGATTTCTTCTTGATATTATTTGTCTATATTGTTCTTCTCTTCATTCTCTACAAGTTTAGTTCTTGAAGTTTTTAATTTTAATGGCTAGTTTTGTGTAGATCTACATTTCAAAAAAAACTAGGGTTTTATGGATTTTCATGATTTTGATCTATCAAACTTGATTATTTTTGAAAACTAATGGCCCTATGTTGTAGAAAATTTGATTCTACACAATTTTGACCTTTGAAAAGTTAGATTTCGACTTGTTTTGAGAAAGTTATGGCCAAAATAATATTTGGACATCTCCTATGTTCGTCTGTGCTGATTCTGGCAGGGACGATGAATAGTGCCTCAGCCGCATGAACCCCTTTTCCGCTGGCCGCATGAGCTCATTTTTCCTCAGCCGCATGAGCTTGTTTTCCGCTGGCCACATAAGCCTGTTTTATTTCTCAGCCGCATGAGCCTGCTTCATTTCTTAGCCGCATGCAGTCTGGTCGTATGGGGGTCTGGCCGCATGCAGTCTGGCCGCATGGAGTCTGGCCGCATGTAGTTTGGCCGTATGCAGTTTGGCCGCATGGAGTCTGGCCGCATGCAGTTTGGCCGCATGAGCCTGGCCGCATGCAGTTTGGCCGCATAAGCCTCGACCTCATGTTCCTTTGTGTTTTAGTCCTCATTTCTAATCTGACTACCTATGCGATGGCTGGATAACCCTATGTGTGTACTAAGGTACAATCTATGTGAGCACCGAGGTGCTATCCTATGCGCTAAGTGTTCCTATGTGATACCTACCAGTACCTCCAAGAGTCCAGCTTTTACATAGCAATGGTCGGTAGCAATGACGTGGTATGTGTCGTGTGTTGTATTACACCAAGAAGGGGGTACATACGTACGACTGCATGAGCCAGTACAGATCCTTTCTTGGGGTACTCGTACAATGTACGACATCTAGAGGAGTGAACATGTGACCACGGCATGTGAACTCTGAGGATAACCTAGGGATTAACTAGGCAACTAACTTGGTAGATGCATTGGGTGGGAAGAATCCCGAGATCGTGCCATACTAGCCACCTCAGGTCCAGACCTGACGTGTCGGGTTGGCCGCCACAGATGTGGTTTCATTCGCCTCTAGCGGATGGCTATATCCGACTTCTACGAGCTATGTGTTAAATGTTTTAGCACGGTAGCCCTCCGGGGGACCGGTGCATAATCAATGTATTATATGTCTTATGGTTTGGCTAGCCCTGCTGGGTTGACACGGTCTGAGGATTCCTTTTAATCAGTATCGCGGGGATAACTCCGCCAAATGTAGAAAATCGTAGGAATGATTGGCCGCTTGAAAAATGACTTGACTGTGTTTGTGCCTTCCATTAGTAGCCTAGGGACACAGATTGTCATGATGCGTGGTGCAACCCATGTCCTTGCTTGGTTGTTGGGTTGGTCTATCGTGCTAGGACAAGCTGTGGACCGAGGTTACGACCGGAAGCTTTTTATTATTACTAGTATTATTATTTTATGCTTGGGTTTTATCTCACTCTTTTGTGCTCCCTTGTAGTACTTGCTATTCGGGGCTGACCTCACTGATTTTATTTGGCCAGATCAAGTAGCAGAGCCTGAGGATCTGACCTTCTTCCCTAACGTCAATAGTGCATACTAGGAGCATGGCTGGCGGGGAACTCGAGTGGATTTCTTCTCCACCACTCTAGTATCTTTACTTATGTTCTGGCATTTAGCCACCGGCACCTGTTTAGCCGGCAAATCTGGATATTTTGTCTTACATAATTTGTAATTAAATTAGACTGCATCTAAACACAATTATGTACCTTTTGACTCTCTGGGCTAGCTAACTTATAAAGCTAGATCTCCATGACCATTTTGATGAAGCGTCAGGGACGCCTTACTGCTTTATCTCATATGTTCATTAATTGATATTTTTTTGTTTTAAATGATTGAGACATAGATGCTCTGTGTGACCATAGGAGACTTGAATGTAGCACGCACCCCCTTGTCTCTTGACAGCTGTAATGCCCATATCTCGTATTACGTATTGGGAATACGTGTACGTATTTCGGGCACGTATATTTTTGATTTGTCATAATTAGTTAGCCTTGGATTTTTTTCTTATTTTTGCATGTTGCATTAGCATGGTTCATCATGGCATTGCATTGGCTTGGTTTGGTTCGGTTTAGTGGGTTGGCTTGGTTTGGTTTATGTGGAGAACCACTCCCACCTACCATCACTCCCACCATAAATATCTATCCTACTCTCTCTCTTCCATTATTACTTATTACTCATTTCTTCTTCTCCATCTTTACTCTTCACCTACCAGAAGAGAGGGAGAGCTTAGGCAAGTGCATCTTGCTTCATGGAAGAACTCCAATTTTATTGTTCTATTTTTTTTCTCATGTGTTTTTAATCAACTTTAGTTCTTGGCATTTTTCATTTCCATGGTTAAATTTTGTATATCTAGCTTTGTGGTATTTTTGGTTTCTAGGACTTTTGATCCATCACACTTGCATATTTTTGCTAGTTGATGGTTCCATGTTGTAGAAAATTTCGTTCTACCCCATTTTGACCTATGGAAGTCCAAATTTGGACTCCTGTGGAAAATCGGGTGGTGTGGAGAAGCCATGGTATTTTTCATGAACTTCTTCTCAGTTGGTAACAAATTGTTGCTGGCTTGCATTTGTTTTGGCCGCAGGAGTTTTGCCTAGCCGCATGGGCATGGCAGCATTAATTATTTTCTGACATGATGGCACTTAATAGCAAGCATAGTAATTTGGACAAGGCCTAATAATTAATTGCCACGTACAACTTGCAATTGTATGCACATAATGTAGTGGTGAGCCGCATGAAACTATTAATAGTTTGAGCCGCATGTACTTGCTGGCCTTGAAATCCTTGGCCACTTGAAGAAACCCCAGCCGCATACGTTCAAAGCATTAGTAAATGCTTACCCAGCCGCATAACATTCTTAGCATTATATTTAATGTCGCCTAGCCGCATATGTTTTTTTTTTTTTGGAAGGCATTACATGAATGCTTGCCTGGAAGCATTAAATGCTTGCTTGAAAGCATTAAATGCTTGCTTGGAAGCATTAAATGCACTTGTGTTAACCATTTAAATAAGGCTTGCTTTAGAATAATGTGAATACATTTTTTTTCTTCTGTTAAAGCTTTTGGTTCCATAATGCACATTCTGGAGTAGTGACGTGTCTAAAGCATTATTAAATGCATTTCTTAATACATTGGACTAATACAATTGATTAATAATTCTTTAATGTATTTTTTTTCCAAACCATAGCCGCATGGCTATATAGGCAATCACATGCTTAGCAATAGTCAGCCGCATGGGCATTTACAACCTTCATAATTTGCTAGATGCAGAGCCGCATGGCCTTGGCCATTTAATATTATTATTGTATGGAATCTAAGGTGAGCCGCATAGGCTTCCATTCTCCCACTATCTAATATTTTGGTCACATGGACCATTAATTAGGTAGCTCATGTGAACCTTTTCTTATTTGCATTAATTGTGGGGGGTCCCACTTAGCTTCCTTTAGTTGACTTACTTGCTGAAGTGGGAGTTTGCATTTAATGAGGGTCCCACTGTCTTTGTCTTATTTGATAGTGACCTATTTATTGTTTCCTGGCCGCATGGGGTCCCTTCCACTCTTGGCCGCATGTACAATTGTATGCTAGCCGCATATGGCTTGCTGGCCTTAAATGTTTGACTGATTTCATTTAAATAACTTCGGAGCCGCATGGGTGGCCTCCCACTCTCTTTGACCGTATGTTTGTTCTCCCACTTTTGGACCGCATGAGTCCCACTTTGATTGTTTAAATGTCTTATTTGCGTGAATTGTGGTCCGAATTTCTTCCCACTCCCAACATAAAAGTTGTAGAATTTCTCATTGGCTTCAGGAATATATATTACTAATATATTATTATTTAATTGTGCAAGTTTCTCTCCTCCTTGATAATTGGCATGACTTGATAGTGACCCGCCGTGGTGCACTCCCGACATGATAACTTGACCTGACAAATTTGACGTGATAACTTGACATGATAATTCTTGATAGTGGCCCGCCGTGGCGCACTCTTGACAGGATAAACCTGACATGATATTTCTCGAAATGCTGTTGCGACGGCTAACACGACATGACAAGATTGAATGACCTGGACACCGTGGACGATTGTGCTTGTGCAAATGAACCTGTCTTGTCTTGCATCATGTCTAGGACGGGGATCCCTGAGTACCACGTTCAGGGGTACCCACTGAAATCAACTAAGGCTAACAACTAGAATAAATCCAGTAGTCATGAAGAGATTTCCCAGCTACAGGCAATCCCGTTATCTGGGCGCCCCACTTGGGATCTGGAGCCTGCCGTCGAGTAGGACACATTTCCAGCACACTGTCATGTGTTGCACTCTCTAAGTCACCTAAGGGTACATGCATTTCCTGGACGATGTACCCACTTGAATTCAACTCTAATTGCGTCTGGATAGCCTGGATGGTCTGCAGGGCTTGTGGCTGTGGAACAATCTCACTGCATCTTGCTAGTAACTAGGCCTGTGATAACCCTAGTTAGTTAAAGTATCAAGCCGTACTTATTGCTTGGCCGTGAAATATTGGATGAAGATTACCAGTTTATTCTTGTCTTGATCCTGTACAAGATTGTTACATGTCCTGATTTCTTATATTATCTTGCCGATAAATGGTAGGAGAAACCAAGTTCAGTTCAGACGAAGGGTTACAACCCCGGTCCTTGTTTGGTTTACGGGTTGTAACCTGGTTATCTGAATAGTCCCATGGTTATCTCATCGTATATCATCCTGTACAAGATTGTCTTTTATATATTCACCTGTTATGCTTTTTCTTAAATTACTGTCTTTTATTATGCAATTATATTCTTGTGCTAATTTGCTGGTTTTAGTTCCTAAGTGAAGCCTCCTTTGTGGCACTTGTTCTTTCTGGGGTCTGACCCAGCTGGTTTTGTATGGCCAGATACCAGAGCACCTCTAGAAGATCTACCGATTTTTCAGTCCGATGGTGAACACCAGGCGTAACCAGGGCAACGAGTGGGTTTATTTTGGCTCTCCCACTCTATTGTAAAATTATTCTTTTGAGGCGTTTAGCCGCCGAGCAAGTGTTAGCTCGTGTACATTTTTACTTACTGTCTGCCTACGGGCTGTAACATGATTGGCAACCTAGGGTTGATCATGTATGACTAAACTCTTGCTAGTCCTCACATTTTGTAACGACTAGCTTCATGATCAGCTGAATATGTAATGTTTGGGACGCCTTACTATTGTATATTTGGTGATCTTACATCTTGTAACATTTACTTAATTGCTTGTGATTGAGACGCTAGGCTTGTTATTGACCCTAAGAGACTGATGGCTTGTAGATAAACCCTCATATATCTAGACAGCCGTGACCGTATAGTGGAGTGGATCCCATTTCATTATACGTAGCTGGCTATGTCAGCCCCCGCTCTCCAGTATTCTGGTTCTGGGGCGTGACAACAGCCACGATCGCCGTATGACGTTTGTATACCTCATATGGAGTTGCTGGCCTAGTCCGTCTCCGTATTTCGGTACTGGGACGTGACAAAGATCATAGGTAGTTGAGTTGGTTCCAAATGTGGCATATACACACTTTTTAACTTGTTAGCAGAAAATATTATTGAAGAATAACAATTATCGATATTGACATTGTCTGAGTTACTCGCATAAAATGCATGTACACATGGTATAAGCATATGATACCACCTTAAACATGAACTACAATTTTTGTTTAAGCGTACTGCATATGTTATACTTGTTGCACGTTCTAACATGTCAAACAAAAAACTATCAATGTAGAACATTTATAGGTGATATGTGTCTCTATTTACGCGAGCCATAGTTTTTAACATCCTCATAAAATACTCTATTTCAAAATTTTGAGCAATTTGTCTATTCTTGTCTTGAAGCGATATAATCTTAGTTCTAGTGAAGTCAAGTAGTGTTGTTATTGGTTTACCATATAAATGCTTAACCCAGTTATTGAAACATTCTACAAGATTATAAGTTTCAATATCTAATCTAGGAAAAATAGATAAGCAGTAATCCAATGTGTAAAATTACGAATTTCATCATTTACTCCGACAAGCTAGTCAAATAGGTCCATGTTTTTTACTTTAATTATTTCAACAAGTAATAAACATTTGTTTTATTGTATGATCCTGCAAGAGAGCCTAGCAATTGTTGGAATTTTCTAACTGTGACTAATTGAGATTTTAAATTTTGTTTAAAATGATGAATACAAAAAAATGGTGATTCTGGAAAAGTAACACGAATAATATTTATCAATCCCTTTTGTTTATCTAATATAAATAAAATTATACTCCATTCAATAAAATAGTTCTCAAATGATATTCTTAAACTGTTTAAAAATTATGTCCATGAACTGGTATTTTTACCTTTAGCAACAACTTAAGTAAGAGGATGTAATTGATAATTTGGATCGTGAACACAAGCAATAAATAAGATACTTGATGAAAGAAAAGTAGCATAAGTATTACTAACCGGTAAACAACCCCTGAAAAATCATTTATACGTGTCTTGAAACAAATAATTTTATTTTGAAGCACATTGTTTTCAGTAGTCTGTAGATTAATTCATCTTCTATCTGGATTTGACTCGATAATTCTAAAACAATACTCTTCAAGACTAGTATATGCATCAACATAGCTATTTATTTAAGCTATTGCTATCTTCCGGGCTCTCCAAACTTGGAATAAGAAATTTGTATCCGATGTTCTCTATGTATACCTTCACAACTTGTGATGGACTATAGTTACCCTTATTAATGTATCAATTATTTTGTTTCTGATTCGTGCAGTAGTAGCTAATGGATGAGATCATGTTGTAAGTCCACTTAAACAAAAATGTCATCTTTATAATGTATTAATGACAAATATTATACCTTTGCCAATGGATTTAGTATATACTCTTCAATTATAAGTTGATTGATCACAAGTGTATATAATTTTCTTGGAATTATTTATACCACTAGCAGAATAAGTAAAATTTTGTTCAATTGGTATATCACTTATGAAAGTTCTAAATTTAGAACGACTAGCAACTGATTATCCAACAAATAATTCATGAGCATTATTGACATTATCGTCAAAATCATTATCTAAAATTATAATTATATCATTAATATTTATCATCATCAAAATCATCATTATTAACAATATTATAATCATAATTATTACCTACTTCTAATATTTGTTCTTCTGCATCAACCGGAAGAAGTTGGCGATAAAAACTAGGACCCGCTTGGTAATTAGAAGCACGTTGAGTGCTGATACTATCAAGTCTTGTGGACTTGAGTAACATAATATTTATAAAAGACAATTGCATATTAATTAGAAAAACACAATTTCAAGCAATCTAATAATAAACAATAATAAACATAAACGCATCTTAATATAAATTTATATATAATATAATTTTTTTTTGATAATTATATTGCATCTAATGTAATACTACGACCAGTTATAAAAATTTGGAATAAACCTTCTTCGTAGGATAGCTCATTTACTGCATCTCCATGCGATCATTATATTCTTAGACTTTGATCCATGTAGATAACATATTCGAAGTTTCTAAATGGAGAGGTTGTGAGTTTAGACGCTTGGAAATTTATGAACTGATTGAGGAAGAAAAATTAGAAGTCCGAATGAAAAGCTCCTCCACCTCCTCATTTATGTAGATTTCACTTGTAACGGCAAAAATCTGACCGTTTTAGTTAAAACGATAAAAAAATGACCGTTAATAAAAAGAAAAAGAAAACTGCAGTGCCACTGTAGATGGCGTCCAACCCCATTTTTCACATGGGATGCCAACACCTCACTCTTTGACGCCACTAATAGCACCCAATTCCATCTTACTATGGGATGTCGTTAGGAGTGGCGTCTTGTCCCTCTACTTTTAATTTTGTAAATTCTTCCTCTTTCGTCTTAATTAGTGAAAAATTTCCACTCCAAGTAAATTTTTTTGTAAGAATGTCTTTGGTTGCGCACAATCAATCCGTAACTGCAAAAAAGTGATCCTTATTAAGAAATACTTTACTACGTTCGCTAGAGAGAAAAAAAACCAAAACAATCTTCTTTAGGAAAACTATGCAAGCCCACATCGACAATCTTTCCCGACAAGTCTTGCTCTACGCGCCTCCCCTGGTAGTTTTGCTTACGAGTGGATGTAGGTACATCTAGGTTTTCGTTACGATTTCCCTTTTGTTAGATTTCTACTTTTTGGTTAGGATTTTTTGTTTATTAATTTCTTAATTTTCTTTGGCAAAGTTGACAACAACACGATGTGTGAACTATATCTGGACATAAGATTGACAAAATGCAATAGATTTAGGATTTAATTTGACAAGAACGAGAGATGAGGCATTTTGATTAGGAGAGAGAGAGAGTTGAGGTTTAGCGTTCAATGAAGGAATAGAAGTGTCATAAATTAGTAATGGGTATGTTATATGGAAATATTTTTGATGAAATAAAAAAGATTATACTAAGTTGTTAACGGATTATAATTTATGGTAAAAATTTAGGTAAGTAGTAATTTCTAAAAAAAATAAAAGTTTATGTTTTTTAAGTAAAAAATGGTGATGTTATTGACACTTCTAAAACGTCATCCTACCCTTCTCTTTTATTTTTTTTTATCTTCATATTCCAAATCTACCCATGCAATAAATTTGATATTAATTTGCGTATGAATGAAGGGAGGAGTACACGATGACGTTTTAGGAGTGTCAATAAATGTTAATGTAGAAATATTTTTCAAAATTTTTTTTTTGAAGGGAAAATAACTTCATTCAATTAGTCAAAGGATTACAAACAGTCATATCACATAGGATATGATCATAGATACAAGCTGGACATACATCATGAATCAAAAGAGAATTCATTTCATGGTAAGAAAGAGCCCGAGAGGCAAGACTGTGAGCACAGTGATTTGCAGTCCGATTAACATAGGAGAAGGTAATATCAGTACTTGAAGTAAGAAGTTTCCGTGCATCAGTGATTACATGCCGAGCTTGCCATATAGATGAAACCAAATGTGAATTGATAGAATCAATAATTGCTTTGCAATCACCTTCAACAATGACATGTTGTATTTGCCTCCTTTCGATGAGAAGGAGACTTAGATGCACTCCAAGGGCTTCAGCTTCAACCGGCAATCCTCCAACTTGTGTTTTTGGTAAAGCAGCAAGGAAAGTGCCATCACCATTACGCAGGACGGCTGATGCAGCCATCTTCCCATCAAGGTAGGCGCCATCAAAATTAATTTTGTACAGAGGATCAATAGGAGGAGTCCAACCTGCATTGCTCAAATTCCTGTTTGATAACAGATCATTAGTCCAGGTAGATTAGTTGCAGAACTCATATTTCTCTTTCAGGGTTGATGCTTCATGTAAGATACGGTTGATATTGAATCCCTTGTGGTTGAATATTACTTTGTTCCTTGCCTTCCACATAGTCCACAACAAGTATAGACAGTTCGACACTTCTTCTTGATCTCCCCATTTCAGGAGAATTGAAATGAGAGATGAGACAGTTGTATCGGGATGAATATGTCTCATAATAGAAGGTTGAGAGTGCCAGATTATACCTGAAATAGGACAATGTAGAAAAAGATGGTCAATTGTTTCGCCACATACCTTACAGAGAGGGCATGTATCATCGATATCATTGATTCTTCGGTGAATATTGGCATTGGATGGAAGAGAATTAGTGATGACTCGCCAAGCAAAAATCAGAACTCTCGGCCAGATGTTATTTATTTTCCAGAGCTTCTTCCATTCAGAGAAGGCATTGTAATTAGAATATGGAGAGTCTTTGTATAAGGATTCATGGATGGTTCGATAGGCGGATTTTGTAGTAAGGCACCCATCACGAGTATGCTTCCAGACCAACTGATCAGTAGTACAATTTGAAGACAACGGAATCTGCAATATTGCTGTGGCCTCATGAGGAGGAAATAGAAGAAAGATAAGGTTCTCCTTCCAGGTATAAGAGATAGCATTGATAAGCTCACTAACATAGGAAACTCTGCTGTTCGAGGACTGAAATCCCAATACTCTGTTGTTAGGAACATTTGGAACCCATGGTTCATCCCAGATATTAATCAAAGAACCATTTCCTACAGACCAAATGACATTGCCATGTAGGAACATTCTACTGTTCAGCAAACTTGACCAAATGCACGATACAGACGGATTATGTTTAGCCAACCAAAAAGAGGAGGAGTGAAGATATTTGGATCGTAACAGATTACCCCAGATAGAACCATCATCCATTAAGAATCTCCAAGTCAATTTGGGCAAAAGGGATTGATTAGCAATATATGGATCACGAATACCAAGCCCACCTTGATACTTTGGTTTCGTAAATTTGTTCCAAGCAGTGAAATGAAGTTTCTTTCTGTCCAAGCCATTATTCCACCAGAAATCTCTTTGTAGTTTGGATAAGGAGTCGGTAACAGTCTTTGGAATTGAATATGAGGACATGTAATATGTAGGAATTGATGATAATGAAGATTTGATAAGGACAGTACGGACTGCATGGGATAAACACCGACTCTTCCAACCAGATAATTTAGAATTACTGGTAAAGAGGAGATCAGAGAAAGTTGACACTCTTTTTTTCGAAAGAAGGAGTTTATGACCAAGGTACTTGTCTGATGCATTCATAGAGCTTACACCAAGGAGATGTTGAAATATTTGACACATATGAGGATCGGTTTTCTTAGAGAAGAAGATCGAGGACTTTGTGAAGTTAATAACATTTTAGGAGTGTTAATAACTAACGGCATTAAACTCTTTCTTATTTCACCCCCTCTTAATTTAGCTTGGTGGTCCGTAGTTCAGTCCACTCTAGGATCACGGGATTCAGTGATCTAATTTATGAAATGAATGTCATTCGCATTCCGTGCACATTCCTTCATTCCTACTCTGAGGAGTCCATCAAACTTTGCAAAAGGCTCCATATTTAACTAATTAAGCTAACATGTAATTTAGCATGTAATCCAGAAACAGATGAATTGGCTGGGGATTTGAGGAAGCGAAGGGGATGTTGCTTGACGCATCAGTGGGCTTTTTTTTTTTTTTTGTTCCCTGCATGGATTCGTGTCAATTATCGTTTGTTATATCTCCATCTGATAGCCATGAAAATTTGCATGCTTCAGCTCAAAGCTTTGACGCTGAAAATGAAGAAGAAGAAGAAGAAGCAAAAAGTAATATTAATTTATGTTATTCCACATTCCTCCGTTCCTAATCTTCAGTTTAAAATTAGAATACATATTGACTACGCAAAGAAATTGGTGTTGGGATTTGGAGGAAGGATGTTGCTTACCGTTGGAGTGGCCATGAGCTGCATGGAATAACACGTCGCTGAAGCTTCGTTCACAAGTTATAACTTGTTTGTAGTGATCAGAGGAACTTTTCGGAAACCCTACATATATAAACTAGTAACATGCATGCATCGCTCATTGCACGCGTATATACAAAATTAAATATGAATTTAGTATAAATATTATCGTTTTTAGAAATTGAACTCAAACAACTAAGAAAATATCTCCAACCTTAACCACTTAGGCTGTGTTTGATTGGGCTTTTTTTTCCATAGAAAATATTTCCATCACAAATTTATTGTTGGTGTTTTATTCTTTGTGTTGTGTGTGTTCACAACATTCTATTGTTAAAAGATAGTCCCACATCGAAAAATCACACCAATATGTATCTCTATATATTACTTATGAAGGAATAGAGAGATGCACATGGGTTGAGGTCCAATGGAGGGTGCCATGTGGGGGGATTTTACATAGAGGTGAGAATAAGAAACCAACTTTTGGCCAAAATGAAAATAGATTGGAGCTAAGCCCCGAAGGGGCTTAGCGACTCGGACTCGGGCTCGGGCTTGGGCTAATGGGCTTTTGATGCTTTTTGATGGTTCCGGATATGGCTCAGATCCAGAAAATCCGGATCTGGCATTAAACCTGAGCGTGCGTTCAGAATTTGAAAAGTCCACCTAGTGCCTATAATATCAGCAGCATCTCCTCTCTCCAGGGTTACATAAAAAATAATCAGAGAATTTCCAGAGAGAGAGAGAGAGAGAGAAGTGCTGCTGCTATTCCGAGGAGTCGTCGACAGTTTTGGTCAGCGTTCTAAAGTTCTCTTCGAACTTGCTGGTTCCTGGAGGCTTGTCCGTAAGGCAGATATAGCTTTGAGCGCCGGTGATCTTTCACCCCAGCAGGCTTTCTTCTTCTTCTGTTGCCTTCGAGAATACCGTCGCTTCTCTTTAGAAGTTATACGGTTCTGTTGCCTTCGAGAATACCGTCGCTTCTCTTTAGAAGTTATACGGTTCTGTTGCCTTCGAGAAATATTACGAAATCTTTTTAGATTCCCGTAATACAACATCACCTTCTTTAAGGTGTTGTTGCTGGAAACATTGTCTTTACAATAGTTTCTGAATTCGTGGTTTTCCATCGATTGTTCGCCAAGGGACTAACAATCTCAAAGCTATATCGAAAAGATGGATAACTCACGTGCATCGCTCGTCAATACCGACTTTAACAAGTTGGAGAAATTCGACGGCGAACATTTCCAAATCTGGAAACGGAAAGTAACCTTAAACATTCAACTCGTGGAAGTTGATCACGTGCTGAATGAGGAAGAACCGATCGTTCGAACAACCGGAACCGCAGAAGTTATTGCAGCTGCTAAGTCCAAGCAGGCAAAATAGATTAGAGAAAACAGTATCTGTAAACTGTTGATTCTCAATAGCATGGAAGACTCTCTGGCAGAGTTCTATTCCAAGAAGAATTCTGCCAAAGAGATTTGGGACTCCTTGGAGAAATTGTACGAAGATGACGAGAATCGGTCCAAGATCTTCTTGGTTGAAAGATACCACAAGTGGACCTTCGAAGATGAGAAGGCTATGCTGCCCCAAGTAAAGGAGTTTCTGAAGCTGCGCCAAAAGTTGGATGACGAGAAGATGCCTCTTGTCGACAAGTTTGTCGTTGGAGGAATCGTCTCTAAACTTCCTGCGGGTTGGAGCAACTTCTATGCAAGGATGCACCGCAAGAAGCTGGACATATGTATGGAAGATCTCCTGCAAGAGATCCATGTTGAGGACGAGATGCGCTCTCAACAGAAGATGGATTCTCTGTCCAAATAACTGGCGAAAGCAAATCTGGTCCAAACCAGAGAATACAAGGGAAAGCAGGCGGCTTCTCCTCATAAGAAGAAGAAGGACTTCACTAATCTGAAAGTGAAGAGTCCTTCATTCAAGAATCAGAAGTCCAAGTCCCATATGACTTGTTACAAATGTGGCAAGAAGGGCCACTACAAAAGTGAATGCAAGGAACCAGAAAAAGGTGAGCCTAGTAAGGTTTTTTTGGTTACTAATCTGGTTGCAATGATAGCGCAGGTTGCAAATGTGGGGGTTGACTCGGACTGGTGGATAGACACTGGTACGACATGTCATGTCTGCTCAGACAAGGAATGGTTCGACTCCTATGAGCCAACTTCCGAGAAAGTCATAATGGCAAACCAGGCACAAGCTGAAGTACTGGGGATTGGGACGGTGGAGCTGAAACTCACATCGGGGAACACTCTGACGCTTCAAGGAGTGAAGCATGTTCCTGTAATTGCTAAGAACCTGATCTCTGGGAGCCTGCTTTGTAACGCAGGCTTGAGGATGGACATCAATGCTGGCCAGATGGTAATGTCCAAGAAGGGTACATTCTTCGGAAAAGCTTTCCAGACTGAAGGAATGTACAAAATTCAGCTTGTTGTAACCCAGAAAAATAATATTAATGCTATTTCTACTTTGAACTATTCTTTTGAGTTGTGGCATAATAGGCTAGGACATGTTCATTGTAAAAGAATTAACAAGATGTCTAGCCTAGGACTTATCTCCAAGTGTGGGGGTAAGGTAGAAAAATGTGAAGTGTGTGCTCAGACGAAGATCACAAGGAAACCCTTTCACAGGGTCCATCGAAGCACAGATCTTCTGGAGTTGGTTCACTCAGATATCTGTGATTTCAAGCAATTCTCTACAAAAGTCGGGATGAAGTATTTTATTACTTTCATCGATGACTTCTCAAAGTATGCTTTTGTCTACCTGCTCAAGTCTAAAGACGAAGCATTCGAGAAGTTCAAAGAGTTCAGGGCCGAGGCTGAACGGCAAACTGGACAACAACTCAAAAGGCTAAGGAGTGATCGAGACGGGGAGTATCGGTCTCATAATTTCTCATCATTCTGTAAAGAACATGGAATCATAAATGAGACGACGGCTCCGTACTCTCCTCAATCCAACGGAGTAGCAGAAAGGAAGAACAGAACGTTGACAGAGATGATGAACTCTATGCTGTTGACTGCGGGTCTTCCAAAGAGCTTCTGGGGAGAAGCTGCATTAACGGCTACTTTCATTCTCAATAGAGTACCGTATGCAACTTCGGACATAACACCTCATGAACTCTGGTTCAAAGTCAGACCTAACTTGAATGTCATTCGAGTGTGGGGGTGTCTGGCTTACGTGAAGCTCCCAGATCTGAAGATTCAGAAGCTGGGGACTAGGACCACTAAGGCTATCTTCTTGGGTTATGCCGAGAAGAGTGATGCTCGGAGATTCCTTGATATAGAATCAAATCATATCATTGAATCTCGCGATGCTGAATATTTTGAAGACAAGTTTGCAAGGCACAAAAATATTGTTCTCGCGGATCTTCCGGAGAATGATGAGAGTGCAAAGCAGACAGAAGTCCTTAAAAAACCAGTAGTCCAAGAAGAAGCTATTGTCGAAGAGACACCAGTTGAACCAGAACTCGCTGAGCCGTCAACTAAGCGAGTAAGGAGGCCGAAAGACTTCGGAGATGACTTCGTCACTTATCATGTGGAAGCAGATCCGCTTACCTATGATTAAGCGATGAAGACCAGAGATGTTGTATTCTGGAAGAAGGCGATAGACAATGAGATTGACTCAATCACCTCCAATAATATATGGGTGTTAGTTGACCTGCCAGAAGGAGCAAGACCCATCGGATGCAAATGGATCTTCAAGAAGAAGATGAAAGCAGATGGAACCATCGACAAATTCAAGGCCAGGCTAGTGGCCAAAGGGTTTGCTCAGAAACAGGGGATCGACTATTTTGATACTTATGCTCCAGTAGCTCAGATGACAACCATCAGATTGTTAATTGCTCTAGTAGCAACACACAAACTAGTGATACATCAGATGGATGTGAAAATGATATTCCTTAATAGCGAGCTGACAGAAGATATCTACATGCAACAACCAGAAGGTTTTGTCGTCAGAGGTCTGGAAGACAAAGTCTGCAAGTTGATGAAGTCTCTGTATGGTTTGAAACAAGCTCCCAAAATGTGGCATGAAAAGTTTGACAAAGTGATAAGGTCAAATGGCTACAAGGTCAGTAAAACAGACAAGTGTGTCTATACTAAGTTTGCTGACGGAAGAGGAGTTATCGTTTGTCTATACGTTGACGACATGCTAATCCTAGGTACGGATTTAAGCTGTGTCACAGAGACAAAGAAATTTCTCTCGACCAAGTTCAGTATGAAGGACTTGGGGGATGCCGATGTTATCTTGGGGCTCAAGATCATCCGGACAGGCACGGGAATAGCACTGTCATAATCTCATTACATTGAGAAAATGCTCACTCGATATGGGTATCAAGATCTTCCTATAATTGATACACCGTACCGGAGTGATCAGAAGCTGAAGCCAAATTCGAGAGAAAGCGTCAAGCAATTGGAGTACGCCAGCGTCATCGGAAGCTTGATGTACGCTACTACTGCCACAAGGCCTAACATAGCTTTTGCGGTGGAAATGCTGAGTCGGTTCACTAGCAACCCAGGCGTTGAACACTGGAACGCTGTGAAGCGTGTTATGAGATATCTAAAAAAGACTCAGACATTTGCACTATACTACAGCGGAGATCCGTCAGTAGTGGAAGGCTTCAGTGATGCTAGCTGGTGTTCAGAGGTGGAGAGCGAGTATTCTACAGGTGGATTCATATTCGTCTTGGGCGGAGCTGCTATATCGTGGAAATCGAAGAAGCAGACAATGTTATCTCGCTCCTCCATGGAATCTGAATTCTTTGCATTGGATGCTGCTGCAGATGAAGCAGAGTGGCTTCGGGAGCTCATATATGATCTTCCAGTGGTTGGAGCTCAGATACCGGTAATCCCGATATACTGTGACAACCAGGCGGCAGCAGCAGTAGCATCAAATGAACTCTTTAACGGGAAGAAGAGGACTGTGCGGTTAAAGCACAGAGCAATGAACGATCTCATCAAACGAGGCGTCATTGCAGTGATCGATGTTCGGAGTCAGGAGAACCTGGCGGATCCGTTCACGAAAGGCCTCAAACGACAGCTAGTCGAGGACACAGCAAGGAAGATGGGTTTGAAGGCATTCTAATATTGTGTCATTATAATCCTATCAATAAATTTTATGTTATTGGTTCAAAGAGAAATCTACCAGATATCTAATTTTTTGATTCAAGGGAGGACTATTGACTGGAAAAATATTAGTTAACAGTGGGTACTTGTTCTGCGGAACATGGAAGGGTTTCGGACCCAGAACCACTGTTGTCTACTATGAATTTTCTACGAAAAATTGATCCTGTGGGAAGGATGGCATAATGCCTTAATGAGTTCTCAGACTGAGTAAAGGTCTGTTATGCTTTACAGGAAGCATGGTAGCACAGCACTACAAGGAGTGTGACTCCATGCTATGTGTGGCGGTGACTCCACCATAAGGTTCTCGAAAGAGGTAAATCCTCGGCTATGTTAGCCAAGTCACAGCGGCGTAGCACCGCAAATAGACAATTGGCCTAATGCTGTATATTGAATTAAAGAGGGATGTAGTCAGCACTACAAAGAGGAGGTGTTCCTCATGTTACGGGTGGCACGACACCACAATGAGGTAAACCCGGCTAGGGATAAAGCCTCGGCCTTGCAAGCCATGTCGTAGCGGCGTAACACCGCACAGAAGCGTAAGGCTTCATGCTGGGTAGTTTGGCACTACAAAGGGGCTAGACCTCATGCTACGGGCAGTATGACACTACGATGAGGTTCCCGGTGATTCGGGGTAAGGTCCTCGGCTTAAGGCCATGTCATAGCGGCGTAGCACCGCAAAGGAAGCGTTGGACGCTTCATGCCATGTCTCTTTAATAAAGAACTCACCTATAATGTATGGACAGAAAAATAGGCCGTTTCTTGAGGGTAAATTTGTAGACGCCCAAAATACATACATTGAAATCCAGGCTGGCACAAGGCCTTTAATGTGCAGCCAGAAGCACAGATAACTACATTATGTGAGTGGAAAAAATTACAGTTGTGGTACAGAATTCAAGGCGTAGTCCATTCTTGTATCATACTGTTGTTCAACCCATGCGGAAAGATTCAAGTCGTCAGCGACATCTATCCTAATGCATAATGGACAGTTATTATGTGGAACGCTTAACTCATATATATAGAGATATGTGGGAGATTGTTGGTGTTTTATTCTTTGTGTTGTGTGTGTTCACAACATTCTGTTGTTAAAAGATAGTCCCACATCGGAAAATCACACCAATATGTATCTCTATATATTACTTATGAAGGAATAGAGAGATGCACATGGGTTGAGGCCCAATGGAGGGTGCCATGTGGGGGGATTTTACATAGAGGTGAGAATAAGAAACCAACTTTTGGCCAAAATAAAAATAGATTGGAGCTAAGCCCCGAAGGGGCTTAGCGACTCAGACTCGGACTCGGACTCGGGCTCGGGCTCGGACTTGGGCTTGGGCTTGGGCTAATGGACTTTTGAGGCTTATTGTGGCTTTTTGATGGCACTTTGCACTTAGCACGACAGCTCGTCGCAAGGCGCATTGTGCGCTTTAGTTGCGCTCGTGCGCGAGCCTCTGCGCGGCCCTGCGTGGCGTGCGTGGCGTACCACCTCGTGCCTATAATATCAGCAGCATCTCCTCTCTCCAGGGTTACATAAAAAATAATCAGAGAATTTCCAGAGAGAGAGAGAGAGAGAAGTGCTGCTGCTATTCCGAGGAGTCGTCGACATTTTTGGCCAGCGTTCTAAAGTTCTCTTCGAACTTGCTGGTTCCTGGAGGCTTGTCCGTAAGGCGGATATAGCTTTGAGCACCGGTGATCTTTCACTCCAGCAGGCTTTCTTCTTCTTCTGTTGCCTTCGAGAATACCGTCGCTTCTCTTTAGAAGTTATACGGTTCTGTTGCCTTCGAGAATACCGTCGCTTCTCTTTAGAAGTTATACGGTTCTGTTGCCTTCGAGAAATATTACGAAATCTTTTTAGATTCCCGTAATACAACATCACCTTCTTTAAGGTGTTGTTGCTGGAAACATTGTCTTTACAATAGTTTCTGAATTCGTGGTTTTCCATCGATTGTTCGCCAAGGGACTAACATTTTTCACCAATTGTAGTGTTTGATAGCTTATATTTTCCATGGAATTATTTTCCAAAAAACTATCATTTTCCATATTTTCTTCTAAAATTGTGGAAAATGAAACTTGTCCAACCCATAGGAAAATATCATTCTCCACGGAAAATAACTATTTACCATGGAAAATAATGACAATCAAACACCCAAATTAAGTTTTCCATGAATTTTTTTTAAAATTTTATGAAATTTTTTCCTAGGAAAATAATTCCATGGAATTAATTTCTTTTCCATATCTTTTCCACCTTGCAATCAAACGCACCCTTAAGTTAAATTTATTTAATTATAAATAAATTATATTAGGTTGTTAATAATAAGTTAATATTTTAAAATAATTAATGGAGTATTTATAAATGGCTTAGAGAGTCAATTTTGAACTGTTTTCAGACCATTTTATTTTAGTACAGATAAATAGGTAATCCATACTATGTGACGTGTGTAGTATTGAAAAAAATATATGGAATGTTACGACCAAAAATATACTCTCTTATTTGCAATTGACGATTTCATGTGCATCTAAACTATATTGGGACTGATAGTGGTTTCCAATAGGTTAAAAGAGTTGTCAATATTAATATATATACAACACAGATATCTAATTTTTCAAAATACATTTAACAAATTAAATGACTAAGAGAGAAAAAATTGAACATAAGCCTAATGGAACAAGCGTACACAAGTGCTCATCTGCCCTCGGATTTTTTTTTCCGATGCCTAGTGTAATGCACAAAACTTTGTACACACTAGCTGCATTGCATACATTAGGTTCAATCTCGAGACCATCCATCTAGCGAAGGAGATTATACCTCTCCTTACTGACCACAAGAGCCAGCTGAGTTCGGTATGAACTAATGCCTCTCATCCGTGCAGGTTATCAATGGTAAAAACGTTTTCCAAGGTACGACTTCCCCAGTCCATCTGGTACTCCTACTAACACGAATCATATGAATACATTTAGGACAATTGTGATCACCTGATGCTGAGAAAGGGAGTATAATTAAAGAAGAGAGATAATTATAAGAGTAAGCACACATGGTCAATAGTGGTTTTCTATATATACTTCTCTGAGGCTTAAAAATTGCTAGCCGTCTAAGTCGTATCTATATACTCATGTAAATAAAAATAAAAAATAAATACATTTGATTTAACTAATTATTTAACTAGATAATATTATCTAACTAATAGTCAAATACTTCTAACTTATGTGGTTAAGATGTGCGTCATTTTTTTTGGCTGGGTGGATTCAATTCCTTACAACTTTATTATAACAAATTCTAATTTTATTTTTTTTCAACAATTTTTTTACGCACATGTATTTGACGTGCACGTTACTAGTATTTATAATGATAGAAGGGTGCAAAGAAGTGTCAAGAAGTACATTTTCAACCAATACAAGCATCCTTTCCCTTCAATGAAGAAAAAAAAAAGAAACAGAAAAACCAACACAAGCATCCTTCAAATGAGATGCATCCATTCAAATGATGTCCTTTCAATTAAATTCAAATTTTAAAACAAAATTGGCAAAGTTAAAACCAAAACTTATCTTGGCCTAATCCCATCCAAGAGTGCAACAATGACAATGAAAAGGATATTTCTTCTCATATATAACCAATATGGGACTATAATTTTGTTCTAACTGGAAAAATATAGGGCTTCATCCCCATTTCTTTTAATCAGTATTTTGAGGCAAACAAATAAACTAAAATCTAATATATAATAAACCTAAAAGGTTTAGCATGTACTCCAGAAAACAGATAAATTTGCTGGGGATTTGAGGAAGAGAAGGTAATGTTGCTTGACACATCAGTGGCTTGTTCCCTGCATGGATTCGTATTAATTATCGTAGTATTGGATTAATTTCTAAGCACTAGTAGAACTTGAAATTGTTCATACTCTTCTACTAAAATTATAGCAATCATTTATGAAAGGTTCTGCCCTTAGTTGTCTGGAGTTGAAGCAGCGCCTTCTGTTATGGGTGAGTGACATTAAACCTGTACAAATTTTGGAAAGGTGTGTTTCTAAGTTCATTTACTGTTACAATTTAATTTGTTGGGCGAGAGCGTTAACAGAGTCTGGGAAAAAACTGAGAGACCAGTACAACGCAAAGCAATTGCGACGACTAGTAATCGATTACTGCTTTCTACTGTGTCACACAATCGATCACTGCTTTCTACTGTGTCACACAATCATCGATCTGGTGTCAATCAATGAGTGGGGTATATGTCCTCTTTACACTCATAGTTTTGATGCTAAATTGAATCTAATCTTATATTGCAACATTGAATTTTTCGGTTATTTTCATTTAGGTGTTGAATCTTTTTCCTCGCTCCAATCGATCTTTGCTTGTTTTTGGGAGCTCATGGGAGTAGAGATTTTTTTTATATAGAAAATGTAAGGTTTTACCAAATTTATTGACTTTGTACTTATATCACTAGACCATATTGTATTGCTAAATTCACATTGTATGTTCAAACTGAAGAAAATTTATATGTATAGTTTTGAATGTTTGCGATGTACGAACTACATGTTTTTAGTAAAATATTAACTTTTTGCAAAGTGGTCGTTTCTGGTAGCTATGTTAATATTATACATACGTATTAGTAAAAATCAAAGCAACCTAGATCTAGCAAACAACCAAGCATAAGGACGAGAGTCAACCTTATATGGTTAGCTACACCGAGCTATTCATCCTACCATTACACAATTTCTATATTAGCTTTTCTTAGAGCCTTCCTTATATGGTCTCGATCTTCAAACTTGGTTATATTTAGTACTCACGACCCACTCTCATACTACCACTTCACTACTCCCTGAAAAAAAAAATGTCTAAATTATTCTGTCAAACGTGCATCATAATCAAACAAAATTCGTAAAATTAGCTATTTTAGGATAAACTATACAATTTACCTCCATCTCCAATGCTATAGTTTTGGGGTTATTCCGCTGCCACAAATGTTGTTGTTGTGGTTGCTGAAATGTATTTTACTGGGTACTGTTGAGACACTTTAAAGATCCTGAACAACTTCTTGGTCCATAATCATCCATAACTCTCTTCTGTTCCAACCCAAATCCTCTTCCACTCCTTAATGTCACGGACTTAGTGTTTTTGCTAGCACTTCGTCCCGTGCGACGCACTGTCTTTCTCCTCAAAGACTCGTGCAAGCCTTTCCGTCGCGACTTAGCTAGATCGCTAAGAAAACTAGAATAGTGGAGCAAAGATGGGACTAGTAAGAATCTCTTTATTGACTTGGAGAATGCTTACAATTTTTAGGTGATGAGGAACAAATGAGAGCCTCCCCCTTTTATAAGTGCTCATAGAGCAATACAAGGAAAGTCCTGGAACCAAGGATTATTACATTCTACCATAACTGGAATGGCATATTCCAGGTTTATTCCCTAGCAACACAAAAGAAAACTTCAAGGGCCTTCCAGAAGCTTCTTGGGCCTCCTAGAACGATCTTGGGCCTTCCGGAGAGATCCACAATCTTCTAGAGCCTTCCGCCATCTTCTAGAATGTTCTGGAAGCTTCCCGCATAACCTTGGTCCGCGAAAAGGTTATGCAACCGGGCCTCGGACGGGGTGCAACATTTGGGACGTTACATTCTCCCCCACCTAAGGCGTTGACGCCCTCGTCAACCATGCTCACTGAGAAACGCCTGGATCTCGGCTTCGAACTGATGCAGCGTATCAGCACGTTCCCAGCTAGACTCGCCGTAGGGCAAGCCTTTCCACTGGATGAGGTACTCCACATACGGGGACACGCCTCGTCGCCGAATGGTCCTCCTGTCCAGCACGGCTTCCACCTCCTTGTCGAAGAAAGTCGTCATGGTCGCCGTTGGTGGCTTCGGAACTCCTCGCCGGGGATCCTCCTAGTCTGCATGGTACGGCTTCAAGCAACTTGCATGGAAGACTGGATGAATCTTCAGCTTGGCGGGGAGTTCAAGCTGGTAGGCCACCTTGCCTACCTTCTTGAGCACGGGGAATGGGCCTTCATACTTCCGGATTAGTCCTTTGTGCACCTTGCGGAACACTTTGAACTGTTGCGGTTGTAGCTTCACCAGCACCATGTCCCCCTCCTTGTACTCAACAGGCCTTCGCTTCGCGTCGGCCCACTTCTTCATCTTCCTCGCGGCCTTCTCCAGAAATGCCTTGGCAATGTCCACCTTTGCCTTGAAATCTGAAGTGAACTGGTTGTCCGCGGGACTTCTACTCGAGGACCCCGCACTCAGCGTGTGCGGGGCAAGCGGTTGGCGACCCATCACCAACTCGAATGGGCTGCTGTGCGACGACTCGCTCCGTTGAAGATTGTAGCAGAACTGAACGACGTCGAGGTGGTGCACCCAATCCCTCTGGTTGGCACTCACAAAGTGCCGCAAGTACTCCTCGAGTAGCGAGTTGACCCGCTCGGTCTGTCCGTCCGTCTGCGGGTGGAAGCTGGTCGAGAAGTGTAAGTCCGTCCCGAGGATTTTGAACACTTCCGTCCAGAACTTTTTCGTGAAGCGGGGGTCTTGGTCGCTGACAATGTTGACCGGGATGCCCCAGAACTTCACCACATGGCTGATGAACAGTCGCGCGGCCTCCTCTGCTGTGCAGTCCATCGAAGCAGCAATGAAGGTCGCGTACTTTGAGAACCGGTCCACCACCTAAAAATTGTAAGCATTCTCCAAGTCAATAAAGAGATTCTTACTAGTCCCATCTTTGCTCCACTATTCTAGTTTTCTTAGCGATCTAGCTAAGTCGTGACGGGAAGGCTTGCACAAGTCTTTGAGGAGAAAGATAGTACGTCGCATGGGACGAAGTGTTAGCAAAAACACTGTCCACCACCACGAGAATGGACCCAAGCGCCCCCACTTTCGGCAGGGCGGAGATGAAGTCCATCGAAATGCTCTCCCACGGCCGGCTCGGCACGGGAAGAGGCTCCAGCAGGCCCCCGGGCTTCTGATGATCCACCTTGTCCTGTTGGCACACAAGACAAGTGCGAACATAGTCCTCCACATCCTCGCGCATGCGAGGCCAGTAGTATGCGGCCTCCAACAGCGCCAAGGTTCGCTTCTGTCCCGGATGTCCAGCCCACTTTGTGTCATGGCACTCCTTGAGTAGCTGTCTCCGCAAGCCACTCCACCTAGGCACGACTACCCTGTCGCCCTTGGTGTAGAGAAGTCCGTCTTTCAGCCAGAACCTTCTCGTCTTGCCCTCCTTGGCAAGCTTTACTATGTCCAGAGTTAGTGGGTCCTCCATGATTCCCACTCGAACACGGTCTAGAATGTCCCCCTTGAGCAAGCACACAGATGCGAGCTCGGCCTTCCTGCTAAGCGCATCGGCCACCTGATTTTATTTGCCGGGTTTGTACTGCAACACCATGTCGAACTCGGCTAGAAAATCTTGCCATCTCGCCTGCTTCGAAGATAGCTTCTTCTGGGACTGGAAGTAGCTCGTGGCAACATTGTCCGTCATGACCACGAACTTGGTGCCGAGGAGGTAGTGTCGCCATGTCCTCAAGCTATGCACGACCGTGGTCATCTCCTTCACCTGCACCGTGTAGCGCCGCTCAGTGTCATTCAGCTTGCGGCTCTCGAACGCGATGGGGTGTCCTTCCTGCACCAACACCCCATCGATGGCGAAGTCGAATGCGTCCGTGTGCATTTCGAACGCCTTGGAGTAGTTCGGTAGAGACAAAACCGACTCCTCCGTCACAGCCTGATTCAGTGCCTCGAATGCCTCCTCGCATCGGGGCGTCCAGCTCCACGCCCGATCCTTCCGTAGCAGATCGGTCAGAGGCGCTGCGATGGCAGAATATCCTCGGATGAACCGCCGGTAGTAGTTCGCCAAGCCAAGGAACGATCGCAGATCCGTCGGCTTGGTGGGAGCCTCCCACTCCCGTATGGATTGGACCTTTGTGCCGTCCATCCATATCTTGCCATGTCCGATCCAGTGCCCCAAGAACGACACCTCTTCTTGTGCGAATGAGCACTTCTCCCGCTTGACGAAGAGTTCGTTCTCCCTTAGCACCTGGAAGACAGTCTTCAAATGCTTGATGTGCTCCTCCATCGTGTTTGAGTACACGACGATGTCGTCGAGGTAGACCACGACGAACCGATCCAGGTAGGGATGAAAGAGCTTGTTCATCAAAGTACAAAAAGTCGTAGGAGCATTTGTTAGACCAAAAGGCATAACCATAAACTCATATGCGCCATACCTCGTCACGCATGCCGTCTTAGCCTCGTCGCCCTCCGCAATCCGGACTTGATAATACCCCGAGCGCAGATCAAGTTTGGAGAAGTATCTCGCACCTCCCAATTGGTCGAACAAGTCCTCCACCAACGGGATGGGATATTTATTCTTGACGGTTACCTTGTTTAGTGTACGATAGTCGATGCACAAACGAAGGCTTCCGTCCTTCTTCTTCTGGAACAGCACCGGTGCACCATACGGGGCCTTTGACGGTCTGATGAATCCTGCGTCCAGCAGCTCTTTGAGTTGCTTCTTCAACTCGTCCAGCTCGGACGGGGCCATGCGATATGGAGCCATGGCGGACGGCTTCGTGCCCGGCTCCAACTCGATGGCATGGTCTACCTCCCTCCGCGGAGGTAGCCTCTTCGACAACTCCTTTGGCATGACGTCCCCGAACTCCACAAGGACGTCATCGATCTCAGGCGGAAGATCCTGCACGGGCGCCTCCTCCGTCTTGAGCACAGCAAGGTAAGTCATCTCTCCGTGTCGCATCCCCTTCTTGAGTTGTAATGCGGAGAGAGCCTTCCCTTTCGTAAGCTCGCCTCGTACAGTTGTCACCATGCACGGAGAGCTCTCCTCCATGATCCCGACGACTTCCAGATGTGGCATTGGGATCGCCTTTGCCGAAGTGAGGAAGTCCATCCTAAGGATCATGTCGAAGTCGTCCAGTGGTGCTGCCGTGAGACTGGTGACACCCGTCCAGTCTTCCACTTGGATCTTCACCCCTTTGGTCACCCCCTGCACGGGACGCGCCTCAGAGTTGACTGCCTTTATCGTGCTTGAGTCTTTTTCCAGCGCCAAACCCAAGCGTCGGACCTCCGCGTCCGAGATAAAGTTGTGGGTTGCCCCCGTGTCGACAATCGCCCTGGTGTTGTGGCCGTTGATCTTCACGTCCACGTACATCAGCTCTCGATTCGGGGTCTTGGACACTACTGCCTTGCTCTTCAAAGCATTCAACAGGCGCAGGGCACCCATGTGAGCCCCCTTCTTAGGCTCCATGTCCTCGGCCTCCTCGCCTTGGACCGCGTTCACCCTCTTGCCCTTGTTCGGACAGTCCCATGCGAGGTGATTTCCACCACACACATAGCACTCGATCTTTCGCTCCGTCGAAGGCTTTGCTTGCGGCTTATCCTTCGGCGGCGGGCCTCCCTTTCCGTTGTTCTTCTTCGCTCCCCCACCATTGAACTTGGTGGTGGTCTTTTCCTTGGATTTTGGGGCATCGCTCCGTCGATACTCCATCAGCTTCTCGGCTGCCGCGACAGCCATGTTCAGATCTGACAAATCTTGCCTCTGTAATTCTTGTGCCGCCTATGGTTGTAGACCCTCCAGGAACGCGAACAGGCGATCCTCTTCGTCCATACTGGAAATGGTGAGCATAAGGCGGGTGAATTCTACCACATACTCCTTGATCGTTCCGGTGTGCTTGAGTTGACGCAAACTCCGTCTTGCGACATACTCCACATTCTTCGGGTAGAATTGAGACTTGATCTCCTTCTTGAGATCCTCCCAAGTCTCGATCTTGCAGAGTCCCTTTTCTATATCAATGCACCTGCGTCGCCACCACAGCGTAGCATCATTAGAAAAATATAGGGACGCTGTGTTTACCTTGTCGGTCTCATCCTCGATGCGAACCTCCTTCAGGTACCGCTCGATATTCCAGATGAAGTTGTCCACCTCCTTAGCATCCCGTACGCCATTGAAGGATTTTGGTTCTGGATACTTCACCCTCTGTGTCGACTCCCTCCTCTGAGTCGGACCACCAGCAATGGCCCTCTCGAGGACCTCCGCCTTGGTTTGTAGCTCTTTGCGTAGTTCAGCAATCTCCGCCTTCGTGGCCTTTCGTTCCTCCTCGAACTCAGCCTGCATCTCGCGAAGATGCTCTCGGAACTCCGTCATAGCCGTGGCGATATCCGCCTCTAAACCTTGGGCGAATTCCTCATGAGCCATTTGGTTCTGCTCTACTTGATACTCGACGCCCGTCACGCCTTTCTCCAGTATCTCAATCCGGCCAGCCAACTTGCCAAGAGCCCGTTCCACCGACGGTTCTTTGCTCTTGCCCTTCCTCGAGGTCTTCGCCTTCTCCTTAGGCGATGAGGGTTGTGCGGGTTCCTCGTTGATGATGGCTTCGGTCGAAGACATGACGGCGATCGAACCTTTGCTCTGATACCACTTGTCACGGACTTAGTGTTTTTGCTAGCACTTCGTCCCGTGCGGCGCACTGTCTTTCTCCTCAAAGACTCGTGCAAGCCTTCCCGTCCCGACTTAGCTAGATCGCTAAGAAAACTAGAATAGTGGAGCAAAGATGGGACTAGTAAGAATCTCTTTATTGACTTGGAGAATGCTTACAATTTTTAGGTGGTGAGGAACAAATAAGAGCCTCCCCCTTTTATAAGTTCTCATAGAGCAATACAAGGAAAGTCCTGGAAGGAATATTCCAAGGATTATTACATTCTACCATAACTGGAATGGCATATTCCAGGTTTATTTCCTAGCAACACAAAAGGAAACTTCAAGGGCCTTCCAGAAGCTTCTTGGGCCTCCTAGAACGATCTTGGGCCTTCCGGAGAGATCCACAATCTTCTAGAGCCTTCCGCCATCTTCTAGAATGTTCTGGAAGCTTCCCGTATAACCTTGGTCCGCGAAAAGGTTATGCAACCGGGCCTCGGACGGGATGCAACATTTGGGACGTTACATTAAGCTACCTATAGAATATCTCATATGTCTTGGCTCGGCTCGATGTCATTGCTAACCATATCTTTATAGCTAAACCTCCATGAAACAATGGGCTCTATCTTCGTGATCTCTCACCTTACTCCCTATAAAGTGATTGGGCCTACTAAACTTAGCCGCATACTCCTTCACACTCCTACTCCTTTTCTCTAGTCACTTTAACTGCCTCTCCAACTCTTCTTTGGCTATGATAGGGAAAAAATTTCTCTTAAAGAGGGTCTTGAAAGTCTCCCACGACCATGTCCTCGCCAAGTCCTGTTTCCTCAACCTTCAAGTCCTCCAAAGTCCTAGAGGCACTCAAAAGTTCCTATACGAACTTTCCTGTTCAAGTGCACCCTCGGTGTCCTTGAGCTCCATTGGATGCAAGCGGATGAAATCTTTCATATTTTTTAGCCTTCTATTGAACGGCCTACAGAGTGGTAGCTCACTTAAGTGTTACTTATACGACTATGTTATGGGCATTCTGCTTGCCTTGCTCATCACCTAAGTCTGCTCCCTCTGAGCATCAATCAATCATTTATATCATTCCATAAAGGTGTGCTCCCTCCATATATTGATCCTCTTTTTTTTGCTTTTCATGCCAAGTGATTTTTTTTATTTTCTTAATATTTTTTTAAAAAAAGATATGCCAAGTGTCAAAAGAATATTGATCGGACTCACCATTCGGAGCCTGGAACACCCAATAATTTCTCCTTCCCTAGGCTTGTGGTGGAGTTAGAAAGTCAGGGCCTCTGATGGCTGTGATACTGACTCTCCGATGTTGGGAGTAGTCTGAGCATGGGTGGTACGTGTAGTATCAATAAATTTAAAAGGATTAGGAACAAGGATGAGCTAATCTAAAATGAATCATAATTCAATCATGCTACAAACTATACGAAATTAAAATACCTATATGTAAGAACACGGATTATACCTATTCTAAGAATGCTTAGTTAAAATCTTACCTTACGAAGCTATATGTGATTAAACACATATTTTAGTCTTATCGTTTGCTACCACACATATGCACTATTTGAAAAAACTTATCTATATGGGCCACCATAAAAACTTGTCCACACATATGCACTATTTGAAAAATTTTTACCTACATGGACCACCATAAAAACTTGTCACATCCTGCTCCAAAAATACGTAGGACTAAGATACGTGGCAATGACCAGCTTCGTATCAAGAGAACTCCATGCCAACTTTAATACGTATCCGTTGTCTGAAATAAGGTATTCTAACTCTCTATAAAGTCTCTATCATCACTAACATACTTAATCCACAAGAATGGAACTACAAAAAAAAAAGAACAAAATATACTAAAGTTGGCCATCCAGTATTACAATTAATTCGAACAAACTCTAAAAGAAAACTAGGGAGCTTCCAAAGACTAGGCTATGACAACAGTATACAAAATAATGAAATCTATTATAACTATGAAAGAGAACATACCTGTTGTCACTCTCCGTTCCCAGAATACGTATTTTAATACGTGTACTGCTTGAATGTATTTATTTAATATTTATCATGCATTTGTTCTGTATTTAATTCCTTTAATTTTATACTAATTATTTTTTTGTATTTTATTTTCTGCTTTTGCTTAGCTTTTGGTTTATTTTGACTTGGGTTCTGTCACTCCCCGTTCCCAGAGTACGTATTTTAATACGTGTACTGCTTGAATGTATTTATTTAATATTTATCATGCATTTGTTCTGTATTTAATTCCTTTAATTTTATGCTAATTATTTTTCTGTATTTTATTTTCTGCTTTTGCTTAGCTTTTGGTTTATTTTGACTCGGGTTCGGCTTGGGTTGATTTGTTTTGGTTTAGGGTGGTTCATCATGAACCCAACCCCCTACCTACCACCATTTCCATTTAAAGTCCAACTACTTTCTTCCTCTTCACTTATTCTCATTTACTCTCCTTCTTCTCCCTCATAACTCTATCCACCTACCAAGAGCTTAGGCAAGTGCATCTTGCTTCCACATGAGAATCCATTTTTATGGTTCATTTATCTTCCTATCGTGATTCTTAGATAGTTTAGAACTTGACACTTTGCATTTTGAAGTTTTATTTTTTGTAGATCTAAAAATTTGTCATTTTCGGATATTGGGGGTTTCGATCTATCAAACTTCCTTATTTTCAAGTTTTGATCGTTCCAGGTTGTTGAGATTTGTGTTATACCCCATTTTGATCTATGGAAGTTCCATTTTTAGCTTAGATTGAAGGTTACATGGAATTTGGAGTTCTGGAGAAACTTTACGCCCACGTTTATACGTATCTGTGTAGTATCAAATTTTACGTCCACATTTATACGTGCCTGCGTAGTATCAAACTCTACGCCCACGTTTATTCGTGTCAGCGTGAAATCTGGATTACGCAAGTCAAGACTGTTTTACGCGTAAAACAAAGTCTACTCTGCCTTGGCGTAAAACAAGTTCACGCGTAAACTTTACTCCTTCATGCATACTCCTTTACGCGTACTTCCCTTAGGCGTAAACTTTACTCCTTCATGCATACTCCTTTACGCGTACTTCCCTTACGCGTAAACTTTACTCCTTCATGCATACTCCTTTACTCGTACTTCCCTTACGCGTAAAATTTATTCATGCATGCGTATTCCTTCACGCGTATTCCTTCACGTGTATTTGTCACGCCCCGCTCCCGTAGGAGCGATCGTCCTCGCTAAGGCGTGATGCCGCACGGGCCTAGGTTGCGCCCGTGCAAGGCCGAGTCCAGAAACGGCCGATTTGAGCTAGGCCACAGAGTGTCCCCATTTGCAGCGGAAAGTAAACGAACACAAATTGAAGCGAATTCAACTTTTTATTGATATTCAAGAAGTTTACAAGCGGCGCTAGACCGAGTTTACAAGTCGCTCAGGCTCTCTCTCTCTGAAACATAAAAGGCGTGCCAAGTGGCTTACAAGATGGAATAATTCATGGCAATGTTCCGATACATTATGTCCTGTATAGGGTGCTTCAGCTTCTTGCAACGTTACAAGGCCCTAGAGTTGGCTCCGCGCCTTAACACGTTCGATGGAAGCTCCGCACCCGCCGGCATCTCCTGTATCCTGTAAGCAGACTGTGGGGTTATCAGTACATTGTTATGCACTGGTGGGGAGGCTAGCTCGCCCACAATGCTATCATTATCAATACGTTCCATTTACTTTTGTGCACCGTCTATCATTCATTGTCTTTCTAATCTTGCCTTAGGATCAGTTTTATGGTATATTTCGTAACCTATCTCGTGTTGCCGAATTTAAGTGTCACATGAAAATACATGCACAACTTACCCATACTTACCGTCCGGCCTTCCCTGTCCAGCGTAAACCACGTTAGTCAACGATTCACAAGTAGTAACTTAACGTGATTCATGTAAACATTCAATGTTAGGGGCGTGTCTCTGCCTCGGGTCCTAGCATGTCGTAGGTATGTTCTAGTACATCGTAGGCATGTTCAGAGTATTACATTCCAGGCATGTTCCGGATGTTACATTTCAAGCACGTTCAGGGTGTTACGTCTCAAGCATGTTCAAGATATTGCATTTCAAGCATGTTCAGGAGGCACTTCATTTAGTTAACTTAGACTACTTGTTTCAATACAAGAACTTGCACGTGGATTGCCACCAGCATAGTCCACTTAATCTACATGCATGAGTCGCTGGCTTTACAAGCCATTTTTTGGACATATCACTTGGGCATTCTCACCTATCGAAGCGTGATGGCTGGTACACCTTGATATTCTCTTGAAATGCCTGGCCTTACGTCTCCTTGAGCGGCCGAGCCCCCACTCAAGGCAGCCCGTAAGCCCCATGTCTGATTCTGCCTAGGCCGGCCACGGTATTCCCCCCATCGCCCGTACCACAGAATCCTTCCTCATGATGGCCACGGTATTCCCCTCCATCGTCCGTGCCGTTTGTCCACGACCATTTCGTATTTTACTTGTCATTTAACATATCGGCTGTCTTGAGCCATAATGCGTTATCAACCAGGTTGGCGTCCGTGCAGCGCGGGTAGCGAGCCCCGTTGTACGTGCCCGTCATACCTGTCGCTAACGTCTTTCATGTCTTATCTTGTATTCACCCTTTCATTTCTTTCTTTCACATGTTTGTTCATTCATTCAATTTTCACGTATTCATTCATTCATTCGTGGATTCATTCATTCATTATGCAACTCCCGTGCGGGAGTCTTCTTGGCGATCCATCGGTCCGAAGTCTTTCAATATTGCTATACTCTACTCGGAACGACTATGTTGATAGTCTTCCGTTTCATTGTTGTAAACCATTCATTATTTCATTGTTGAACGCGTACGGGACTTGAACGTAAGCTTGTGCCTTAGCACAAGCGCAGAGCGCGGTGCGAGATTTTCTATATTTGTCGAGTTATTTTCCATGTTCTAAACAAGCATGCAAGATGGGATTATTCCCTTAGCTAGGTGCGTTGAGTCATTTATTAGCATGCACGGTGTTATCGCCTAGCGATTCTAGCATTAGTATCCGTATTATTATGTGTCTAGGCTAAGCAAAGACAGGTTCATCGGAGCCACCCACCTTAGCGATGTTCGCATCGGCCGAGCGATACTCCGAGCGCGCCTTTGAAACTCTAAGTCTGGATTCATCTTGACGGGCCAATGTAAGCCTTGCATCGATTCTTCTTCAGGTCGATGCCAACTCTTCGGGTCGATGGCTCGTTCGAGTCGTTGCACTTGCCGTTTGAATCGGCGTTCCGCTAGGGCGGAGCGGGTCATTACATAATACACCACTCGAAATAAGTCTCGTCCTCGAGACTTTCTGAGTGCAGATCATCCTACCATTCTTTAACTCGTGTCGTCGTGTTTCTTAAACATTCCCTATCGAATGGCTTTACCGCTCGATGGCACCGAACTATACTTGATACCTTTCTAAGTCCCGTGTCTGTATACTTTTTGGTCGATTTTTATTGAATAACTTTTCATTTATTTAGAGTTGATGGTACTTATTCAATTGTCGTGGTTCTTCGGTTCGGTTGCTATTTCGACGTGTCATGGGACTGAAATGGTTATACGAGGCACATTGTAATTAGTCAAATACGCGAGTCGTGGGCTGAGGCAAACTTACTTTCGTTTATCTCGGTCATCGAGATGACCCGATTTGCTTCTCAAGCGTTCTTGTCCACGAAATCAGTATAATTTCTTCTTAGCGGGGTCGACCAAGTCTAAATAATTTTTGTCCGATTCAAGACCAAGTATTGCACTATCATCGAGTATATCTTCCTATTAATGGTTCAATTTGTTATACCAACTTTTACTTGCACGATATCGATTCCATACCTTTCACTTGTTTAGGGCTAATCTCGTTGTCGTTCACGCACACTCTGCCTACACATTTCTTGATTTCGAGCCACGCTCGTACTAGTATCATTCCTTTCTTTTAACACGATTTCAAGTTTTCGACACTCATCCATTCCTCAAGTCTCGTTTGTACTCAACGTATCACTTGGCTGGATCGTGCACGCATTCTAGGCGTCCCCAGAATACATGCATTCAGCTAAGCCTCATGATAGAGAATTCGTCATTCTCACTCGAGTCGTATCGTGCATATACTCAGGCATCCCTGAAATATTCGCATGTCAGCCGAGTCTCGTGAGCAGGGTTTCCTATATTCGTGATTCACGCTATCAGTCCATGCCAATCCTCAAGATCAATCTTTTGATTGCTAACACTTGAAACAGGTGCGTCTCGCCTAACCGTTAGGCCATTTCTCAGGGCTAAGTCAATGTCAGGATTAGAATCATAGTTCCCCAACAATAATACCAACACTGACCCCAAATCCTAGGGTCGAACCAAAGTCGATAGTACGGGGTTTTTTACCCAAGCTCACGTCACTCAGATTTCTAAACATCGAGCACGATCACCTATTCACATCAATGCATTAGTTGCGTGTATTCGAGTCCATTCAATTCACCAATTCTAACTAATTCATGTATTCGATCACGAGGTCGTCTAGCTTTTGACAATACGTTGCTCCCCAATCTCATGCGAGTTCGATTATCCACGGTGGTTCATGAATCACCATGCAACGCTCCCGCGGAATAATCATTCTCATCGGGGCATAACTCTTGCTTGTGTCTAGACTAATTCATTCTCGATACGCGGATTGGACCTACGCAATCCTTAAATTCGATCATCTTGTACGCTAAGTCATTTTCGAGTCCACTTTCGCGTCAAACCACAAGTCGAAGCACATAAATTGCCACACCATGCTAGTTCAATCACCCCCGCTGTATGAATCACCATACCAGCACTCACGCGGAGTGATCGCCCTAATAGGCGCGACGCATGTGCGAGGCTGGAGTTGCACTGGCATAAGACAAGAATGTCGACGTTGGGGTTATTGTCGAAGCAAATCCAACATTTTATTTTCTATCCAAGCCAAGATCGATAGTCCATTCATCATTTCGTTCAACTAGAAAATCCTCGAGCCACGTCTATATTTTCCTCGACACGTTTCAATATCAAGAGTATAGCATCCATCAGAATAATAACATTTGCACGATCGTCATTCGCCGAGTCAGAGTACCCCCGAGTTATCGCATATCGATCTTTGATACGTCTCAATATCATCGACGATATGCGTAACCTGACGATCTTCTTTTGCAACCAATTTCGAGTCGTACGTTGATGCTGTTGTCCGAGTTGGATATTCCATGATTTTCTCGATATTCAAGATCATGTTCGATCGCTATTCCTCAAGCTCGTTTCAAGATCATTGTTCAAAACTCAAGTCACATTTCATTTGAATCAATCCGAAATCGTACGTGCGATCCTTCAAGTTTCCTCGATCACGACATTCACTTTTATTTATCGTCCCGAATCATTTTCTAACTCGCGTTGCCCATTGACAAGTTGTCCAGCGACATCTCGTTCGGGACTTTTGAAGTCACGGCCAACTAAGCGTGACACATTCTAAGGTTTTGCGCGATCGCATCGCTTGCCGACATACTCGTACGATCCGTAAATTCTTTAGTCTCGCTCGAACAATTTCTATGACGTCCATACACCACTCAGGGTTCGAGCCACTCGACTAGTCGTCGACACTCATTCTTATTCTTCTCCGAACCTATCACATACACCACTCGGATTCAAGCCATACGATCTAATCCTCAATCACGTTCGCGTTATGCGCTAAGACATGCTTCAGATTCGTTCGACGAATCTCTAGCGTAATCGCTCACGTTGTCTCGACGTACTAAGTCGTTCGCACTAATCCTCAAAAATCCAAGCCAATCTTTTGGGTACGCCTAAGCGTTAACTCGATAGCGTTCCTATCGATAGACACTCAAAGTGTATCTTCGTTCTCGATCGAGCGATACTTGATATCGCTCGCAACCCGATTTCACCCAAAAGTCGAGGTGCGCGATACGCGGCACAACTTCGCCAGAAGGCCGTGTGCATAGCTATCTCGTGCGAACTATATTCGAGTTTACACGCTCACTTATTCTCGTTCGAGCGATAACCGATCTCGCTCGCATCTCGTTTGTACCGGAAGGTCTAGGTGTGCGATACTCCGCACAACTTAGCCAAAAGGCTGCGTGCATAACTATCCCGTTCGAACTATACTTCGGTCTCGTGTACTCGTTCGCTATTGTCAACGTAAGGTTATTCAAGCATATCTTGCATTTTCTAACTCTTAGCATGCGTTCCTTCCAACTCGAGTCCGTCGCGGTTTGGCACAAAGGCCTTCGCCTATCGATCCCGTTCAATCGAGTACTTGTACGAGCTTTTGAAAATATTAGAATTATTGTATAGAACATCCCAAGGCATAACGAGAGAGTGCGTACACTTCTTTTATTTCCAAACGAGCTTTCAAAACTGAGAGAATCGAAATGAAGTCCAAGGACGTAAAGCCGTACTCTGATACCAATCTGTCATGCCCCGCTCCCGTAGGAGCGATCGTCCTCGCTAAGGCGTGATGCCGCACGGGCCTAGGTTGCGCCCGTGCAAGGGCAAGTCCAGAAACGGCCGATTTGAGCTAGGCCACAGAGTCGCACAAAGTGTCCCTATTTGCAGCAAAAAAGTAAACGAACACAAATTGAAGCGAATTCAACTTTTTATTGATATTCAATAAGTTTACAAGCGGCGCTAGACCGAGTTTACAAGTCGCTCAGGCTCTCTCTCTCTGAAACATAAAAGGCATGCCAAGTAGCTTACAAGATGGAATGATTCATGGCGATGTTCCGATACATTATGTCCTGTATAGGGTGCTTCAGCTTCTTGCAACGTTCCAAGGCCCTAGAGTTCGCTCCGCGCCTTAACACGTTCGATGGAAGCTCCGTACCCGCCGGCGTCTCCTGCATCCTGCAAGCAGACTGTGGGATTATCACTACATTGTTATGCACTGGTGGGGAGGCTAGCTCGCCCACAATGCTATCATTACCAAACACGTTCCATTTACTTTTGTGCACTGTCTATCATTCATTGTCTTTCTAATCTTGCCTTAGGATCAGTTTTATGGCATATTTCGTAACCTATCTCGTGTTGCCGAATTTAAGTGTCACATGAAAATACATGCACAACTTACCCATACTTACCGTCCGGACTTCCCTGTCCAGCGTAAACCAAGTTAGTCAACAATTCACAAGTAGCAACTTAACGTGATTCATGTAAACATTCAATGTTAAGGGCGTCTCTGCCTCGGGTCCTAGCATGTCGTAGGCACGTTCTAGTACGTCGTAGGCATGTTCAGAGTATTACATTCCAGGCATGTTCAGGATGTTATATTTCAAGCACGTTCAGGATGTTACGTCTCAAGCATGTTCAAGATATTGCATTTCAAGCATGTTCAGGAGGCACTTTATTTAGTTAACTTAGACTACTTGTTTCAATGCAAGAACTTGCACGTGGATTGCCACCACCATAGTCCACTTAATCTACATGCATGTGTCGCTGGCTTTACAAGCTATTTTGGACATATTACTTGGGCATTCTCACCTATCGAAGCGTGATGGCTGGTACACCTTGATTGTCTCTTGAAATGCCTGGCCTTACGTCTTCTTGAGCGGCCGAGCCCCTACTCAGGGCAGCCCGTAAGCCCCATGTCTGATTCCGCCTAGGCCGTCCACGGTATTCCCCCCATCGCCCGTGCCACAGAATCCTTCCTCATGACGGCCACGATATTCCCCCCATCGCCCGTGCCGTTTGTCCACGACCATTTTGTATTTTACTTGTCATTTAACATATCGACTGTCTTGAGCCATATTGGGCTATCGACCAGGTTGGCGTCCGTGCAGCGCGGGTAGCGAGCCCCGTTGTACGTGCCCGTCATACCTGTTGCTAACGTCTTTCATGTCTTATCTTGTATTCACTCTTTTATTTCTTTCTTTCACATGTTTGTTCATTCATTCATTTTTTACGTATTCATTTATTCATTCGTGGATTCATTCATTCATTATACAACTCCCGTACGGGAGTCGCCTTGGCGATCCATCGGTCCGAAGTCTTTCAATGTTGCTATACTCTACTCGGAACGACTATGTTGATAGTCTTCCGTTTCATTGCTGTAAACCATTCATTGTTTCATTGTTGAACGCGTACGGGACTTGAACGTAAGCTTGTGCCTTAGCACAAGCGCAGAACGCGGTACAAGATTTTCTATATTTGCCGAATTCTTTTCCATGTTCTAAACAAGCATGCAAGATGGGATTATTCTCTTAGCTAGGTGCGTTGAGTCATTTATTAGCATGCACGGTGTTATCGTCTAGCGATTCTAGCATTAGAGTCCGTATTGTTATGTGTCTAGGCTAAGCAAAGACAGGTTCATCGGAGCCACCCACCTTAGTGATGTTCGCATCGGCCGAGCGATACTCCGAGCGCGCCTTTGAAACTCTAAGTCTGGATTCATCTTGACGGGCCAATGTATGCCTTGCATCGATTCTTCTTCAGGTCGATGCCAACTCTTCGGGTCGACGGCTCGTTCGAGTCGTTGCACTTGCCATTTGAATCGACGTTTTGCTATGGCGGAGCAGGTCATTACATAATACACCACTCAAAATAAGTCTCGTCCTCGAGACTTTCTGAGTGCAGGTCATCCTATCATCCTTTAACTCGTGTCGTCGTGTTTCTTAAACAATCCCTATCGAATGGCTTTACCGCTCGATGGCACCGAACTATACTCGATACTTTTCCAAGTCCCGTGTCTGTATACATTTTGGTCGATTTTCAATAAATAACTTTTCATTCATTTAGAGTTGATGGTACTTATTCAATTATCGTGTTTCTTCGATTCGGTTGCTATTTCGACGTGTCATGGGACTGAAATGGTCATACGAGGCACGTTGTAATTCGTCAAATACGCGATTCGTGGGCTGAGGCAAACTTACTTTCGTTTATCTCGGTCATCGAGATGACCCAATTCGCTTCTCAAGCGTTTTTCCCACGAAATCAGTATGATTTCTTCTTAGCGGGGTCGACCAAGTCTAAATAATTTTCGTCCGATTCAGGACCAAGTATTGCACTATCATCGAGTATATCTTTCTATCAATGGTTCAATTCGTTATACCAACTTTTACTTGCACGCTATCGATTCCATACCATTCACTTGTTTAGGGCTAATCTCGTTGTCGTTCACGCACACTCTGCCTACACGTTTCTTAATTCTGAGCCACGCTCGTACTAGTATCATTCCTTTCTTTTAACACGATTTCAAGTTCTCGACACTCATCCATTCCTCAAGTCTCGTTTGTACTCAACGTATCACTTGGCTGGATCGTGCACGCATTCCAGGCGTCCCCAGAATACATGTATTCAGCCAAGCCGCATGATAGAGAATTCGTCATTCTCACTCGAGTCGTACCGTGCACATACTCAGGCGTCCCTGAAATATATGCATGTCAGCCGAGTCTCGTGAGCAGGGTTTCCTATATTCGTGATTCATGCTATCCATCCATGCCAATCCTCAAGATCAATCTTTTGATTGCTAACACTTGAAACAGGTACGTCTCGCCTAACCGCTAGGCCATTTCTCAGGGCTAAGTCAATGTCAGGATTGGAATCATAGTTCCCCAACAATAATGCCAATACTGACCCGAAATCCTAGGGTCGAACCAAAGTCTGTAGTACGGGGTTTTCTACCCAAGCTGGCGTCACTCAGATTTCTAAACATCGAGCACGATCACTTATTCGCATCAATGCATTAGTTGCGTATATTTGAGTCCATTCAATTCACCAATTCTAACCAATTCATGTATTCGATCATGAGGTCGTCTAGCTTTTGACAATATGTTGCGCCCCAATCTTACGCGAGTTCGATTATCTACGGTGGTTCATGAATCACCATGCAATGCTCTCGCAGAATAATCATTCTCATCGGGACATAACTCTTGCTTGCATCTAGACTAATTCATTCTCGATACGCGGATTGGACCTACGCAATCCTCAAATTCGATCGTCATGCACGCAAAGTCATTTTCGAGTCCACCTTCGCGTCAAACCACAAGTCGAAGCACACAAATTGCCACGCCATGCTAGTTCAATCACCCCCGCTGTATGAATCACCATACCAGCGCTCATGCGGAGTGATCGCCCTAATCGGTGCGACGCATGTGCGAGGCTAGAATTGTACTCGCATAAGACAAGAATGTCGACGTTGGGGTTATTGTCTAAGCAAATTCAACATTTTATTTTCTATCCAAGCCAAGTCGATAGTCCATTCATCATTTCGTTCAACTAGAAAATCCTCGAGCCACGTCTATATTTTCTTCGACACGTTTCAATATCAAGAGTATGGCATCTATCGGAACAATGACATTTGTACGATCGTCATTCGTCGAGTCAGAGTACCCCCGAGTTATCGCATATCGATCTTTGATACGCCTCAATATCATCGACGATATGCGTAACCTGACGATCTTCCTTTGCAACCAATTTCGAGTCGTGCATTGATGCTGTTGTCCGAGTTGGATATTCCACGATTTTCTCGATATTCAAGATCAAGTTCGATCGCTATTCCTCAAGCTCATTTCAAGATCATTGTTCAAAACTAAAGTCACATTTCATTTGAATCAATCTGAAATCGTACGTGCGATCCTTTAAGTTTTCTCGATCACGACATTCACTTTTATTTATCGTTTCGAATCATTTTCTAACTCGCGTTGCCCATTGACAAGTTGTCCAGCGACATCTCGTTCGGGACTTTTGAAGCCACGGCCAACTAAGCGTGACACGTTCTATGGTTTTGCGCGATCCATCGCTTGCCGACATACTCGTACGATCCGTAAATCCTTTAGTCTCATTCGAACAATTTCTATGACGTCCATACACCACTCAGGGTTCGAGCCACTCGATTAGTCATCGACACTCATTCTGATTCTTCTTCGAACCTATCACATACACAACTCGAATTCAAGCCATACGATCTAATCCTCAATCACGTTCGCATTATGCGCTAAGACATCCTTCAGATTCGTTCGACGAATCTCTAGCGTAATCACTCACGTTGTCTCGACGTACTAAGTCGTTTGTACTAATCCTCAAAAATCCAAGCCAATCTTTTGGGTACGCCTAAGCGTTAACTCGATAGCGTTCCTATCGATAGACACTCAAAGTGTATCTTCGTTCTCGACCGAGTGATACTTGATATCGCTCGCAACCCGATTGCACCCAAAAGTCGAGGTACGTGACACGCGGCACAACTTAGCCAGAAGGCCGTGTGCATAGCTATCCCGTACAGACTATATTCAAGTTTGCACGCTCACTTATTCTCGTTCGAGCGATAACCGATCTCGCTCGTATCTCGTTTGTACCGGAAGGTCTATGTGTGCGATACTCCGCACAACTTAGCCAAAAGGCTGCGTGCATAACTATCCCGTTCGAACTATACTTTGGTCTCGTGTACTCGTTCGCTATTGTCAGCATAAGGTTATTCAAGCATATCTTGCGTTTGCTAACTCTTAGCATGCGTTCCTTCCAACTCGAGTCCGTCGCGGTTTGGCACAAAGGCCTTCGCCTATCGATCCCGTTCAATCGAGTACTTGTACGAGCTTTTGAAAATATTAGACTTATTGTATGGAACATCCCAAGGCATAACGAGAGAGAGCGTACACTTCTTTTATTTCCAAACGAGCTTTCAAAACTGAGAGAATCGAAATAAAGTCCAAGGACGTAAAGCCGTGCTCTGATACCAATCTGTCACGCCCCGCTCCCGTAGGAGCGATCGTCCTTGCTAAGGCGTGATGCCGCACGGGCCTAGGTTGCGCCCGTGCAAGGCCAAGTCCAGAAACGGCCGATTTGAGCTAGGCCACAGAGTCGCACAGAGTGTCCCCATTTGCAGCGAAAAAGTAAACGAACACAAATTGAAGCAAATTCAACTTTTTATTGATATTCAAGAAGTTTACAAGCGGCGCTAGACCGAGTTTACAAGTCGCTCAGGCTCTCTCTCTCTGAAACATAAAAGGCGTGCCAAGTGGCTTACAAGATGGAATGATTCATGGCGATGTTCTGATACATTATGTCATATATAGGGTGTTTCAGCTTCTTGCAATATTCCAAGGCCCTAGAGTTGGCTCCGCGCCTTAACACGTTCGATGGAAGTTCCGCACCCGCCGGCGTCTCCTGCATCCTGCAAGCAGACTGTGGGGTTATCAGTACATTGTTATGTACTGGTGGGGAGGCTAGCTCGCCCATAATGCTATCATTACCAAACACGTTCTATTTACTTTTGTGCACTATCTATCATTCATTGTCTTTCTAATCTTGCCTTAGGATCAGTTTCATGGCATATTTCGTAACCTATCTCGTATTGTCGAATTTAAGTATCACATGAAAATACATGTAAAACTTACCCATACTTACCGTCCGGACTTCCCTGTCCAGCGTAAACCAAGTTAGTCAACAATTCACAAGTAGTAACTTAACGTAATTCATGTAAACATTTAATGTTAGGGGCGTCTCTGCCTCGGGTCCTAGCACGTCGTAGGCACGTTCTAGTACGTCGTAGGCATGTTCAGAGTATTAAATTCCAAGCATGTTCAGGATGTTATATTTCAAGCACGTTCAGGATGTTACGTCTCAAGCATGTTCAAGATATTGCATTTCAAGCATGTTCAGGAGGCACTTCATTTAGTTAACTTAGACTGCTTGTTTCAACACAAGAACTTGCACGTGGATTGCCACCACCATAGTCCACTTAATCTACTTGCATGGGTCGCTGGCTTTACAAGCCATTTTGGACATATCACTTGGGCATTCTCACCTATCGAAGCGTGATGGCTGGTACACCTTGATAGTCTCTTGAAATGCCTGGCCTTACGTCTTCTTGAGCGGCCGAGCCTCCACTCAAGTCAGCCCGTAAGCCCCACGTCTGATTCCGCCTAGGCCGGCCACGGTATTCCCCCCATCGTCCGTGCCGCAGAATCCTTCCTCCTGACGGTCACGGTATTCCCCCCATCGCCCATACCGTTTGTCCACGACCATTTCGTATTTTACTTGTCATTTAACATATCGGCTGTTTTGAGCCATAATGGGTTATTGACCAGGTTGGCTTCCGTGCAGCGCGGGTAGCGAGCCCTGTTGCACGTGCCTGTCATACCTTCGCTAACGTCTTTCATGTCTTATCTTGTATTCACTCTTTCATTTCTTTCTTTCACATGTTTGTTCATTCATTCATTTTTTACGTATTCATTCATTCATTTGTGGATTCATTTATTCATTATGCGACTCCCGTACGGGAGTCGCCTTGGCGATCCATCGGTCCGAAGTCTTTCAATGATGCTATACTCTACTCAGAACAACTATGTTGATAGTCTTCGGTTTCATTGTTGTAAACCATTCATTGTTTTATTGTTAAACGCGTACGGGACTTGAACGTAAGCTTGTGCCTTAGCACAAGCGCAGAACGCGGTGCGAGATTTTCTATATTTGTCGAGTTCTTTTCCATGTTCTAAACAAGCATGCAAGATGGGATTATTCCCTTAGCTAGGTGCGTTGAGTCATTTATTAGCATGCACGGTGTTATCGTCTAGTGATTCTAGCATTAGTGTCAGTATTGTTATGTGTCTAGGCTAAGCAAAGACAGGTTCATTGGAGCCACCCACCTTAGCTATGTTCGCATCGGCCGAGCGATACTCCGAGCGCGCCTTTGAAACTCTAAGTCTGGATTCATCTTGACGGGCCAATGTAAGCCTTGCATCGATTCTTCTTCAGATCGATGCCAACTCTTCGGGTCGATGGCTCGTTCGAGTCGTTGTACTTGCCGTTTGAATCAGTATTTCGCTATGGCGGAGCGGGTCATTACATAATACACCACTCAAAATAAGTCTCGTCCTCGAGACTTTCTGAGTGCAGGTCATCCTACCATTCTTTAACTCGTGTCGTCGTGTTTCTCAAACAATCCCTATCGAATGGCTTTACCGTTCAATGGCACCGAACTATACTCGATACCTTTCCAAGTCCCGTGTCTGTATACGTTTTGGTCGATTTTCAATGAATAACTTTTCATTCATTTAGAGTTGATGGTACTTATTCAATTGTCGTGTTACTTCGATTCGGTTGCTATTTCGACGTGTCATGGGACTGAAATGGTCATACGAGGCACGTTGTAATTCGTCAAATGCGCGAGTCGTTGGCTGAGGCAAACTTACTTTCTTTTATCTCGGTCATCGAGATGACCCGATTCGCTTCTCAAGCGTTCTTGTCCACGAAATCAGTATGATTTCTTCTTAGCGGGGTCGACCAAGTCTAAATAATTTTCGTCCGATTCAAGACCAAGTATTGCACTATCATCGAGTATATCTTTCTATCAATGGTTCAATTCGTTATACCAACTTTTACTTGCACGATATCGATTCCATACCATTCACTTGTTTAGGGCTAATCTCGTTGTCGTTCACACACACTCTGCCTACACGTTTCTTGATTCCGAGCCACGCTCGTACTAGTATCATTCCTTTCTTTTAACACAATTTCAAGTTCTCGACACTCATCCATTCCTCAAGTTTTGTTTGTACTCAACGTATCACTTGGCTGGATCGTGTACGCATTCCAGATGTCCCTAGAATACATGCACTCAGCCAAGCTGCATGATAGAGAATTCGTCATTCTCACTCGAGTCGTACCGTACACATACTCAGGCGTCCCTGAAATATATGCATGTCAGCCGAGTCTCGTGAGCAAGGTTTCCTATATTCGTGATTCACGCTATCCATCCATGCCAATCCTCAAGATCAATATTTTGATTGCTAACACTTGAAACAGGTACGTCTCGCCTAACCGCTAGGCCATTTCTCAGGGCTAAGTCAATATCAGGATTGGAATCATAGTTCCCCAACAATAATGCCAACACTGACCTCAAATCCTAGGGTTGAACCAAAGTCGGTAGTACGGGATTTTCTACCCAAGCTCGCGTCACTCAGATTTCTAAACATCGAGCACGATCACCTATTTGCATCAATACATTAGTTGCGTGTATTCGAGTCCATTTAATTCACCAATTCTAACCAATTCATGTATTCGATCACGAGGTCGTCTAGCTTTTGACAATACATTGCGCCCCAATCTTACGCGAGTTCGATTATCCACGGTGGTTCATGAATCACCATGCAACGCTCCTGCAGAATAATCATTCTCATCGGAGCGTAACTCTTGCTTGCGTCTAGACTAATTCATTCTCGATACGCTGATTGGACCTACGCAATCCTCAAATTCGATCGTCATGCACGCTAAGTCATTTTCGAGTCCACCTTCGCATCAAACCACAAGTCAAAGCACACAAATTGCCACGCCATGCTAGTTCAATCACCCTCGCTGTATGAATCACCATACCGGCACTCACGTGGAGTGATCGCCCTAATCGGTGCGATGCATGTGCGAGGCTGGAGTTGCACTCGCATAAGACAAGAATGTCATTGTTGGGGTTATTGTCGAAGCAAATCCAACATTTTATTTTCTATCCAAGCCAAGTCGATAGTCCATTCATCATTTCGTTCAACTAGAAAATCCTCGAGCCATGTCTATATTTTCCTCGATACATTTCAATATCAAGAGTATGGCATCCATCGGAACAATGACATTTGTACGATCGTCATTCGCCGAGTCAGAGTACCCCCGAGTTATCGCATATCGATCTTTGATATGCCTCAATATCATCGACGATATGCATAACCTGACGATCTTCCTTTGCAACCAATTTCGAGTCGTGCGTTGATGCTTTTGTCCGAGTTGGATATTCCACGATTTTCTCGATATTCAAGATCAAGTTCGATCGCTATTCCTCAAGCTCGTTTCAAGATCATTGTTCAAAACTCAAGTCACATTTCATTTGAATCAATCCGAAATCGTACGTGCGATCCTTTAAGTTTCCTCGATCACGACATTTACTTTTATTCATCGTTTCGAATCATTTTCTAACTCGCGTTGCCCATTGACAAGTTGTCCAGCGACATCTCGTTCGGGACTTTTGAAGTCACGGCCAACTAAGCGTGACACGTTCTAAGGTTTTGCGCGATAGCATCGCTTGCCGACATACTCTTACGATCCGTAAATCCTTTAGTCTCGTTCGAACAATTTCTATGACGTCCATACACCACTCAGGGTTCGAGCCACTCGACTAGTCATCGACACTCATTCTTATTCTTCTCCGAACCTATTACATACACCACTCGAATTCAAGACATACGATCTAATCCTCAATCACGTTCGCATTATGCGCTAAGACATCCTTCAGATTCGTTCGACGAATCTCTAGCGTAATCGCTCACGTTGTCTCGACGTACTAAGTCGTTCGCACTAATCCTCAAAAATCTAAGCCAATCTTTTGGGTACGCCTAAGCTTTAACTCGATAGTGTTCCTATCGATAGATACTCAAAGTGTATCTTCGTTCTCGATCGAGCGATACTTGATATCGTTTGCAACCCGATTGCACCCAAAAGTCGAGGTACGCAACATACGGCACAACTTAGCCAGAAGGCCGTGTGCATAGCTATCCCGTACAGACTATATTCGAGTTTGCACGCTCACTTATTCTCGTTCAAGCGATAACCGATCTCACTCGCATCTCGTTTGTACCGGAAGGTCTAGGTGTGCGATACTCCGCACAACTTAGCCAAAAGGCTGCGTGCATAACTATCCCGTTCTAACTACACTTCAATCTCGTGTACTCGTTCGCTATTGTCAGCGTAAGGTTATTCAAGCATATCTTGCGTTTACTAACTCTTAGCATGCGTTCCTTTCAACTCGAGTCCGTCGCGGTTTGGCACAAAGGCCTTCGCCTATCGATCCCGTTCAATCGAGTACTTGTACGAGCTTTTGAAAATATTAGACTTATTGTATGGAACATCCCAAGGCATAACGAGAGAGAGCGTACACTTCTTTTATTTCTGAAGGAGCTTTCAAAACTGAGAGAATCGAAATAAAGTCCAAGGACGTAAAGCCGTGCTCTGATACTAATCTGTCACGTTCCGCTCCCGTAGGAGCGATCGTCCTCGCTAAGGCGTGATGCCGCACGGGCCTAGGTTGCGCCCGTGCAAGGCCAAGTCCAGAAACGGCCGATTTGAGCTAGGCCACAGAGTCGCACAGAGTGTCCCTATTTACAGCGGAAAGTAAACGAACACAAATTGAAGCGAATTCAACTTTTTATTGATATTCAAGAAGTTTACAAGCGCCGCTAGACCGAGTTTACAAGTCGCTCAGGCTCTCTCTCTCTGAAACATAAAAGGCGTGCCAAGTGGCTTACAAGATGGAATGATTCATGGGGATGTTCCGATACATTATGTCTTGTATAGGGTGCTTCAGCTTCTTGCAACGTTCCAAGGCCCTAGAGTTGGCTCCGCGCCTTAACACGTTCGATGGAAGCTCCGTACCCGCCGGCGTCTCCTGCATCCTGCAAGCAGACTGTGGGGTTATCAGTACATTGTTATGCACTGGTGGGGAGGCTAGCTCGCCCACAATGCTATCATTACCAAATATGTTCCATTTACTTTTGTGCACCGTCTATCATTCATTGTCTTTTTAATCTTCCCTTAGGATCAGTTTTATGGCATATTTCGTAACCTATCTCGTGTTGCCGAATTTAAGTGTCACATGAAAATACATGCACAACTTACCCATACTTACCGTTCGGCCTTTCCTGTCCAGCGTAAACCAAGTTAGTCAACAATTCACAAGTAGCAACTTAACGTGATTCATGTAAACATTCAATGTTAGGGGCGTGTCTCTGCCTCGGGTCCTAGCATGTCGTAGGCACGTTCTAGTACATCGTAGGCATGTTCAGAGTATTACATTCCAGGCATGTTCAGGATGTTACATTTCAAGCACGTTCAGGATATTACGTCTCAAGCATGTTCAAGATATTGCATTTCAAGCATGTTCAGGAGGTACTTCATTTAGTTAACTTAGACTACTTGTTTCAATACAAGAACTTGCACATGGATTGCCACCAGCATAGTCTACTTAATCTACATGCATGGGTCGCTGGCTTTACAAGCCATTTTGGACATATCACTTGGGCATTCTCACCTATCGAAGTGTGATGGCTGGTACACCTTGATAGTCTCTTAAAATGCCTGGCCTTACGTCTCCTTGTGCGGCCGAGCCCCCACTCAAGGCAGCCCGTAAGCCCCATGTTTGATTCCGTCTAGGCCGGCCACGGTATTCCCCCCATCGCCCGTGCCGTTTGTCCACGACCATTTCATATTTTACTTGTCATTTAACATATCGGCTGTCTTGAGCCATAATGGGTTATCGACCAGGTTGGCGTCCGTGCAGCGCGGGTAGCGAGCCCCGTTGCACGTGCCCGTCATACCTGTCGCTAACGTCTTTCATGTCTTATCTTGTATTCACTCTTTCATTTCTTTCTTTCACATGTTTGTTCATTCATTCATTTTTCACGTATTCATTCATTCATTCGTGGATTCATTCATTCATTATGCAACTCCCGTGCGGGAGTCGCCTTGGCGATCCATCGTTCTGAAGTCTTTCAATGTTGCTATACTCTACTCGGAACGACTATGTTGATAGTCTTCCATTTTATTGTTGTAAACCATTCATTGTTTCATTGTTGAACGCGTACGGGACTTGAACGTAAGCTTGTGCCATAGCACAAGCGCAGAACGCAGTGTGAGATTTTCTATATTTGTCGAGTTCTTTTCCATGTTCTAAACAAGCATGCAAGATGGAATTATTTCCTTAGCTAGGTGCGTTGAGTCATTTATTAGCATGCACGGTGTTATCGTCTAGCGATTCTAGCATTAGTGTCCGTACTGTTATGTGTCTAGGCTAAGCAAAGACAGGTTCATCGGAGCCACCCACCTTAGCGATGTTCGCATCGGCCGAGCGATACTCCGAGCGCGCCTTTGAAACTCTATGTCTGGATTCATCTTGACGGGCCAACGTAAGCCTTGCATCGATTCTTCTTCAGGTCGATGGCAACTCTTCAGGTCGATGGCTCGTTCGAGTCCTTGCACTTGCCGTTTGAATCGGCGTTCCGCTAGGGCGGAGCGAGTCATTACATTATTCCTGCACGTGTACCTCCTTGACGCGTAATTCTTTTACACATATTTCTTTTACGCGTACTCCTTGGTTGGCGTACTCCTTTGGCGTACTCCTCTGCCCGGAGGCTTTCTAGCACTAGCGTATCTTACCCCTTGCCCGACGCAGTATGGCCCTGGCATCCATTGTCCTAAATTTACCTTTATTAGGCACATGGCACCCCTTATTATATCCTTACGCCTTTTTGACATGAACTCGATATAATCATGATATGTTAATATTTTCATACAAATTGTTCTGTGGAGTGTGCACTGTGTCTCGATTGGTTTATAGATACCCATTATGACTGTAACTTAACCCTGAGAGTTATAGACTCGACCATACTAAATACTAGTTTCACTTTCATGCTTGTCACGAATTGACATTGATTGTTACCTTGACTAAATGATTGATCATGCGTTCCTAGTTGGAACTAAAAGACTGGCTAGTCGTCTTAGCGAATTGAATGAGACACGTTCATATACTAACCATGAACCATCACAATCGACTAGCCGATCCCGAACATTGGCATATGGATACATGCAGACTTCAACTTATTTTCTACAAAAGCAGCATGTGTACCTTACAGTCAAGGCATGATTATTCTGTGGCTAGGTTTGATTGTTGCATTACGCTATATAAGACCTACAACCTAACCGCACGGACATCGTTGTAGAGTTATGCATATCGTACTCTGTACGAAAGTAATCATTCTGAATGACCATGATCCGCGGCATGAGATTTCAATTAACATAGGGACTATTAAGCTAAATAAAATAACGATTGCTTGAAGAGAATGGATTCCCGAGTTCTTATATGGCAGCCACCTCGGGACAATTAGTGCCCCGACATGCCGGCTGGTTCCCACAGATACTGCAAACCTGCCACACAGGCATGGAATGTAATCTGTTTATATTTTTATATATTGATGACGGGCATCCTGCTGGGACATGTCTAATTCATGATTGGCGTAATTGATTATTGGGTAGACTAGCCTTGCTTGTACATTGTAAGAACTGAGGAATCCCTCATTATTGTATATTTCCAGGGCAACTTGGAACTTACAGTTAGCAAGCCGTAGTAGTTGTATTACCGTTTAAATTGATTTGTTTGTGTACTGTACCTACTCTGTTAACTACTGTGATGATCAGAATGTCAGGACATGACGGATCAACTTCTGTCCTTATTTAGTTGGGAAGTTGGCTTGAAGTTTCGTGATGTTGTGTGAATTCCAGTAGCAAGCAGAGATCTATTTATCATATTCTTAACTCTTACCACTGGTTCTAAGTCTTCATGTCGTGCTTCCTTTGTGGTACTTACTATTTGAGGTCTAACCTCTCTAGTTTTGCATGACCAGATTTAGAGCCAGCTCCCGAGGACTTATCTTCCACCTCCAAGATGGTCAATACTAGAGGGATGATCGCAGGAGGACACAAGTGGGTTCCTTGCTTTCCTGCTCGTTTTACTACTTACTTTATATTTTGCCGCTTGGCACCGACAAGTTGGTCGGACTGTCTTACGCTTACTTTGCATAATTATAACTAAGTCAGACTGCAGCTGATAACAATTATGTATACCTTGTCATATCATTTGGCTATGTTTTGTAAAGCCAGATCTGAAGAACATTTTGACTAAGCATTTGGAAAGCCTTACTGTTTTATCTTACATATTCTCTATTACTGTTTCTTGTTTGAATGATTAAGACAATAGATGTTGAGTAACCCTAGTGAGGCTTTCATGTAGTATGTGTCATGCCCCGACCCGAAATCACCCAAATCTTTGTCCTCGCATGGGGCGTAATACCGTACGAGCCTGGAGTTGCGCTCGTGCAAGGCAAGATGACAAGTTCTCAAATGGTTATCTTTGACTTGAATATTAACAACGAAAGGAAAACAGAGTATACGAAACGATTCTCTTTATTCATATTCGAAATCAGATTACAAAGGCTTTCGATAGCCTAACGGAATTTGCCAGATTGGCTACAACACTCAGGTTCTCTCTTGCCCATAAAGGATTTCACCGTTCCATACATCATACCTTCTATATCTCGGCCGCATCAATCCTGTCGCGAGTCCGAGCGTCAATGCGATCGCACGCTTCAATACGCTTCGGCATTCCAAGCCTCAACGCTTTCAAGCGAAGCTCCGTCGCGAGCAGACCAATCCCTGAACCTGCTAGCAAACTAGTAGGGGATTAGTACTTTCGTCCTCGCTGTACTGATAAAAAACCTACTTAACAAACCGACATTTAGTATTGTATTGATTCATGCAAACATACAATTTAGTTCTCTTTCTATGTTCTTCTTAGGATGAGTTCATGGCATATTCGAATACTGTAAAGCATGGCAAGCATGTTATTCAATTCACATAAGTAAACAGGCAAGCAATCTCGTTTTTGATTCGTGACACAACTTAGCAATATCGACGCACTCGCCCTTGCACCGACGCAATATGAATACGCCTATCCATTTTCCCTGTCATGTTATAAGTGCTCGCTATTCAGGATCCATCCATGCAGGATATATGCATACCTTGCATTTCCAAACCCGTCGCCCTTAACTATATGAAGGTCACTAGCTTTTCGGGCTAGAATGGACTTATATTTATCGAATCGAAACATAAGACGATGTTAACTCTGTGCGGTTGCTAACCAACATCAGAGGCCACCGAAATAATCGCAGCAAGTGGCTTATCACATTCACCAGACGATCGCTACCCATCTAAATAAAGTGCACCAACAATACCGTAAACGAATCCCTCCTAGGCCGAACGGTCCCAGCGCCCTGGTGCGCCGCGTTCGAGGGAATACCCATGCACGGGCTTTTATATCTTTAATGAAGAACATATGGCAACTCTAGAAGGGGGTGAATAGAGTTATAGCAATAATAACCAATTAAAAATCAACTCTTTCACGATCTAAAAATATTCAGAGTAAATGCGGAAAATAAATAAGGAGCAAGAGAGCATACGCAAACACAGCCGATTTTAACCTGGTTTCCCTCGTGGAGGACTAGTCCAGGCCTGAGAACTCTAGCTCAGGATTAAATCCACTATTTGTGAAATAGTAGTTACACCCGTGCCTTTACTTCAGAAGAGCACGTCAACTTCTTACAATGGATCGCAGTGACGATGCTTGGAATTTTCCAAGCTACTTCTTGAACTTTTGCACAAGACTCCTAACTGAGAGATGCTGAGCACTCGAGACTTAGGAAACTTGTGGCTAGTAGATGAGAAGGGTATGGCTTATATTGAGCTTAAGAGAGAAGAGAAGAGAAGAGAAGATTGGATGATTGAAAATGAGAGAATTCTTGGCCTATTTATAGGTTTTTAACAGGCAGAATTCGGCCAGAATTCTGGTAGGAATTTTCAAAAATTTGGCCGTTGGACAACTAGCAACCAGCCAACCCTAAAAATTAGGGTGCTAATTTTTAAGGGACAGAGTTCAGCCCGAACTCTGTGTGGAGGCAGAGTTCGGCCCGAACTCTGTCTCCAGAGCACAGAATTGGTCCAAGGGTCCAATGGGCCAAGTTGGGATGTGGAGCTTTATGGACTTTGGATAGGTTGTGGGTTGAGTCTCAAGAGCTCAACATAACTCAGCTTACAATCATTCTAGACTCAATAAAATATAAAAGTACAGACGCAAAAACGACTTGTATTTGCACAACTGAGCTGTCGTCTGGCTTGAGCAGAATATAGTCGTCGTGTGTCGTATTGAATTATCACAAGTATTATTTAGTCAATGTTATTAATATTTGGTTGACTGTGACTTTGTGTCAACAATCTCCCCCATATTTATAATTGACAAAATAATAATTGTATATTCAATATCCATACCTGGACACATGTAACGACATAGCTTCCCCATAATAAGTGCCGAGCTTAAGAGTAGCTCCCCCATAAACGATGCTGTGAATCTCTGTTAGCCTGTTAATAATATTCTTCCAAAAGCACATATAAACGAAACAAACAGAAACAGAAACAGAAACAGAATATACACATAACTCCCCCTTTTGGCATTTAGCAATATGAGATAGATAAATGATAACTGGCAAAACACACGTAAAGAAGAAGAAACTGCATATAAGATAATGACCAAGAGTCATAATGACATAGAAACTGATAATAGAACTACCAAAGTCTCAAAAGCACAATGCATAATAAGTCTACTACAAATCAAATACATAAAAGTAGCTAAAGCAGAATGCAGAAAACACAATCTAAGATCTCCAGTAGCAGCCTCAAGTAGCAGTCCAAAACCATCATCGAGCACGAGAGGGCCCGGCATCGTCCGATGGATCAGTAAAGGAGCGACGTGGGTCCACAAAAGCCGCATCCGGATCCATATAGCGATGAACCCAAGGGTCATCAATACGAAAGCCCTCACGATCGGGATCTCGCTCTATAGGAATGGGCATGGAAGGATGACGAGACATGGAATACCGAATGTCATGCAGCGAGTTGATGATAGCACTCATCTGCAAGGTAGTCCGATAGTCCAGCTGAGTCCATCGATCGTCCTCCAAGGTGAAACGATCTCGAAGCATGGCCTGAAGTGACTCAAGAGTGGCCGGAGGAGGAGGAGGATCCTGTTCGAGAGGAGGGGCATCTGGATCATCCTCAGAATGCTCAGACAAGACCGGTGAGCCAACGGCCGCATGAAGCCTCCTTGCCTTGGAGAGAAAGGCATGGGCAGGTAAGAATGGACACTCATTAAGGGGTACATAGAACACACGAAAGATCATAGGAAGGTATAAAGCATAAACCAAAGTTCTTGGTTTCTTCCTACAGTTGATCATACAATCCATCATTGTGCGTGGGAGGTTAAAGGGAACATGGAAGTGAAGATGGTACAAAGCTAAAATCTTAAAATAAGTGACTTCATCGGTAGAACCCGCTTTGGGTAGAATGGTGTTGAAAATGATCCGATGAAGCTCATAGAAATAAGGATTGAGAAATTTTGCCAAGAGCTTACGAGGACGTGTGTTAGGGCTACACAGGTCATCCTTGAAGCTCTCTAGTGAAATCCCTTCGGAAAAGATAAAGGATCTAGCTTCAACAAGCTTCTCCCAAGAATTAGGCTCTTAAGTTCAAGATATTCGGCTAATTCAAAATCATCAAATGAGATATCAATACCCGCAACACGTGAATAGATGCGAGTGTCATCATGAGTCAAGTTGCAATAAAACATTTGAATGGCACTACGATAAATGACCGAATTTGAGGTAACAAGTTCGTCAAGGCAAAGGTCATTAAAGAGTGCATCATATTGTGAGAAAATTGTAAAGTTTATGGGGTGTCCCGCAAACACCGGACGTGTCCGAAAATTACTAAACCACTCATTTGATGCGTCTAATGATATAAAAATCCGGTCGTCAAAAGTGTTTATATCACGTGGACGTGGAGGATTGAACAATGGATGGGTTTGTTGTTCAATACCCGGTGCAACGGGTGGTGCAACGGGCGGCTCAACGGGAGGAGGAGCATTCGACGAGGACGCACCCTCGGTCCGAAGTCTCTTTCTACGGTTGAGCAATCATGGAGCCATAACACAATAGATAGATAATAAAGAAATTTGAGATATAGAGAAGTAAGGAATTATACCTCAAAATAGTGAAAGATTATGAAAGAGAATTGAAAACTAAGCCTCCTCCTTGAGTTTGGGGAAGAATAGAGCACTAGAAAGGAGAAACTAGGGTTAGGGTTTTGAGAGTTTTGAGTTGGAGAAGTAGAAAAGGTGGTAAGAAGGAAGAAGAGGGAAGAGAAACCGAAATTAAGAGGAGGGTTTATCTTGGTCGGGTCAATTAATGACCGTTGTGAAGAACAGTTTGGCAACTCTAGAGGGGGGTGAATAGAGTTTATATAGAAAAATAGCCAATTAAAAATAACTCTTTCACCAACAATAAATAATCAGAGTAAAGTGCGGAAAATAAATGAAGAGCAAAAGAGCATACGCAAACATAGCGATTTTAACCTGGTTTCCCTCGTGGAGGACTAGTCCAGGCCTGAGAACTCTAGCTCAGGATTAAATCCACTATTTATGAAATAGTAGTTTACAACCCGTGCCTTTTCTTCAGAAGAGCACGTCAACTTCTAACAGATGATCGCAGTGGCGATTTGCTTGAAATTGTCCAAGCGACTTCTTCGACTCTTGCACAAGAATCCTAACTGAGAGATGCTGAGCACTCGACACTTAGGAGGCTTGTGGCTAGTAGATGGGAAGGGTATAGCTTACTTGAGCTTATAAGAGAGAAGAGAAAAGAAGATTGGATGAATTGGAATGAGAGAATTCATGCCCTATTTATAGTGTTTTTATAGGCAGAATTCGGCCAGAATTCGGGTAGAAAAATTCAAAAATTTGGCCGTTGGACAACTAGCAACCAGCTAACCCTAAAATTAGGGTTCCTGATTTCTAGGGGACAGAGTTCGGCCCGAACTCTGTGTGGAGGCAGAGTTCGGCCCGAACTCTGTCTCCAGAGCACAGAGTGGTTCTAAGGGGATTTTTGGGCAGTGTTTGGTTCAGTGGAGCTTGGGATTTTGGGTAGGCTGTAGACTAAGTGTCAAGAGCTCAGCAAGACTCAGAGTACACAAGTCTAGACTCAATGAAAATATAAAATACAGACTCGAAAACACACTAAGAGCCGGAGACTGAGCTGTCGTCTGTCTTGAACTGTTATGCAGACGTCGTGTGTCGTATTGAATTAATACAGATATTATTTAGTCAATGTAGTCAATATTTGGTTGACTGTGACTTTGTGTCAACAATCTCCTCCATATTGATAATTGACAAAATAATATATGTATATTCAATATTCATACCTGGACACAGTTGATTATAGCAACATAGCTCCCCCATACTTGATGCCGAGCTAGAATGTAATAGCTCCCCCGTAATCAGTGAACGGTGTTGAGCTAGAAGCAATAGCTCCCCCGTAAATAGTGCATGGAACCTGTATAATATCTCCTAAAAAGCACAAACAAGCACAGAAATACGAAAAGATAGGATCTAATACCAAACAAGTATATCCAGCCATATATATCCAGGCAGAATATACATAGTTCTCCACCTTTTGGCAGTTAGCAATATAGACTGCAGAGAAATGAATAATAAAAGAAAACTGCAGTAGACAATTAATAGTAATACAACCACACCAAGCAGAGAAGAAACAGTATAGAAATAATCAAAAGAAGTACTAGCATAAAGTGTCATAACCAAATGTCAAACACACAACCAGAGTTTAAAAGCATCCAAGTACATAAACTGAAACTAACTAACTAGAAAAGAAAATGCATCAACTAATGTCATCATCAGCAGCAGCAGCAGCAGATAGTAGCCAATCTCCATCACGGAGCATGAGATGGTCCAGGAGAGTTTGAACGTCTGGGATCCACAAGAGCAGCACCCGGATCCAGGTAACGCATGACCCACGGATCATCAATGCGATATCCCTTACGATCGGGATCCCGCTGCATGGGAATGGCCATAGTAGGATGATGGGACATGGAGTACCGAATATCATGCAGCGAGTTGCAGAGTGCACTCATCTGCAGGGTAGTGCGGTAGTCCATCTGAGCCCACCGATCGGCCTCTAAGTCGAAACGATCCCGGAGCATGGTTTGGATGGAGTCAAGAGTGGCAGGTAAAGGAGGTGCATCCTGTCCGAGTGGAGGGGCGTCTGGCTCCTCATCATCAGAATGCTCAGAAGCCTCAGGAGAGGCGACGACTGCTTGAGTACGTCGTGCCTTGGACAGGAAAGCAGGAGCAGGCAAGAACGGACAGTCATGAATAGGAATGATGAATGCACGAAAAACCATAGGAAGGTATAAAGGATAAACCAAAGCTCTTGGTTTCTTCCTACAATTTATCATCCAGTCCATCATTGTCCTAGGAAGATTGAAGGGGATACGAAAATGAAGGTGATATAAAGCAGAGATCTCAAAGTAGGTAACTTCATCAGTTGAACCAGCTTTTGGTAAGATAGTATTGAACACGATGCGATGAAGTTCATAAAAGTAGGGGGTGAGATGCTTGGCCTTTAGCTTGCGAGGACTTACGTTAGGAGCACATAAATCCTCCTTGAATCCTTCAAGGGAAGTATCGCCAACAAATTGAAGTTGACGTGCTTCCACAAGCTTGTCCCACACATCAAGATCCGGGAGAGCAAGAAAGTCTCCCAACTCAGAATCATTGAAGGCAATGTTAATGCCAGCAACCCGAGAATAGATGTGGGTTGCATCGTAAGTCAGATTACAGTAGAACATTTGGATTGCGCTACGGTAAATGACAAAGTTGGAAGCAACTAGTTCATCCAAACAAAGATCACGAAATAAAGATTCATATTGAGAAAATATTATGAAATTGATGGGATGGCCCCCAAACACCGGACGAGTCCTAAAATCGCTAAACCATTCATTAGAGGCGTCTAGCGACACAAATAGACGGTCGTCGTATGTATTAGGGTCATCGGGACGTGGCGGATTGAACAACGGATGAATGGGGTGTTGTTCAACAACTTGTTCAATCAGAGGAGGAGGAACCGAAGAGGAAGCTCCCTCATGTCGAGTCCTTCTCCCTCGTTTGGACAAACGAGATGCCATTTGCAAAGAAATAGGAGAACTTGAAAATGATAGAAAGAGAGAGTTATACCTGAAAATAATACCAAACAGTGGAAGAGAATGTTGAAAAACCCCTTTTCCTTGATTTTGAGAAGAAATGGAGCTCTCTAGATCAAGAACTAGGGTTAGGGTTTGGAAGGAAGAAGGTTGAAGAGGTGGAGAAGAAGGAAATATGGGAGGAAAGAGAAGGAATCCCGAAATAAAATAGGGGTTTGTCTTTGGTCGGATAGAATATTGACCATTGGATCTAAAATGATCCAACGGCAGAGCCAGATCCCGACGCTGGAGCAATTGGACCGAACTCGGCCCGAACTCTGTTAAGGGCAGAGTTCGGCCCGAGTTCTGGATTAGTGGTCCAGAACAGAAAACAGGCTGAAAGATAAAAAAAATTGGTTAAGTGTTGAAGAAAAGTGATGGTTGAGGATAAAAGTTTGATGAAATTAATGAAGTACATAGAGATGTACTCAAAAGTCAGAATGAACTTTAGAATGTAGTAATTAGACAGTATTAAGTCGAAACAAACCATATAATAAACAAGGAAATATATTGTAATTCAATATTTCAAATTTGCCATGGGTTAGCTGCAGGGGCCGGATCCCAGCTAGCGGTAGTCCTGAGGACTAGTGCACCGTGTCGCTTAGGCTTTTACGCCTTGTTGTCAGAAGGACCCTTTCGGCTTGTACCCATACCAAATTTGTCATAAAAGAATCAAAATATACTCGATATTTACGCAGGCGAGTCTCAACTTATAACTGCTTCATCCAAAATTCTGAGTTCACAACATAGGAAATTGAAGCGCTCTTCGGATAATGGCTTAGTAAAGAAATCTGCTAGCTGATGATCAGTGTCGATAAATTCTAAGTTAATCGTGCCATTTTGCTGATGATCACGCAAAAAGTGGTGTCTGATCTCAATGTGTTTAGTGCGTGAGTGGCAGACAGGGTTCTTAGTCAAATTAATGGCACTTGTATTGTCACAGAATATAGGAATATGTATAAAAGATAACTTATAGTCTTCAAGGGTTTGCTTCATCCACAGAATTTGTGCACAACAACGCCCAGCTGCTATGTATTCAGCTTCTGTTGTGGATAGTGCAACAGAGTTCTGCTTCTTGCTAAACCAGGAGACTAAAGTTTTTCCTAATAAATGACACGTGCCGCTCGTACTTTTACGGTCGACCTTGCATCCAGCGAAGTCAGCATCGGAATAACCAATAAGATCAAATGATGTTGACTTGGGATACCATAGGCCCACTGTAACCGTACCCTTAAGGTATCGAAAGATACGCTTAACCGCGGTCATGTGTGATTCCTTAGGATTAGCTTGATATCTAGCACATAGGCAAACACTGAACATGATATCGGGACGACTAGCAGTTAAATAGAGTAAGCTGCCTATCATACCTCGATACTTACGTTGATCAACGGGTTTGCCGCTCTCATCTGGTTCGAGTTTGGTTGAAGTAGCCATTGGTGTGCTGATTGGTTTGACGTTGTCAAGATCGAACTTCTTCAGCATGTCCTTGGTATACTTCGATTGGCAGATGAAAGTTCCATTAGCCATTTGTTTCACTTGCAGACCAAGAAAGTAGTTGAGCTCTCCCATCATGCTCATCTCAAATTCTGTCTGCATACATTTGGCAAATTCTTGACAGAGGGTTTCATCAGTAGAACCAAAAATGATATCATCAACATAAATTTGAATCAACAGAATAGTGTCTTTAAAAGATTTTATAAACAGTGTAGTGTCAATTTTCCCTTTTGAAAAACCTTTCTCAAGTAAGAAGCTACTTAGCCTTTCATACCAAGCTCTGGGGGCTTGTTTGAGGCCATAAAGCACTTTCTTTAGCTTGAACACGTGGTCGAGAAATTTGTGATTTTCAAAGCCAGGAGGTTGTTTCACATAAACTTCCTCCTTAATAAAACCATTCAAGAAAGTACTTTTCACATCCATTTGAAATAATTTAAAGTTTTGAAAATTAGCAAAAGCACAAAGCATCCGAATGTATTCTAGTCTAGCAACAGGAGCATACGTCTCATCGTAGTCGATACCTTCCTCTTGGTTGTATCCTTGAGCTACTAGACGAGCTTTGTTACGTGTGACTGAACCATCTTCATTTACTTTGTTTCTAAAAACCCATTTAGTACAAATTATCGAGTGATTAACCGGTCTAGGAACGAGTTCCCATACTTGGCTTCTCTCGAATTGGTTGAGTTCTTCTTGCATAGCAGAAATCCAAAATTCATCATTAAAAGCTTCAGAAATGTTTTTAGGCTCTACTTGTGAAATGAAGGCAGTGCTAGCAACGGAGTCTCTTAGTGATGATCTAGTAGTTACTCCACGTGAAACTTCTCCTATAACTAAATTTTCTGGATGAGAAGGTTTGAAAGAGAATTTCTTAGGCAAACCCTCCAGAGAATTAGTTTCGGTCAAAGTATTCATTGGAGTAGAAGTTGATGGCTCAACGTCATCATCAAGAGTACTTACTGCACTGTTGTCTTCATTAAAAGTCATATTTGTTGACTCTTCCACAATAAGTGAGCGTTTATTAAAAACTCTATATCCCTTACTCTTGGCGGCATAACCAAGAAAGATACCATCGTCAGCTTTGGCATCAAATTTGCCTAAGTTGTCTTTGGTGTTAAGGATAAAACATCTACAACCAAAAACTTTAAAATAAGAAACATTGGGGGTTCTCCCAAACCAAAGCTCATAGGGTGTTTTCTTCGTAATGGGACGAATTAGCACCCTATTCAAAATGTGGCATACTGTACTGACAGCTTCTGCCCAAAAGTATTTCGGAAGTAAAAATTTATTCAACATGACTCTGGCCATATCGCCGAGAGTTCTATTCTTCCGTTCCACAACACCATTTTGTTGAGGAGTTCTAGGACAAGAATGATCAAAACCATTTGCATTACAAAAATTTTCAAAATCATAATTTACGAATTCGCCTCCATGATCACTTCGGATTCGAGTAATCATGTAGCCTTTTTCGTTTTGAACTTTCTTTACAAAAACTTTGAAAACAGAGATAGCATCGCTCTTATTAGCGAGAAAGAAAACCCAAGTGAATCTCGAAAAATCATCAACAATAACAAATGCATAAAGTTTGCCACCAAGGCTAGCTATTCTACTAGGACCAAATAAATCCATATGAAGTAGTTGCAAGGGTCTAGTAGTACTTACAGAGTTGATGGAATGAAATGAGGATTTAGTTGCCTTGTTTAGTTCACATTCGGCACATACCGTGTCCTTTTTGAATGTAATGTCAGGCAATCCTCTCACTAGCTTCTTGGTAGAAAGCCTGGATATAGCATCCATGTTGGCGCGACCAAGACGCTGGTGCCAAAGTAGTCATTCGTCTTTGTGGGCATATAGACATCTACCTGCATTGTTAGTATTTACAGAAAGATAGAAAATATAGATGTTGTCCTCTCTTTTCCCTTCAAAAACAATGTCTCCTGTTGACCTATCATAGATGTAGCAACTGTTTTGTCCAAAGTTAATATCATATCCATGATCAGCAAGATGACTAATGCTGAGCAGGTTATGCTTTAACTCGGTCACTAGGCAGACATCCTTTATTACAGGAGAAGGAGGATGACCAATGATACCATTACCTATTATGTGCCCTTTGAGATTGTTACCGAAGGATACATATCCTTCTCTCTTCATCGATAGTGATACAAAAAGATTTGTGTCTCCCGTCATATGTCGCGAGCATCCACTATCGAGAATCCACTTACTTTCAGTTGAAAAGGGAAGGTCCACCTACATCAAGAGTAGATGTGACCTTTGGTACCCGAGTTCTTGAGGGTCCTGAAAAGTTAGTCTTTGGAAACCAAGTATATATCTTTTTATCTACAAGTCTTCTAAATTTGCACTGTGGTGAGATGTGTCCATGTAATCCACAGTAAGTACAGATAGCATTCTTATTTATGCTAGGAGCATGAAAATAATATCTATAAGCAACAGGATGAGGATGGTCATGATGTGAAGAGTTAGCATGGTGATGATGATTATGCATAGAATGAGTGGCATGGTGATGGTGTCTATAAGGCATATCATGATGGTATTGTCTATGATGTGTGACATGCTGATATTGTCTATATGGCATGGCATGATGATTTTGTCTATATGGCATATGATGATCTTGTCTATATGGCATTGCATGATGATCTTGTCTATATGGCATGGCATGATGATTCCTATGTGTGGAGTGATGTTGATTGTGTCTTTGTGCATGATGATTGTGTACTGAGTGAGAATTATTCTTACGTGCACGTGGTTTGTGAAAGTTTGTGTATATAAATGCATGGTTATGTGCTGCATGAGAATGACGTGGTTGACTAGCATGAGTGGTGTTGTGCCCATGTGATTGGGTTTGAGGTTGAACAACCTGTTTACCCAATTTGGTTTCTAATCTTTTAGAAACAGCTTGCAGTTCATCAACCTTAATATTTAAGCCATATATCTTAGTCATGGAAATCTTGTGTCTACTCTTTTCTTCAGCAAGCAACGTGTTGAGTGTAGTGATTTCTTGAGTTTGTTGCTCAATACGTGCTTCAGCATCATGTAAGCTTAATTTAAGCTTGGATACTTCATCAGGGTCATTTGTGGGTGTCGTGTTTCTAACATTATCAAGAAGTAAGGAAATTCTTTGTATCTCATCTTCAAGACTTTTGATTTTGTCCTTGGCATGTTTGTATTTACCGATGACCTTTTTGTGATCATCGAGTAAATCAGTGAAAGCATCACCAAGTTCATCAAAAGAGAAGTCATCTAGAGTTTCGTTAGATACCTTGTTGGAAGTTGCCATTAGGCACACATTTGTTGTATCTTGAGGAGAGCCTTTTTCTTCCTCGGAGTCACTCGCTTCACTTTCATGCCAAATTCCTGTGTTGGCATATTTCTTTGATGAGTTCTTTTTGTATGGCTTCTCATAGCGGTTGCTCTTCTTCAAGAATGGGCAGTCTTTTCGGACATGTCCAGTCTTCTTGCAACCGTAACAGGTTGGCTCTTCTTCATCATCTTCTTGTGAATCCTTCTTCCTTCGATTGAAGCGAAGGAATTTTCTGAATTTGCGAACCATGAGAGCTTGGTCTTCATCATCCGAGTTATCGTCTTCGGTCTCATCGTGATCAGCCCTTCGTCGATGAGCTTTGAGTGCGATCTCCCTGGTCTTCGGAGCAGGCTCTTCGAAGTCCTTGAGGTCAAGCTCGTGAGTCATGAGCTTACCCATCAAGGTCTCCATTGACATTGTTGTGAGATCGTTCCCTTCTATGATGGCTGTCACCTTAGGGTTCCAAATCTTTGGTAGCCCTCTGAGCAACTTACGAATCTTCTCGTGGTTTGAGTACTGCTTTCCAAGCGAGGATAGAGGATTGATGATGTCGAGGAATCTTGTGATCATTTGAGTGATCGTCTCACTTGGCTTCATCTTGAAGGCTTCGTATTCTTGAGTGAGACGGCTTATTTTAGATTCCTTGACCTGTGTGGTTCCTTCATGCGTCACTTCTAGAAGTCTCCATACTTCATGAGCAGTGGTGCATGTAGAGACCCTGTTGAACTCATTCCTGTCTATAGCACATAATAAAGCATTAATAGCCCTAGCATCTAGACTTGCCTGTTTCTTCTCCTCGACAGAATATTTGTCGTGTGGTTTCTCAATGAGGTCACCATCGACAACTATCCTGGCGGGCTTTTTGTAACCGTCAGTGACGACAGTCCACAGGTCAAAGTCTAGAGACTTAAGATAGAAGCTCATCCTTGTTTTCCAATATGTGTAGTTTGTCCCATCAAATAGGGGAGGCCTATGAGTGGACTGACCTTCACCATGATTGGAAATCAAGGATTGTGTGGTTGCCATGGATCAGCTCTTAGGATGTTAGTCCTTAAAAAGAGAACAGAGCTCTGATACCAATTGAAGAACAGTTTGGCAACTCTAGAGGGGGGTGAATAGAGTTTATATAGAAAAATAGCCAATTAAAAATAACTCTTTCACCAACAATAAATAATCAGAGTAAAGTGCGGAAAATAAATGAAGAGCAAAAGAGCATACGCAAACACAGCGATTTTAACCTGGTTTCCCTCGTGGAGGACTAGTCCAGGCCTGAGAACTCTAGCTCAGGATTAAATCCACTATTTGTGAAATAGTAGTTTACAACCCGTACCTTTTCTTCAGAAGAGCACGTCAACTTCTAACAGATGATCGCAGTGGCGATTTGCTTGGAATTGTCCAAGCGACTTCTTCGACTCTTGCACAAGAATCCTAATTGAGAGATGCTGAGCACTCGACACTTAGGAGGCTTGTGGCTAGTAGATGGGAAGGGTATGGCTTACTTGAGCTTATCAGAGAGAAGAGAAAAGAAGATTGGATGAATTGGAATGAGAGAATTCATGCCCTATTTATAGTGTTTTTATAGGCAGAATTCGGCCAGAATTCGGTAGGAAAATTCAAAAATTTGGCCGTTGGACAACTAGCAACCAGCTAACCCTAAAATTAGGGTTCCTGATTTCTAGGGGACAGAGTTCGGCCTGAACTCTGTGTGGAGGCAGAGTTCGGCCCGAACTCTGTCTCCAGAGCACAGAGTGGTTCTAAGGGGATTTTTGGGCAGTGTTTGGTTCAGTGGAGCTTGGGATTTTGGGTAGGCTGTAGACTAAGTGTCAAGAGCTCAGCAAGACTCAGAGTACACAAGTCTAGACTCAATAAAAATATAAAATACAGACTCGAAAACACACTGAGAGCCGGAGACTGAGCTGTCGTCTGTCTTGAACTGTTATGCAGACGTCGTGTGTCGTATTGAATTAATACAGATATTATTTAGTCAATGTAGTCAATATTTGGTTGACTGTGACTTTGTGTCAACACGTTGGATCAACAATTGTATCAACGGCTGAGCCTGTTCCCGGTTCTGGAACAGGCAGGCCGAATTCGGCCCGAACTCTGGTAGGGGCAGAGTTCGGCCCGAATTTCGGATCTTGGTGACAGAACAGGAATCAGGCTGAGTTAAGTCAAAAATTGGTTAAGTAAAGATAGAAACCAATATACTACATGAGTTTAAGTACAGAAAAGGGTCCAATAAGTAAATAGATGAATAGCAGATAGTGAGTTCAAAGCAGTAATATGAAGTATAAAAAATTAGTATTTCAGCATGTGATAGATGAAAATGAACCGTATAATAAACAAAGAATTATATCGTAATTCAATATTTTGAAGCTGCCATGGGTTAGCTGCAGTGGCCGGATCCCAGCTAGCGGTAGTCCTGAGGATTAGTGCACCGTGTCGCTTAGGCTTTTACTCCTTGTTGTCAGAAGGGCCCTTTCGACTTGTATCCATAGCACGTTCATCATGAGAGAATCATAATATATTCGATATTTATGCATGTTTATTTTAATTTATAATAGCTTCATCTAAAATTCTAAGTTCACGACAAAGAAAATTGAAGCGCTCTTCGGATAATGGTATGGTGAAGAAATCTGCTAACTGATGATCAGTGTCAATAAATTCTAAGTTAATCGTGCCATTTTGCTGATGATCACGCAAAAAGTGGTGACAAATTTCAATGTGCTTCGTGCGTGAGTAACAAATGGGGTTCTTAGTCAATTTTATAGCACTAGTGTTGTCACAAAAGATTGGAATATGCATGAAAGATAAATTATAGTCTTCAAGGGTTTGCTTCATCCACAGAATTTGTGCACAACAATGCCCAGCTGCGATGTATTCATCTTCTGTTATGGATAGTGCGACATAATTCTGCTTCTTGCTAAACCAAGAGACTAAAGCTTTTCCTAATAAATGACACGTACCGCTAGTACTTTTACGATCGACCTTGCATCCGGCGAAGTCAGCATCAGAATAACCAATGAGGTCAAATGATGTTGACTTGGGATACCATAGGCCCACTGTAACCGTACCCTTAAGGTATCGAAAGATACGCTTAACTGCGGTCATATGTGATTCCTCAGGATTTGCTTGATATCTAGCACACAGGCAAACACTAAACATAATATCAGGGCGACTTGCAGTAAGATAGAGTAGACTGCCTATCATATCTCGATACTTACGTTGATCTACGGGTTTGCCACTATCATCTGGTTCAAGTTTGGTTGAAGTAGCCATAGGAGTGCTGATTGGTTTGACGTTGTTAAGGTCGAATTTCTTCAGCATGTCCTTTGTATACTTCGACTGACAGATGAAGGTTCCATTTGACATTTGTTTGACTTGCAGTCCGAAAAAGTAGTTGAGTTCTTCCATCATGCTCATCTCAAACTCGGTCTGCATACACGTGGCAAAATCTTGACAAAGAGTTTCATCAGTAGAACCAAAAATAATATCATCTACATATATTTGTACTAACAAAATAGTGTCATTGAAAGATTTTATGAAAAGTGTAGTGTCAATTTTCCCTTTTGAAAAACCTTTCTCAAGCAAGAAATTGCTTAGCCGTTCATACCAAGCTCTAGGGGCTTGTTTGAGGCCATACAGCGTTTTCTTTAGCTTGAACACGTGGTCGGGAAATTTGTGATTTTCAAAGCCAGGGGGTTGTTTTACATAAACTTCCTCCTTAATAAAACCATTCAAGAAAGCACTTTTAACATCCATTTGAAATAATTTTAAATTTTAAAAATTTGCAAATGCACAAAGCATCCAAATGGATTCTAATCTAGCAACAGGAGCATACGTCTCATCGTAGTCGATACCTTCCTCTTGGTTGTATCCTTGGGCTACTAGACGAGCTTTGTTGCGTGTGACTGAACCATCTTCATTCACTTTGTTTCTAAAAACCCATTTAGTACCAATAATCGAGTGATCAGCCGGTCTAGGAACAAGTTCCCATACTTGGCTCCTCTCGAATTGGTTGAGTTCCTTTTGCATAGCAGAAATCCAAAATTCATCATTGAAAGCTTCTAAAATGTTTTTAGGCTCAATTTGTGAAATAAAGGCAGTGCTAGCAATAGAGTCTCTTAATGATGATCTAGTAGTTACTCCTCGTGAAACCACCCCGATTATCAAATTTTCTGGATGTGATGGCTTGAAAGAGAATTTCTTAGGCAAGCTTTCCAGAGAATTTATTTCGGTTGTGGTATTCATTGGAGTAGACGTTGATGGCTCAACATCATCATCAAGAGTAGCTGCTGCACTGTTATCTTCATCAAAAGTCACATTGGTATACTCTTCCACAATTAATGAGCGTTTGTTAAAAACTCTATATCCCTTACTCTTGGCAGCATAGCCAAGGAAAATACCATCGTCAGCTTTGGCATCAAATTTGCCTAAGTTGTCTTTGGTGTTAAGGATAAAACATCTACAGCCAAAAACTCTAAAATAAGAAACATTTGGGGTTCTCCCGTACCAAAGCTCATAGGGTGTTTTCTTTGTAATAGGATGAATAAGTACCTTATTTAAAATGTGGCATGCTGTACTGACAGCTTCAGCCCAAAAGTATTTCGGAAGTGAGAAGTTGTTCAACATGACTCTAGCCATATCGCCAAGAGTCCTATTCTTCCGCTCCACAATACCATTTTGTTGAGGAGTTCTTGGACAAGAAAACTCATGATCAAAACCATTGGAATCACAAAACTTTTCAAAATCAAAATTTTCGAACTCGCCTCCATGATCACTTCGGATTCGAGTAATCATGTAGCCTTTTTCGTTTTGAAATTTCTTGACAAAAATCTTAAAAACTGAAATAGCATCACTTTTATAAGTAAGAAAGAAAACTCAAGTAAATCTTGAAAAGTCATCAACAATAACAAAGACATAGAGTTTTTCACCAAGACTGGCTACTCTACTAGGGCCAAATAAATCCATATGGAGTAGTTGCAGGGGTCTAGTAGTGCTTACAGAGTTTATGGAATGAAAAGATGACTTGGTTGCCTTATTCAACTCACATTCGGTACATACGGTGTCATTTTTGAATGTAATATCGGGCAAGCCTCTAACTAGCTTCTTGGTCGATAGCCTGGATATAGTATCCATATTGGCATGACCAAGACGCTGGTGCCATAGTAACCGTTCATCTTTATGAGCATATAGGCATCTACCTGCATTGTTAGTATCTATAGACAAATAGAAAATATAAATATTGTCCTCTCTTACCCCTTCAAAAGTAATGTCTCCTGTTGACCTATCAAAAATAAGGCATTTGTTTTGTCCAAAGTTAATGTCATAACCATGGTCAGCAAGATGACTGATGCTGAGCAAGTTATGCTTTAACTCGGTCACTAGGCAGATATCCTTTATTACGGGAGAGGAAGGATAACCAATAATACCATTACCTATAATATAATCTTTTAGGTTATTATCGAAGGATACATATCCTTCTCTCTTCATCGATAGTGATGCAAAAAGATGTGTGTCTCCCGTCATATGCCGCGAGCATCTACTATCGAGAATCCACTTACTCTTAGTTGAGGAGGGAAGGTCCACCTACATCAAGAGTAGATGTGACCTTTGGTACCCAAGTTCTTGAGGGTCCTGAAGAGTTAGTTTTTGGAAACCATGCATATATCTTTCTATCTACTAATCTTCTATTTCTATATTGTGGTGAAATGTGTCCGTGTAAACCACAATAAGTACATGTAGCATTCCTATTTACATTAGGAGCATGCTGATGATGTCTATAGGCAGAATAATGAGAAGAAGTGTGATGATATGTAGATTCAGCATGGTGATGATGACTATGTGGAGTGGCATGGTGATATTGTTTATATGGCATGGCATGATAATATTGTCTATATGGCATGGCATGATGAGATTGTCTATATGTAGAGTGATATTGATTGTGTCTTTGTGCAATATGGTGAAGACTGTATCTATGTGTAGCATGATGTTTTTGTGGCATATGATGATTATTTCTACGTGCATGTGGTTTGTGTCCTTTGTTAAAGTGTGTGTACATGTAAGCATGATTGTGAGCAGCATGAGGATGGCGTGGTTGACTAGTATGAGTTGTGTCATGCTTTGTGTGTGTCTCATGTGATTGGGTTTGAGGTTGAGCAACCTGTTTTCCCAATTTAGTCTCTAGTTTCTTAGAGACAGCTTGCAATTCAGTAATCTTAGCATTCAAACCATGCATCTTAGTAATAGTAATCTTGTGTCTGCTCTTTTCTTCTGCAAGCTCCATGTTTAGTGTTGTGATATCTTGTGTTTGTTGCTCAATACGTGCCTCGGCATCATGTAAGCTTATTTTAAGTTAGATACCTCATCAGTGACATCAATGGGTGTAGTGTCTCTAATATTATCAAGTAATAGAGAAAGTCTTTGTATTTTGACTTCATGACTTTTGATTTTGTCCTTGGCTTGTTTTTATTTACCAATGACCTTTTTATGATCACTAAGTAAATCGGTGAAAGCATCGCCAAGTTCATCAAAAGTGAAGTCGTCAAGAGTTTCGTTTGATACCTTGTCGGACGTCGCCATTAGGCACACATTAGCCATATCTTGAGGAGAGTTCTTTTCTTCCTCGGAGTCACTAGCTTTGCTTTCATGCCAAATGCTTGTGTTGGTATATTTCTTTGAGGAGGTCTTCTTGTGTGGCTTCTCATAGCGGTTGCTCTTCTTTAAGAATGGACAGTCTTTTTGGACGTGTCCCGTCTTCTTGCAACCATAGCAAGTTGGCTCTTCTTCTTTATCTTCTTGTGGTTCCTTCTTTCTTCGATTGAAGCGAAGGAATCTCTTGAAGTTGCGAACCATGAGGGCTTGATCATCGTCTTCTGAGTTGTCGTCATCCATCTCTTCGGGTTCAGCCCTCCGTCGGCGAGCTTTGAGTGCGATCTCCTTAGCCTTAGGAGCAGGCTCTTCGAAGTCCTTGAGGTTAAGCTCATGAGTCATTAGCTTTCCCATCAAGGTCTCCATAGACATGATTGTGAGATCATTTCCTTCTATGATGGCTGTCACCTTAGGGCTCCAAACTTTTGGTAGCCCCCTAAGTAGTTTGCGAATCTTCTCGTGATTTGAATATTGCTTCCCAAGCGAAGACAGGGGGTTGATGATGTCGAGGAATCTTGTGAACATTTGTGTGATCGTCTCGTTTGGCTTCATCTTGAAAGCCTCGTATTCTTGAGTGAGACGGCTTATCTTTGATTCCTTGACTTGGGTGATTCTTTCATGCGTCACTTCTAGAAGCTTCCATACTTCGTGGGATGTGGTGCATGTAGATACCCTGTTGAACTCATTCCTGTCTATAGCACAGAATAAAGCATTAATAGCTCTTGCGTCTAGACTTGCTTATTTCTTCTCCTCGTCTGAATATTTGTCACGTGATTTCTCAACGAGATCGCCATTGACAACTATTCTGGCGGGCTTTTTGTAACCGTTAGTGATGATAGTCCACAGGTCAAAGTCTAGCGACTTGAGATAAAAACTCTTCCTTGTTTTCCAATATGTGTAGTTAGTTCCATCAAATAGGGGAGGCCTATGAGTGGACTGTCCTTCACCGTGATTAGAAATTAAGGATTGTGTGGTTGCCATGGATCAGCTCTAGGATGTAAGTCCTTGTAAAGAGAACAGAGCTCTGATACCAATTGAAGAACAGATGGCAACTCTAGAGGGGGGTGAATAGAGTTATAGCAATAATAACCAATTAAAAATCAACTCTTTCACGATCTAAAAATAATCAGAGTAAATGTGGAAAATAAATAAGGAGCAAGAGAGCATACGCAAACACAGCCGATTTTAACCTGGTTTCCCTCGTGGAGGACTAGTCCAGGCCTGAGAACTCTAGCTCAGGATTAAATCCACTATTTGTGAAATAGTAGTTACATCCCGTGCCTTTACTTCAGAAGAGCACGTCAACTTCTTACGATGGATCGCAGTGGCGATTCTTGGAATTTTTCAAGCTACTTCTTGAACTCTTGCACAAGACTCCTAACTGAGAGATGCTGAGCACTCGAGACTTAGGAAACTTGTGGCTAGTAGATGAGAAGGGTATGGCTTATATTGAGCTTAAGAGAGAAGAGAAAAGAAGATTGGATGATTGAAAATGAGAGAATTCTTGGCCTATTTATAGGTTTTTAACAGGCAGAATTCGGCCAGAATTCTGGTAGGAATTTCAAAAATTTGGCCGTTGGACAACTAGAAACCAGCCAACCCTAAAAATTAGGGTGCTAATTTTTAGGGGACAGAGTTCGGCCCGAACTCTGTGTGGAGGCAGAGTTTGGCCCGAACTCTGTCTCCCGAGCGCAGAATTGGTCCAAGGGTCCAACGGGCCAAGTTGGGATGTGGAGCTTTATGGACTTTGGATAGGTTGTGGGTTGAGTCTCAAGAGTCCAGTATAACTCAGCTTACAATTATTCTAGACTCAATAAAATATAAAAGTACAAACGCAAAAATGACTTGTATTTGTACAACTGAGCTGTCGTCTGGCTTGAGCAGAATATAGTCGTCGTGTGTCGTATTGAATTATCACAAGTATTATTTAGTCAATGTTATCAATGTTTGGTTGACTGTGACTTTGTGTCAACATTTAAGTCCATTTGACCATGCAACGAATCTTATCTTTCATACAACCAAGCAAGTTCGCTTATCTCTATTTCAATTGGCACAACGCCCAAATGTTCTCGTCGAACGCCCGAAGGCCGCAAATATTTCGAAGGGTACCATGTCGCATTATCATCTCGTATTTGTTCTGTTAACTTTCTATGTTCTATGTTTTATACTTCGTTTCAATGTTCAATGGTACTATGCCTCAACTCAATGTTCGTCAACCGAACGACCCGAAGGTCCCGAACACCTTTCGAGGCATTATGTCATATCCGACAGTTCTGCCACATTCATGCCACAACTGTATTCTTTCGCAACGAAGCCATCTGTTATTAACTCGTGCACAAAGACACGTTTCGACATATTTTTGATGTTCTATGACTTAGCATTCAATGTCCGTAGCTTGCGCGCTAGGGCGCTCGCCTATTGTCTTTCAATGTTCTAGCCGTTCTAACTCGTGCACGAAGGTACGGTATGGTTCGTGCACTAAGGCACTCGCCGAGTACAGTTATCCCATGTTATTGCGGCTTGCGCACCGAGACGTTCGCCTTTGCGATATCTAATGTTCTATAGCGACTCGTACGTCTGCCGTACGATTCATTTCAATTGTTCTATCTAGTGTTCGACACGCGCTACGTTTATCTCTCTATCGAGCCACGCCCGTGGCATTGATAGGTTAACTCAGCATTCAATAATATATGTTTTACTTAAGCATGACGGAGTAGGAAAGAGAGTTAATGTCCCCCCACCTTGAATCAATGTGCCTTTGTCGTTTCGCCGAGCCGATGCGGCTCAATTTCATAACTTCATTGCACGGGTAACTCTCCTGACTTAGCCATTCGAGCACTTCATGTTTCATTGAATTATACGTCCGATTTGCCTTAGCGTGCCAACGCTTTCGTCCGTCGCAAGGCGACGATTTGCTTTCGCGGACTCCTTATTGAATAAGGCAAAAGATCGACCTCTAATATTTCAGCGTAAACGTATAGCCTGCACATGAAACCAACTAAAATTAACACTTGCATCGATTCGAACTTACGCCTTGGTCGATTCGATTTCTTAGAATCTTCGAGCCGTCTCAACGCACTTATCCTTCGAGGCAACGCGGCGCTTTGCATCGATTTCTTCGATGCATTCTTTGGGACAAGGCAGCTCTTCGCATCGACTTAATTCGATGCATTGCTCGGGATAACTTAACACTTTGTATCGATTCACATCGATACGTAATCGGGCCAACGCAACTCTTCGAGTCAACGACTCAGCATAATGCACCGTACGGAGCGGGACATTACATAATATACCACTCAAAACAAGGTTCGTTCCGAACCGAAACCAATACTAAATTTCCAAGGGTTTCATTAGATCGTTCCACGATCTCGTCTCACTATCGTTTAGATCGTACAACTTAGTTTGAAATCATACACATATTTTAGGCGTCCCACCAATATATACATTTCAGCCAAGCTCAGTTGTAAGACATCGAAACAACGCAAACACGTAACTTCTTATTCTCAATAGCTTGCCATCTCGTATTCTCGATCGGACTTGGCTCTATTACTTGTTCTCGCAATTCTAGCGCACATGCATATTGATACATACGCGATCCTTCAACAAAAGTTAAGGCACACGATGCGATTCAAAAATCGTATTTTCACTTTGTATGTTTCATCGGGAATATCAATTCTATACGTCACGTTAAGCCGTCGCGCATCCGATCACAACGAGTTTCCGCAACGCCTTGCGTTCGAAATCGTCACCCAACTATTTCCGAAGTCTTGCTATGCAACTTATCTCGATACGACTTCCTTTGTTGACTTGCAAATGCATCAACATTCAGGACTACGTCTACTAGGTGACTTACCTAGACATCGTGCTCAAATCCTTCCGACGCAAGTTTAAATTGACATTGCACAAAGGCCACAATCTATCTGACATAAAATTTTACATCAAGGCGACGGTGCTCAAGGCAACGATCGCCTTGACACGAAGGTCTTTACGATATGCCTTACGTTCGATTTCCTAACGCGTAGGAATTCACTAGCCAAATTCCCAACTTATCCATTTCGCAACATCGAATATAAGTTTGATTCACGCAAGCTCAATTGCAAGATGAATCCGAATCTAACGACATGACTATTAAGTCATTCCCTTATCGTTCCCTCTCGTGCATAGCACGATTCTCGCACTCGTCTATCCGAATCACTAAGTTCGTCGGTGAATTCCAAGTTCGATCGTCGACCAACATAACCATTCAAGCATTCATCCGACGAATACTCAAAGATCTAACTATATATTCTCAATCGAAAGTTGTTCCAACAATTCTCGATCGCCTAGACTTATCGTCAACATGTACCACATTGTATTTGTTATCGATAAAATCTCATATACGATATCGCTGGGTCATCTTACGATCTGCAACATTCAATTTGATTTGGCGGTCAAGTCTTCTAGGGTCAGCTTCCCCGAAGCTACGCTCGATAATTGTGGATCATCACCGAAGGACAGTTTACTACGAACCATGCTATATCTTATTTCGGAGCCAAATCACATTCCGACGATTTCTATGCGACTATCCAATTCCGTACGTAACCATTTCTATCGGCGCAACTGATGCGCAACTATCCTCCGAGTAAAGTCATGCACGGCCGTCGATGATTCCGTAATTTACAAAACATCTACTCGTATCGAGTTTGAGTCTATCTTATTTCGCGGTCGACACACGAGATGCTATACGCATCGAAAAATCGTCGATAACTTAAAGTCTCGTCTTTGATCAATCACAAAGTTCATGATCAACCAGTTCATTTCATTCTCGTATCGTTACTTACAAAATTTCATAGCGCGAGGCACACTTTATTTTGTATTCTCACGTTATTTATATTTTCTTACGTATCAATCTCGATACGCCGTATCCATTTCAATAATGTAAGGGTCAACTTTGAATCCGTTTCAACGTCAACTTAACTCGCATCGCATACATCCAAGTTCGCAATGAACTTTTCCATACGCATCAGCTCGTTCTCCGATTTGCCGCATTCCGCTATACTTCGATCGCGTAACTGAGTTACCGATTATCCAACATCGAATCCTCAAGTCATACGATCTCTCCCTCTAAGTTTTGCGTGTTTTTCAGTCGTACTCAAATGAGTTTCGCCGTAACGTAACCAACTATTTCTTAGGACGATTACTCACGTCAACCAACTCTTCACCGAAGTCGCACATCGTGCAATTCGATTACAATTCGTATCGTCCAATATTTCTATCGAAATTGTAACTCGTGCGATTCAATTCGCCGAGCCGAACATTTCTATCGAGATCGCAAGTCGTGCGATTCGATTCGTCTCGCCCAACATTTCTATCGGGATCGCAAGTCATGTGATTCGATTATAATTTGTATCGTCTAACATTTTCATCGACCTCGCAAGTCGTGCGGTTCGATTTCAACATTTTAAGTTTTCTATCCCATCGATCCGATTGTTGCCTCAAGGCATAATCGTTTTGCTAGTTCCCGTCATTTGACCGACACATAAATTTTTCAATCGACGTATCATTCAATGTTATAAGCCCCGCCTTACCGTTCTAACTGATCATCGAAGAACACTTGCATCAACATGCCGTAATATAAATTCTCAATCGAATCTCGGTGCTATCCCGTTCGTTGCGGACAAACCTTCCACAATTCTCACAATACGCCGATGCAATTCATCTCACAAATGGTATTACATATACCACTCAGAATCGAGCCATTCATTGCATCGGTGGTATGCCATATACCACCCAGAAATCAAGTTACTTCCGTCGTAACGTACTTTTTTCGAACCAACGATCTCTTCCGACTCACGATTTTCGCAGTGATCGTGCTTGATCACAACCGTAACAAATCCGACGCAACTCGGCCAATGCATTCATTTGCCAACACAAGCTCGGTGCGCAACCGAACCGATTTCGTTTCTCGATTTATAACTTTTGTTTTCTTCCGTTGCATCTTGTGCAATAATTCATTCTCGTATTCCGTTGCACTTCGTGCAACGATTACACTTTGATATGCGTTGCACCACGTACAATATTTTAATTTCGACACGCATTGCACATCGTGCAACGATTTATTTCTGATATTTACCGTACCTCGTGCATCGATTTATCTTCAACATCTGTTGTACCTCGTGCAACATTTTATTTTCGACATTTAAAGTCAATGCTCAAATCCGTTCAACACATTCGATATTGACTTATCGCTTTTCATCGCAACGCACATTCAAAATCAATATGTGAATCCGTTCGACACATTCCATATCAACTTTTATTTTCTTTTCAATACATCATTTATAATTAACGCATGGCAATTGCTGCAGCAACATTCCACGACTTTCATTGAATCGATACAACCAATATTTCTCGTATCGTTCGTTACAAACAACGAATATCTCGAATTTCAATTCACGACGTGTTACATCCGAAGCAACAATTCATTGAATTCATATCTCGCAACTTATTGCGCTTATAGCAACAAACCTTTTTTGACTTTTCCCGCAAACACCATGTAATTTCCAAAACAACACGCGGCAAAATTACATGATTTGTATTAGACTTATTGTATGGAACATCCAGTGCGGCATCGAGTAGAGTCGAGAGTGATTTCGATTGGTGGTGGGCAACTCTTTGGAATGGAATGAAGCAAGCGTCCAGAGGAAATTGAGCATAGAGCTCTATTACCAATTTGTCACGGCCCAATCCGGAATCACCCGAATCTTCGTCCTCGCATGGGGCTGTGATGTCGTACGAGCCTGGAGTTACGCTCGTACAAGGCAAGATGACAAGTTCTCAAATGGTTATCTTTGAGTTGAATATTAACAACGAAAGGAAGACAGAGTATACGAAACGATTCTCTTTATTCATATTCGAAATCAGATTACAAAGGCTTTCGATAGCCCAACGGAATTTGCCAGATTGGCTACAACACTCAGGTTCTCTCTTGCCTACAAAGGATTTCACCGTTCCATACATCATGCCTTCTATATCTCGGCATCAATCCTGTTGCGAGTCCGAGCGTCAATACGATCGTACGCTTCAATACGCTTCGGCATTCCAAGCCTCAACGCGTTCAAGCGAAGCTCCGTCGCGAGCAGACCAATCCTTGAACCTGCTAGCAAACTAGTGGAGGATTAGTACTTTTGTCCTCGCTGTACTGATCAAAAACTCACTTAACAAACCGACATTTAGTATTATATTGATTCATACAAACATATAATTTAGTTCTCTTTCTATGTTCTTCTTAGGATGAGTTCATGGCATATTCGAAGACTGTAAAGCTTGGCAAGCATGTTATTCAATTCGCATAAGTAAACAGGCAAGCAATCTCGTGTTTGATTCGTGGCACAACTTAGCAATATCGACGCACTCGCCCTTGCACCGACGCAAGGTGAATACGTCTATCCATTTTCCCTGTCATATTATAAGTGCTCGCTATTCAGGATCCATCCATGCAGGATATATGCATACCTTGCATTTCCAAACCCGTCGCCCTTAACTATATGAAGGTCACTAGCTTTTCGGGCTAGAATGGACTTATATTTATCGAATCGAAACATAAGACGATGTTAACTCCGTGCGGTTGCTAACCAACATCAGAGGCCACCGAAATAATCACAGCAAGTGGCTTATCACATTCACCAGACGGTCGCTACTCATCTAAATGAAGTGCACCAACAATACCGTAAACAAATCCCTCCTAGGCCGAACGGTCCCAGCGCCCTGGCGTGCCACGTTCGAGGGAATACCCATGCACGAGATTTTATATCTTTAAGTCCATTTGACCATGCAACGAATCTTATCTTTCATACAACCAAGCAAGTTTGCTTATCTCTATTTCAATTGGCACAACGCCCAAATGTTCTCGTAGAACGCTCGAAGGCCGCGAGCATTTTGAAGGGCACCATGCCGCATTATCATCTCGTATTTCTTCCGTTAACTTTCTATGTTCTATGTTTCATACTTCGTTTCAATGTTCAATGGCATTATGCCTCAACTCAATGTTCGTCAACCGAACGACCCGAAGGTCCCGAACACCTTTCGAGGCATTATGTCATATCCGACAGTTCCGTCACATTTATGCCACAACTGTATTCTTTCGCAACGAATCCATCTGTTATTAACTCGTACAAAAAGGCACGTTTCGACCGTATTTTTGATGTTCTATGACTTAGCAATCAATGTCCGTGGCTTGCACGCTAGGCCGCTCGCCTATTGTCTTTCAATGTTCTAGTCGTTCTAACTCGGGCGCGAAGGCACGGTATGGTTCGTGCACTAAGGCACTCGCCGAGTACAGTTATCCCATGTTATTGCGGCTTACGCACCGAAGTGTTTGCCTTTGCGATATCCAATGTTCTATAGCGACTCGTACATCTGCCGTACGATTTATTTCAATTGTTCTATCTAGTGTTCGACACGCACTACATTTATCTCTCTATCGAGCCACGTCCGTGGCGTTGATAGGTTAACTCAGCATTCAATAATATGTGTTTTACTTAAGCATGACGGAGTAGGAAAGAGAGTTAATGTCTCCCCACCTTGAATCAATGTGCCTTTGTCGTTTCGCCGAGCCGATGCGGCTCGATTTCATAACTTCGTTGCACGGTCACCTCTCCTGACTTAGCCATTCGAGCACTTCGTGTTTTATTGAATTATACGTCCGATTTACCTTAGCGTGCCAACGCTTTCGTCCGTCGCAAGGCGACGATTTGCTTTCGCGGACCCCTTACTGAATAAGGCAAAAGATCGACCTCTAACATTTCAGCGTAAACGTATAGCCTGCACATGAAACCAACTAAAATCAACACTTGTATCGATTCGGACTTGCGCCTTGGTCGATTCGATTTCTTATAATCTTCGAGCCGTCTCAACGCACTTGTCCTTCGAGGCAACGCGACGCTTCACATCGATTCCCTCGATGCATTCTTTGGGACAAGGCAACTCTTCGTATCGACTTAGTTCGATGCATTGCTCGGGATAACTTAACACTTTGTATCGATTCGCATCGATACATAATCGGGTCAACGCAACTCTTCGAGTCAACGATTCAGCATAATGCACCGTGCGGAGCGGGGCATTACAGTATGCACCCCCTCGTCTTTTAGACAGCATTGATCGTATTATACGGTATTCATCTATCCGTAATACGTAGCTGGCATTCCCCCGCTCTCCAGTGTTGACACAAAGTCACAGTCAACCAAATATTGACTATATTGACCAAATAATACTTGTATAAATTCAATACGACACACGACGACTGCATTCAGTTCAAGACAGATGACAGCTCAGTCTTCAGCTCTCAGTGTGTTCTGGAGTCTGTATTTTATGATTTCATTGAGTCTAGATTTATGTACTCTGAGTTATGCTGAGCTCTTGGAACTTAGTATACAAGCCTACCCAAAATCCCAAGCTCCACCAAAACCAAATTGCCCACAAGTCCCTCTTAGGACCATTCTGTGCTCTGGAGACAGAGTTCGGGCCGAACTCTGCCTCCACACAGAGTTCGGGCCGAACTCTGTCCCCTAGAAATCAGGAACCCTAATTTTAGGGTTAGCTGTTTGCTAGCTGTCCAACGGCCAAATTTTTGAATTTCCTTACCCGAATTCTGGCCGAATTCTGTCCCTAAAATCAGTATAAATAGGGCATGAATTCTCTCATTTTGAATCACTCAATCTTCTCTTCTCTTCTCTCCTACAAGCTCTATAAGCCATACCCTTCCCATCTACTAGCCACAAGCCTCCTAAGTCTCGAGTGCTCAGCATCTCTCATTTAGGATTCTTGTGCAAGAGTGAAGAAATCGCTTGGACAATTCCAAGCAAATCGCCACTGCGATTCTCTGTAAGAAGTTGACGTGCTCTTCTGAAGAAAAGGCACGGGTTGTAAGCTACTATTTCACAAATAGTGGATTTAATCCTGAGCTAGAGTTCTCAGGCCTGGACTAGTCCTCCACGAGGGAAACCAGGTTAAAATTGCTGTGTTTGCGTATGCTCTCTTGTCTTTCATTTACATTCCGCATTTTACTCTGACTATTCATTGTTAGTGAAAGAGTTAATTTTTTATTGGTCATTATACATATATACTCTATTCACCCCCCCTCTAGAGTTGCCAAACTGTTCTTCAATTGGTATCAGAGCTCTGTTCTCTTTATAAGGACTAACATCCTAAGAGCTGATCCATGGCAACCACACAATCCTTGATCTCCAATCATGGTGAAGGTCAGTCCACTCATAGGCCTCCCCTATTTGATGGGACTAACTACACATATTGGAAAACAAGGATGAGTTTTTATCTGAAGTCTCTAGACTTTGACCTGTGGACTGTCGTAACTGACGGTTACAAAAAGCCCGCCAGAATAGTTGTCGATGGTGACCTCACTGAGAAGCCACACGACAAATATTCTGTCGAGGAGAAGAAACAGGCAAGTCTAGATGCTAGGGCTATTAATGCTTTATTCTGTGCTATAGACAGGAACGAGTTTAACAGGGTCTCTACATGCACCACTGCTCATGAAGTATGGAGACTTCTGGAAGTAACGCATGAAGGAACCACTCAAGTCAAGGAATCAAAGATAAGCCGTCTCACTCAAGAGTACGAAGCCTTCAAGATGAAGCCAAATGAGACGATCACTCAAATGTTTACAAGATTCCTCGACATCATCAACCCGTTATCCTCGCTCGGTAAGCAGTACTCAAACCATGAGAAGATCCGCAAGCTACTCAGAGGGTTACCAAAGATTTGGAATCCTAAGGTGACAGCCATCATAGAAGGAAATGATCTCACAAGTATGTCTATGGAAACTTTGATGGGCAAGCTCATGACTCACGAGCTTGACCTCAAGGACTTCGAAGAGCCTGCTCCGAAGACCAGGGAGATAGCACTCAAAGTCCATCGACGAAAGGTTGATCACGATGAGACTGAAGACGATATCTCAGATGATGAAGACCAAGCTCTCATGGTACGTAACTTCAAGAAATTCCTTCGCTTCAATCAAAGAAAGAAGGAACCACAAGAAGACGATGAAGAAGAGCCAACTTGCTATGGTTGCAAAAAGACTGGACACGTCAGAAGAGACTGTCCGCTCTTAAAGAAGAGCAACCGGTATGAAAAGCCCTACAAGAAGAACTCATCAAAAAGATATGCCAACACAAGCATTTGGCATGAAAGCGAAGCAAGTGACTCCGAGGAAGAAAAGAACTCTCCTCAAGACAAAGCAAATGTTTGCCTCATGGCAAATTCCACCAAGGTATCAAACGAAACTTTAGATGACTTCTCTTTTGATGAACTTGGCGATGCCTTCACCGATTTACTTGATGATCACAAAAAGATTATCGGTAAATACAAGCATGCCAAGGACAAAATCAAAAGTCTAGAAGATGAGATACAAAGAATTTCCTTGCTTCTTAATAATGTTAGAAACACATCTCCCACAAATGACACTGATGAAGTATCGAAGCTTAAATTAAGCTTACATGATGCTGAAGCACGCATTGAGCAACAAACTCAAGAAATCACTACTCTCAATACATTGCTTGCTGAAGAAAAGAGTAGACACAAGATTTCTCTGACTAAGATCTATGGCTTGAATATTAAAGTTGATGAATTACAAGCTGTTTCTAAAAGATTAGAAATCAAATTGGGAAAACAGGTGGCTAAACCTCAAACCCAATCACATGAGCACAACACCACTCATGCTAGTCAACCACGTCACCCTCATACAGCACATAACCATGCATTTATTTACACAAACTTTCACAAACCACATGCACGTAAAAATACTCCTCATACTCATCATATTGCACAAAGACACAACCAATATCACTCTACACATAGACAAAGTCATCATACCATACCTCATCAACATGCCATGCCACGTAGACAAAATCATCATGTTATGCCACATAAGCAAAATCATCATATCATGCCACAACATCACACTATGCCATTTCAGCATGCCACTCCTCACAGTCAATATCATCATGCTATGACACACAGACATCATCATCATGCCACTCACTCTAAGCATAGTCATCATTACCATGCTAATTCTCCATATCATCCTCATCCTGTTGCTCATAGATATCATTCTCATGCTCCTAGTATAAATAAAAATGCCATCTGTACTTACTGTGGAAAACATGGACACATTTCACCACAGTGTAGAGTTAGAAGACTGGTAGACAAGAAAATATATGCTTGGTTTCCAAAAACTAACTTTTCAGGACCCTCAAGAAAATGGGTACCAAAGGTCACATCTACTCTTGATGTAGGTGGACCTTTCCTCCTCAACTGAGAGTAAGTGGATTCTCGATAGTGGATGCTCGCGACATATGACGGGAGACGCAAATCTTTTTGCATCACTATCGATGAAAAGAGAAGGATACGTATCCTTCGGTAACAATTTCAAAGGGCATATAATAGGTAACGGTATCATTGGTCATCCTCCTTCTCCTGTTATAAAGGATGTCTGCCTAGTGACCGAGTTAAAGCATAACCTGCTCAGCATTAGCCATCTTGCTGATCATGGATATGATATTAACTTTGGACAAAACTGTTGCTACATCTACGATAGGTCAACAGGAGACATTGCTTTTGAAGGGAAAAGAGAGGACAATATCTATATTTTCTATCTCTCTATAAATACTAACCATGCAGGTAGATGTTTATATGCACACAAAGACGAACGACTACTATGGCACCAGCGTCTCGGTCATGCCAACATGGATGTTATATCCAGGCTTTCTACCAAGAAGCTAGTGAGAGGATTGCCTGACATCACATTCAAAAAGGACACGGTATGTGCCGAATGTGAACTTAACAAGGCAACTAAATCCTCATTTCATTCCATCAACTCTGTAAGTACTACTAGACCCTTGCAATTACTCCATATGGATTTATTTGGTCCTAGTAGAATAGCTAGCCTTGGTGGCAAACTATATGCTTTTGTTATTATTGATGATTTTTCGAGATTTACTTGGGTTTTCTTTCTCGCTAATAAAAGCGATGCTTTCTCTGTTTTCAAAGTTTTTGTAAATAAAGTTCAAAACGAAAAAGGCTACATGATTACTCGAATCCGAAGTGATCATGGAGGCGAATTCGTAAATTCAGATTTTGAAAGTTTTTGTAATGCAAATGGTATTGATCATGAATTTTCCTGTCCTAGAACTCCTCAACAAAATGGTGTTGTGGAGCGGAAGAATAGGACTCTTGGCGATATGGCTAGAGTCATGTTGAATAAATTTTCTCTTCCGAAATATTTTTGGGCAGAAGCTGTAAGTACAGCATGCCACATTTTAAATAGGGTGCTTATTCGTCCCATTTCGAAGAAAACACCCTATGAGCTTTGGTTTGGGAGAACCCCAAATGTTTCTTATTTCAGAGTTTTTGGCTGCAGATGTTTTATCCTTAACACCAAAGACAACTTAGGCAAATTTGATGCCAAAGCTGACGATGGTATCTTTCTTGGTTATGCTGCCAAAAGTAAGGGATATAGAGTTTTCAATAAACGCTCACTTATTGTGGAGGAGTCAACAAATGTGACTTTTGATGAAGATAACAGTGCAGTAAGTACTCTTGATGATGATGTTGTGCCATCAACTTCCTCTACTCCAATGAATACTTCAACTGAAACTAATTCTCTGGAGGGTTTGCCTAAGAAATTCTCATTCAAACCTTCACATCCAGAAAATTTAGTCATAGGTGAAGTGTCACGTGGAGTTACTACTAGATCATCATTAAGAGACTCTGTTGCTAGCACTGCCTTCATTTCACAAGTAGAGCCTAAAAACATTTCTGAAGCTTTTACTGATGAATTTTGGATCTCTGCTATGCAAGAAGAACTCAACCAATTTGAAAGAAGCCAAGTATGGGAACTAGTTCCTAAACCGGCCAATCATTCAATAATTGGTACCAAATGGGTGTTTAGAAACAAAGTAAATGAAGATGGTTCAGTCACACGTAACAAAGCTCGTCTAGTAGCTCAAGGATACAACCAAGAGGAAGGTATCGACTACGATGAGACATATGCTCCTGTTGCTAGACTTGAATCCATTCGGATGCTTTGTGCTTTTGCCAATCATCAGAACTTTAAATTATTTCAAATGGATGTTAAAAGTGCTTTCTTGAATGGCTTTATTAAGGAGGAAGTTTATGTCAAACAACCCCCTGGCTTTGAAAATCACAAATTTCCCGACCACGTGTTCAAGCTAAAGAAAGCGCTTTATGGCCTTAAACAAGCTCCCAGAGCTTGGTATGAAAGGCTAAGCAGCTTCCTGCTTGAGAAAGGTTTTTCTAAAGGGAAAATTGACACTACACTGTTTATCAAATCTTTCAAAGACACCATTCTATTAATTCAAATCTATGTTGATGATATTATTTTTGGATCTACTGATGAAACTCTTTGTCAAGAATTTGCCAAGTGTATGCAGACAGAATTTGAGATGAGCATGATGGGAGAGCTCAACTACTTTCTTGGCCTGCAAGTAAAGCAACTGGCAAATGGAACTTTCATCTGTCAATCGAAGTATACCAAGGACATGCTGAAGAAGTTCGACCTTGACAACGTCAAACCAATTAGCACGCCAATGGCTACTTCAACCAAACTCGAACCAGATGAGAGCGGCAAACCTGTTGATCAACGTAAGTATCGAGGTATGATAGGCAGCTTACTTTATTTAACTGCTAGTCGCCCCGATATCATGTTTAGTGTTTGCCTATGTGCTAGATATCAAGCAAATCCTAAGGAATCTCACATGACCGCGGTTAAGCGTATCTTTCGATACCTTAAGGGTACGGTTACAGTGGGCCTATGGTATCCCAAGTCAACATCATTTGACCTCATCGGTTACTCTGATGCTGACTTTGCTGAATGCAAGGTCGACCGTAAAAGTACGAGCGGCACGTGTCATTTGTTAGGAAAGGCTCTAGTCTCATGGTTTAGCAAGAAGCAGAACTCTGTCGCACTATCCACAACAGAAGCTGAATATATAGCAGCTGGGCGTTGTTGTGCACAGATTCTGTGGATGAAGCAAACCCTTGAAGACTATAAGTTATCTTTCATGCATATTCCTATATTCTGTGACAATACTAGTGCCATCAATTTGACTAAGAACCCTGTCTGTCACTCACGCACTAAACACATTGAGATCAGACACCACTTTTTGCGTGATCATCAGCAAAATGGCACGATTAACTTAGAATTTATTGACACTGATCATCAGCTGGCAGACTTCTTTACTAAGCCACTATCCGAAGAGCGCTTCAATTTTCTTTGTCGTGAACTTGGAATCTTAGATGAAGCAGTCATAAATTGAAACTCACCTGCGTAAATATCGTGTATATTGTGATTCCTTACAAAGAATTTGGTATGGGTACAAGCCGAAAGGGTCCTTCTGACAACAAGGCGTAAAAGCCTAAGCGACACGGTGCACTAGTCCTCAGGACTACCGCTAGCTGGGATCCGGCCCCTGCAGCTAACCCATGGCAAATTTGGACTATTGAACCACAGTATATGTCCTTATTTATTATATGGCTTGTTTCAATTTAATATTGCCTAATTGACATTTTCTAAAAGTTCATTCTATTTTCTGTATACCTCTCTATCTATTTCTTTCATTCAACACTCTTTGTTATTCCCGACTGTCATTTTGTTTAATTATTGAACATTTTCTTCCTGACTTTTGCCTTTTTAAGTTCTGGACTATTGAGCCAGAACTCGGGCCGAACTCTGCCCATATCAGAGTTCGGGCCGAGTTCGGTACCTAGGTTCCAGAATCGGGATCTGGCTCCACCGTTGGATCTTTTCTAATCCAATGGTTGACTTTTCACCCGACCTAAGACTCAGCCCTATTTTTTTCGGGATTCTTTTCTCTCTCCTCTCATTGTTCCTTCTTCTCCACCTCTCCATCTTCTTTCTTCCAAACCCTAACCCTAGTTCTTGGTCTATAGAGCTCTATCTCTTCCCAAAATCTAGGAAAAGGGGTTTTTCAACTTTCTCTTCAACTGTTTGGTGTTATTTTCAGGTATATATCTCTCCTTCTTTCTTTTTCAAGCTCTCCTATTTTCTTTGGCAATGGCATCTCGTTTGTTCAAAAGAGTGAGAAGGACTCGCAATGAGGGTGCTTCCTCATCGGTTCCTCCTCCTCCAGTTGAACAAGTTGATGAACAACACCCAATACATCCGTTGTTCAATCCACCACGTCCCGATGACCCTAACACTTACGACGATCGCTTATTCGTATCACTAGAAGCCTCAAATGAATGGTTTAGCGATTTTAGAACTCGTCCTGTGTTTGGGGGTCATCCGATCAACTTCACTATTTTTGCTCAATATGAGTCATTATTCCGTGACCTCTGTTTGGATGAACTTGTTGCTTCAAATTCTGTTATTTACCATAGTGCAATTCAAATGTTCTATTGTAATATGACTCACGATGCAACCCACATCTACTCACGGGTTGCTGGTATTAGCATTGCTTTCAATGAATCTGAGTTGGGAGACTATCTTGCTCTTCCTGATCTTGATGTATGGGACAAGCTTGTGGAGGCACGTCAACTCCAATTTGTTGACGGTACTTCCCTTGAAGGATTCAAGGAGGACTTATGTGCTCCTAACGTTAGTCCTCGCAAGCTAAAGGCCAAACATCTGACTCCTTACTTTTATGAACTTCATCGCATTGTGTTCAACACCATCTTGCCCAAGGCTGGCTCAACCGATGAAGTCACTTATCTTGAAATCTCTGCCTTATACCATCTTCACTATCGTATTCCATTTAACTTTCCTCGAACTATGATGGATTGGATGATCAACTGTCGGAAGAAACCAAGAGCATTGGTTTATCCTCTCTATCTTCCTTTAGTCTTTCGTGCTTTCATTATTCCAATTCATGAGTGTCCATTCTTGCCTGCACCTGCCTTTTTATCCAAGGCAAGACGCCTTCAGCCTGTAGCTGCTTCTGAGTCATCTGAGCACTCTGCTGATGAGGAGCCTGACGCTCCTCCACTCGGTCAGGATGCCCCTCCTCCTCCTGCCACCCTGGAGTCTATACAGACTATGCTTCGCGATCGCTTTGCTATTGAGGATGATCGCTGGACGCAGCAGGATTACCGCACCACTCTACAGATCAGTGCCCTTGGGAACTCTCTGCATGATATGCGGTATTCACTTGCTCGTCATCCTGATCTGCATGTGCCTATTGAGCGGGATCCAGCACGCGCGGGTTATCGCATTGATGATCCGTGGGTTATGCGTTACATGATTCCGGATGATGCTTTTGTGGACCCTCGTCGCGCCTTCCATGGTCCATCAGATATTCCAGGACCTTCTCGTGCTCCATGATGGAGACTGGCTACTATCTGCTGCTGCTGCTACTGCTGATGGTCTTAGTTATTTTTGCTTTCAGTTATTTAGTTTCTTATGGATTCATGTAGCTGGTTTTATATACTATGTTTATGAGTTGACCACTTGGTTTGGTGGATGACATTATCTATCTTTATTATCATTCTATGTCAATGCTTATTTTGCTCCATATTATACTGTTTCTTCTCTTAGTGTGGTTGCATTACTATTCATTGTTTATTATATTGCTAACTGCCAAAAGGGGGAGAAACATATGTATATTTTGTGCTTGTTTTGGGATACTATTACTGGCTCTATGCATTCGTATATCTGTGTATATCTGTGCTTCTTGCTCTGGAAAATATCATCTATCAGATCACAGGAACTATGCAATTTGTACGGGGGAGAGCTATAGCTTCTAGCTCGACACCGCTCATGGTTTACGGGGGAGCTATTTTCGCTTAGCTCAGGCATCGTTTATGGGGGAGCTATGGAGCTATATTACAATCAACTGTGTCCAGGTATGAATATTGAAATATACATATATTATTTTGTCAATTATCAATATGGGGGAGATTGTTGACACAAAGTCACAGTCAACCAAATATTGACTATATTGACCAAATAATACTTGTATAAATTCAATACGACACACGACGACTGCATTCAGTTCAAGACAGATGACAGCTCAGTCTTCAGCTCTCAGTGTGTTCTGGAGTCTGTATTTTATGATTTCATTGAGTCTAGATTTATGTACTCTGAGTTATGCTGAGCTCTTGGAACTTAGTATACAAGCCTACCCAAAATCCCAAGCTCCACCAAAACCAAATTGCCCACAAGTCCCTCTTAGGACCATTCTGTGCTCTGGAGACAGAGTTCGGGCCGAACTCTGCCTCCACACAGAGTTCGGGCCGAACTCTGTCCCCTAGAAATCAGGAACCCTAATTTTAGGGTTAGCTGTTTGCTAGCTGTCCAACGGCCAAATTTTTGAATTTCCTTACCCGAATTCTGGCCGAATTCTGTCCCTAAAATCAGTATAAATAGGGCATGAATTCTCTCATTTTGAATCACTCAATCTTCTCTTCTCTTCTCTCCTACAAGCTCTATAAGCCATACCCTTCCCATCTACTAGCCACAAGCCTCCTAAGTCTCGAGTGCTCAGCATCTCTCATTTAGGATTCTTGTGCAAGAGTGAAGAAATCGCTTGGACAATTCCAAGCAAATCGCCACTGCGATTCTCTGTAAGAAGTTGACGTGCTCTTCTGAAGAAAAGGCACGGGTTGTAAGCTACTATTTCACAAATAGTGGATTTAATCCTGAGCTAGAGTTCTCAGGCCTGGACTAGTCCTCCACGAGGGAAACCAGGTTAAAATTGCTGTGTTTGCGTATGCTCTCTTGTCTTTCATTTACATTCCGCATTTTACTCTGACTATTCATTGTTAGTGAAAGAGTTAATTTTTTATTGGTCATTATACATATATACTCTATTCACCCCCCTCTAGAGTTGCCAAACTGTTCTTCATCCAGTATTCTGGTTCTGGGACGTGACACATGTGAAGAAGAAATATGGTGTACTATCTGATCTTTACATCTGGTCAACCAACGAAGAGCCCAATGCAAAAAAATGTTGGGTCTTTGATTCGAATCATTTCGATAGTCAGAAGTTTGACCTTTTTTTACAGAGAAGATCTATAGTTCGAGTCCGTATAGCCCTAATTCCATTTTTGTCTAGTATTGCTAATAATACATGGATACTGAGGAGCAATCATCAACTATCCTACAGGTGGAGCTTAAGAAATACTTAAAAGGGAACCATATTCTTAGAGGGACGTAACAAGAAACATAATATACATTTCAGTATAAAACAGTAAATACCATGAATTGGTAAAAGACATGAAATGTATACGTGAAATATAAGCCACAAATAGTGATATGTCATCAAGAGTAATGTTATTAGTCGTGACTACAAATAAATAAAAAATATCGTAACCCAATAAGAGCTAACAATCTTATAGAAAGTAGCCCAGCGAGAGCCTCCCAGTCTATGGTAAGTCTCTATCGTAGCCTAGTGAGGGACTCCAACCCGATCAAGAGTGGTCAAGTAGCCAACGCCTAATAACGATGTTTTCTCCTAAGTTATTACAGGATGAAGTTAAGTCATAAACTCAAGTAAATTGGAACCTTGGAGAAAACAGATATATCACAAGTCGAGTATGATGGTGATCAAACTAGCTATGATAATGACAAGAGACAGTATGAAATACAAGTGATACATGCAGGTAAATCGTGTAACAAGTCTAGTATAAATTAACGGATAATGACCAACCAACGGAACCACAAAGAATAGGTAAAAACAATGAAAATAAATGTACAACATGTTGCGATAAGAACAAATAATATACTGAACAAACAAGAAACATGCAACTACTGTAACAAATTCCTGCAAGATACACTAGTTTGAATATGTCCAAAGTACGCTTAGATTGCGGGTTTGGGTCTGATCCTAAGTCTTAACAAGTCAAGGACCTACAAATGATATATAGATTTGTTCACCATTTTATCTTATTAAATTTTAATGCTATGTCTATAATTAAGTAAATATACTTTATAGTTAACCTTTACAATGTAACTATTTGATTTTACTAAGTTTTGTAATTTACTATGTCATATATAGTTTGTAATTACTATTAGTGAGACGGGCTATATTGTGTATTTACCTTTTTTGAAATTTGTTTATGTGGATGAAGCTGACACGCACGCAGGGGGGTGTGTGTGTTCTTCCCTAGTGGCATCTACAATGACGAAGTCTGACGGATCTATTGGAGGGTTCGCCTAAAAGGCTATGGTGCGGGGGCGTCGAGATGGCATCGGGTTTGGGGTTGTTTGGGTCCAATACGCGATTGAGGCTGGCAAGAAATTCTTCAATACTCTCGTCATCGGAGAGTCGACCGGAGTCTGGGTTGGACTGCGACTGTTCCCGATCATGCGGCTGAGCGATCAACGGGTGCTTCTAGTCGTGTCAGCAATCGACGTTTGACATAGAAGGAAACAGAGTCGAGTTGAGTCGGGTCGAAGATGGCTGCACCGGTTGCATAGTCGATGTGGGCAAAAGAAATGACTCAATGAGGAATGTCTGCTGTAGGTCGTGCTGGGTCCAGTCTGGAACGAAGGGATGGAACTCGATCAGAATTCGATCCTGATCGAGTTCGGTCCGAACTCGAGGTATTTGAATCGAAACATTTTGTCTGGGACCTACCCGAATTCAGTAAGAATTTGGTTTTGTCGAGGCTTAATGAGTTCTAGGTTTAATTTGTACCGTTGGATGCTGGTGGACTGCCTGATTTAATGGTGGGCTATTTTGGAACTTCTACCTAAAATAGGTTTCTCAATATATATATATATATATATATATATATATATATATATATATATATATATATATATATATAAGGTAGATGTCACGCCCCGATTCCGCAGAATCGATAGTCGTCCCCCGGGCGTGATGCCGTGCAAGCCTAAGTTGCGCTCGCACAAGGCATAGTCATAAAGTTATCTGAAACACAACGATAAGAGAATGCGCAGAGTAAATTGAACACACATTATAGAGAAGGAAACTTAAGCTTTATTGATAATGAACATCATATTACAGACTCGATACAAGGGCGCCGCGCGGGCTTCTTACAAACTGACTCCAATACAAAGTGAACGTCGATGAGATAGCCATTACATACATTCATCCCTTGATTACAACCAAAATTACAAACCACCTGGGATGGTGGGAAGGCACTCCATCTGTCTTCGATCTTCAACAGCGGAGTCTTCAAAAGGGTCGATCCAAGCTTCAATGCACGGACGAAGCTTCAAACACACGAGCGTTGCCTCCCTTTACGTAGCACGCCCTTCCAGATCTATCGCACCTGTATAGAGAGCGAGGATCAGTACAATCAACATGTACTGGCGAGTGGCTAATTAATTTCCAGGCTCTCATTTGGTTCAAGAATTTAGATAAAATCATACAACTTGTTTGAGTGGTCTTTCTAGCCATCCTAGATGTTTTCATAAGAAGCATTAAGTTATACCAAGATTTCCTCCGGCAGAGCGCGCCGTGCGACATAAAACTTACCATGTTAGTTGATAACAATTTATATCAAGTGTTTGATATGGGATTGGCCTAACCAGCCGCCTTGGACGTAGCCTGGTAATGCGGGACCCTTGCAACGCAGGTAGCGAGCCCCGATGCAAGTCTCCGTCTTACCGATCGCCTTTCCAGCGTTGCCTATTACCCAGCTCGGCTACAACCAGTTTCTTCCTAGGCCGAGTCGGTCCCGTGGCCCCGGGTTGCCGCTCGAAGAAACCATTCCCCTTGTCGACAAGTTGTCCAAGTTCATAATAGGTTAACATGGTGTATTTTTAGGGTACCGTTGGGGCTTATTATGTGATCAATTCATTCACTTGGTCGTTTTGCAGGCATGAATTAATTCTATCTCTTTTCAACACAACGATATTTCTTATTCACTTCTAACACACAAGACTTGTATTCTGCAAGCGAATCATTCAATTTTAGTAACATTACCCGAGTTCTCATTTGAAATAGAGGGTCGAGACGAAGGAGGTCAGCCACTCACCTTGAGTTTTGCTTGAGGCGAGGGACTTGTTGGCTGCGCTAGACGTCGCCTATGCGATCACCTGAAATCGCACAAGCAACCGATTAGAACACTGTATTATGCAAGAGTTCGATAGGAAATGCGAGCTCGAAATGTAAACCATGAAAACCATCGAAAACATTCACGAAAATGCATTCGGAAAACCAAAGCCAAAACCAACGCAAGCGGCGTGAAAAGCAGAGCAACGGGAGGTCTCTCCCGACTCAGCCGCAAAGTCAATCCTCGAGACGCAACCCGCTGAATATGGGACTTGGTTTCGAAGAATCCATCCCATAACGTGGAATGGATCTTAATTCAACCGTTCCCGTTCGATCGATTCGATCGATCCTGACCTATCGGTCCCGACCGAGTCGATAGCAACAGTGTTCCTTTCTCGCGCACCCCGTGGACGAATCAACGGGGCACGATGTAGGGACGGGGCACTACACCATAACCAACTAAGAAAAAGTTTTGTCCTCGAAACTTATGAACAGAACCTACCTCTATGAAAACAATGAAGGGAACTTTTCCTTCATCTCAGACTCGAGTTCCCATGTCGACTCTTCTGCCGCATGGTTCCTCCAAAGTACGCGAACGAGAGGGATCGTCTGATTCTGCAGCAGCTTATCCTTGTGTTCTAAGATTTGAACTGGCACTTCGACGTAGGATAAGTCGGACTTTAGCTCCAGCTGGCCAAAATCCACCACGTGGCTAGGGTCGTGCACGTACTTCCGCAGCTGGGAGACGTGGAAGACGTTGTGTACACCTTCGAGTGCCGACGGTAGAGCAATTTTATAGGCCACTGGGGCGACCCGCTCGAGTATTTCAAACGGCCCAACGAATCTCGGGCTCAGCTTCCCCCTCGCGCCAAACCGAGTAACTCCTCGCATAGGCGACACCTTCAGGAACACATAATCGCCCACCTGGAACTCAAGCGGTCTTCGATGGGTATCGGCGTAGCTCTTTTGCCGACTCTGTGCAATCTTCAGTCTTTCCCGAATAAGCTTGACCTTCTCCACAGTCTGTTCCACCAGCTCCGGGCCGAGTATCTGCCATTCCCCGACTTCATCCCAACAAATGGGCGATCTGCACTTCCGGCCGTACAAAGCTTCATACGGCACCATTTGGATGCTGGACTGATAGCTATTATTGTACGCAAATTCTGCCAATGGTAGGTGGACGTCCCAGCTTGATTTGAAGTCAATTGTGCAGAGCCGTAGCATGTCTTCGAGAATCTGATTAACGCGCTCCGTTTGGCCGTCGGTCTGAGAATGGTAAGCTGAGCTGAATTGCAACTTGGTACCCAGCGCCGACTGAAGGCTACTCCAGAATCGCGACATGAACCGTGAATCCCGATCAGAGACGATGGATACTGGAACTCCGTGCAGCCGTACTATCTCGTCAAGATAAATCTGTGCCAGGCGATCAACGCTCCATGTAACTTTGATGGCAATGAAGTGCGCTGACTTGGTTAGTCGATCGACGATGACCCAGATAGCGTCGTTCCCCCGTCGTGTCTTCGGCAGGCCAACAATAAAGTCCATCGTGACATGATCCCATTTCCACTCTGGAATGGCAAGGTTCTGCATCTCCCCGCCCGGTCGTTGATGTTCAGCTTTCACCTGCTGACAGGCCATGCATTGCGACACGAAGAGTGCCACATCTCTCTTCATCCCGTGCCACCAGAAGGTCGTGCGGAGGTCCTTATACATCTTGGTACTGCCTGGATGCAATGTATATTTCGTATAATGGGCCTCCGACATTATCTCCTTTCGTAGTTCTTTATCATCCGGAACGCATAGTCGGCCATTCATTCTCAGCACGCCGGTCTTGTCTTCCGCAAAGTCGGTCGCACTACCTGTTGAAATTTGCTCGTGCATTTTCTTCAGGTACGGATCATCCTTCTGAGCGGTCTTGATCTTTTCCAGCAAACTCGACTCTAACTGCAGCTGCGCCAACCGTATATCCCTGAATCGAACCCGGAGATCGATGCCCATTTCTTCTAAATCTTGTAGTAGTCTGCGGTCGATGGAGAGCGAGGCAAGATATTTTCGACTCAGAGCGTCCGCCACAACATTTCCCTTGCCCGGAGTGTAGTCGATCGTCAAGTCATAGTCTTTTATCAGTTCGAGCCAGCGCCGCTGTCGTAAGTTCAATTCCTTCTGAGTGAAGAGATACTTGAGGCTCTTGTGGTCGGTATAGATCGCGCACGCTACACCATATAGATAGTGACGCCACAATTTTAACGCGAACACAATTGCCGCTAACTCCAAGTCGTACATAGGATAGTTCTTCTCGTACGGCTTCAATTGTCTCGAGGCGAAGGATATCACCTTGTTCCGCTGCATGAGCACACATCCCAAGCCCTGGCCTGAAGCATCGCTGAATATCTGGAAACCCTCTGGCCCATCCGGAAGCGCGAGTATAGGTGCCAAAATCAATTGCCGTTTTAGCTCCTGGAATGAAGCTTCACAGTCATCCGACCACTCATACGCGACTCCCTTTTGAGTGAGACGAGTCAATGGCGATGCAATCTTCGCGAAGTCTTTCACGAAGCGTCGATAGTATCCCGCCAAACCAAGAAAGCTTCGAATCTCACTAGCAGACGCAGGCCGCCTCCAATCAGCAATGGCTTCCACCTTCTTCGGATCGACTGCAATACCTTCGGACGAAATGATGTGACCCAGAAAGGATACGCTGCTGAGCCAAAATTCGCGCTTACTCTGCTTTACATATAGCTGATTCTCTCGAAGTGTCTGGAGCACGGTCCGCAGATGTTCTGCATGCTGCGCCCTGTCTTTCGAGTAGACCAGAATATCGTCAATAAAGACTACGACAAATTTATCAAGAAAGGGTCGAAATACCCGATTCATCAGATCCATGAAGGCAGCAGGGGCGTTCGTCAGGCCGAATGGCATCACCAGGAACTCGTAGTGGCCGTAACGAGTGCGAAAGGCGAACTTTTGCACGTCGTCTGACTTGATCTTGTGTTGATGATAACCTGAGCGGAGATCAATCTTCGAAAATACCGAGGCGCCTTGCAGTTGATCGAATAAGTCGTCTATGCGGGGCAATGGATACTTGTTCCGGATGGTGGCTTTGTTCAGCTCCCGGTAATCGACGCACAGACGCAGGGACCCATCCTTCTTCTTTACGAACAATACGGGCACTCCCCACGGTGAAACACTAGGCCGAATAAACCCTTTATCGAGTAACTCTTGTAGCTGGACCTTGAGTTCCTTCAGCTCGGCGGGAGCCATTCTGTACGGGGCCTTAGAAATCGGTCGGGTATCGAGAAATGTATCGATGCTGAACTCGATCTCTCGGTCGGGGGGCATGCCGGGTAGCTCGTCCGAAAACACATCAGGGAATTCTGCCACAACGTCGGTCTGACCTACGTTTGCACCATCCTGTCGCATGTCTCGGACGGACGCCAAGTAGCCTTCGCACCCAGAATACAGCATCCTCTGAGCAGAGATTGCCGAGATCAACATGCAGGTCGACGACGCCTCACCACACGAAAAGCAGAATTCAGGCACTCCTGGTATGCGGAAAGTGACCGTCTTCCTGGCGTAGTCTATGGTTGCGTTGCACGGCCCGAGCCAATCCATTCCCAGAATGATATCGAAGTCCTTCATATCTAGGACTATCACGTCAAGACCGATCTTTTGACCGCCGATACAGATAATCCCGTCGGCGCAAGCTAAATTAGTGAGTATTGGTGTGCCCGAAGGTGTGCTTACACTAAGGTCGAGGTCTAACGATATCATCGAAAATTTGTGCTCGGCGACAAAGTTCGCCGATATAAAACTATGCGAAGCACCTGAATCAAATAGTACACGAGCAGGCACATTATTGAAACTAAGTATACCTGTCACGACCGTATCTGACGCAAGTACTTCATCTCGAGTCATGGCGTAGACGCGGCCCTGGGCATTGGGGCGACGGTCTTGGCCATTTTGCGGTTCAGGTTGATGGGCTCGAGGCGCTGGGACTTGATTCCCTGGACGGTGTTGCTGGGGCGCCATTGGACGATGTTGTTGGGGCGCCGTTGGGTTCGGCCTTTTGTTTGGACAATCAGCACGAGTGTGGCCCCTCTTGCCACAGTTCCAGCACCCATCCTCTGGTATCCGACAGTAGTCAATCGTGTGACCGTGACGATGACATCGGTTGCAGTATCGTGTGTCACGCCCTTGATATCCGCCATGGGGCCCGTTGTTCGGACGCTTGATCACGTTGTTTCCTCCCGCGTGGCTAGGGCGTTTGTGATTGTATGTATGCACAGCGCCGGCAGCACCTGGAGGGTATTGGCTTTCAAGGCGGAGGGCGTGGTTGAGAGACTCCCCCATCGTTGGGTATTTTGGAACGGACACATGGACAGAAATAGATGGCCGTAGGCCCACTTCGAACCGTCGTGCACGACTCGCCATGGAAGACAGGTATTGTCCAGCAAACTTGGCTAACTTGTTGAACTCTGCTGCATACTGCCGTACCGTCATATTTCCTTGCCTTAGCTGCATGAATTCATTTTCCTTCTCTTGTCGAACGGCTTCGGAGAGGTACTCGATCTCGAACGCCTCGCGGAAGGTGGCCCAAGAAATTGCCGCTGTCTCGTCGTCGCGTCTGATCGCTCGCTTTTGCACGCCCCACCAGTCGTGTACGTTCGACCGGAGTAGAAGTTGAGCGCATGCGACTTTCTTGGACTGTTCGACGTCTAGCAGCTCGAACTTGTCTTCCAGTTCCTCTAACCAGTCGATCGCCAAGGAGGGATCTTCCGTGCCGTAGAAGGAAGTACGGTAACTTTTTGTGAATTTCGACACGTCGAAGTTAGAACTTCTCGGTGTTGCATATGTAGGCTCGGGTGCCTCCGGGTCGACATCACTTTGTCTGGCCGCAGGCTCGGTCACGGCAGGAGTTGTCGTAGAGTTGTTGTTATTGGCCACCACAGTCTGTACAATTTGCGGAAGAGTATCAAGCTGCTTCTGCTGCAACTTGAATTGTGCATCGAATCGGGCCTCGAACTGGGTCTGGCGCGCCTCTACCTCCCGTCGATGTGCTTCAGTCTCCCGTCGATGTTGCTCATTGAGGCGTTGATTCTCCAGAGCTTGTTGTTGTTGCGCTTCCAGCATGCGCAACATCCGTCCCATGGCATCGTTTGAGGGTCCGGGCCTCGAGCTACTCGAGCCGCTCGAAGCACTTTCTTCGTTCACCGCCGCACTTTCTAGAAATTTGAAGGCAAAAATACATTAGTCATAATACTTATCACGGACTCACTCGTATGGAATGACATATCTTATCGACACGAGACCAACGGTTTTGAGACTAGAAACTCGACACTGGAGGCCAAGGACGTAAAGTCGTGCTATGATACCATTATGTCACGCCCCGATTCCGCAGAATCGATAGTCGTCCCCCGGGCGTGATGCCGTGCAAGCCTAAGTTGCGCTCGCACAAGGCATAGTCATAAAGTTATCCGAAACACAACGATAAGAGAATGTGCAGAGTAAATTGAACACACATTATAGAGAAGGAAACTTAAGCTTTATTGATAATGAACATCATATTACAGACTCGATACAAGGGCGCCGCGCGGGCTTCTTACAAACTGACTCTAATACAAAGTGAACGTCGATGAGATAGCCATTACATACATTCATCCCTTAATTACAACCAAAATTACAAACCACCTGGGATGGTGGAAAGGCGCTCCATCTGTCTTCGATCTTCAACAGCGGAGTCTTCAAAAGGGTCGATCCAAGCTTCAATGCACGGACGAAGCTTCAAACACACGAGCGTTACCTCCCTTTACGTAGCACGCCCTTCCAGATCTATCGCACCTGTATAGAGAGCGAGGATCAGTACAATCAACATGTACTGGCGAGTGGCTAATTAATTTCCAGGCTCTCATTTGGTTCAAGAATTTAGATAAAATCATACAACTTGTTTGAGTGGTCTTTCTAGCCATCCTAGATGTTTTCATAAGAAGCATTAAGTTATACCAAGATTTCCTCCGGCAGAGCGCACCGTGCGACATAAAACTTACCATGTTAGTTGATAACAATTTATATCAAGTGTTTGATATGGGATTGGCCTAACCAGCCGCCTTGGACGTAGCCTGGTAATACGGGACCCTTGCAACGCAGGTAGCGAGCCCCGATGCAAGTCCCCGTCTTACCGATCGCCTTTCCAGCGTTGCCTATTATCCAGCTCGGCTACAACCAGTTTCTTCCTAGGCCGAGTCGGTCCCGTGGCCCCGGGTTGCCGCTCGAAGAAACCATTTCCCTTGTCGACAAGTTGTCCAAGTTCATGATAGGTTAACATGGTGTATTTTTAGGGTACCGTTGGGGCTTATTATGTGATCAATTCATTCACTTGGTCGTTTTGCAGGCATGAATTAATTCTATCTCTTTTCAACACAACGATATTTCTTATTCACTTCTAACACACAAGACTTGTATTCTGCAAGCGAATCATTCAATTTTAGTAACATTACCCGAGTTCTCATTTGAAATAGAGGGTCGAGACGAAGGAGGTCAGCCACTCACCTTGAGTTTTGCTTGAGGCGAGGGACTTGTTGGCTGCGCTAGACGTCGCCTACGCGATCACCTGAAATCGCACAAGCAACCGATTAGAACACTGTATTATGCAAGAGTTCGATAGGAAATGCGAGCTCGAAATGTAAACCATGAAAACCATCGAAAACATTCACGAAAATGCATTCGGAAAACCAAAGCCAAAACCTACGCAAGCGGCGTGAAAAGCAGAGCAACGAGAGGTCTCTCCCGACTCAGTCGCAAAGTCAATCCTCGAGACGCAACCCGCTGAATATGGGACTTGGTTCCGAAGAATCCATCCCATAACGTGGAATGGATCTTAATTCAACCGTTCCCGTTCGATCGATTCGATCGATCCCGACCGAGTCGATAGCAACAGTGTTCCTTTCTCGCGCACCCCGTGGACGAATCAACGGGGCACGATGTAGGGACGGGGCACTACAGTAGAGCACAAGGTTGGAGATTTAGGGTGATTGTCTAATGAAATCTAAGAGAAAATCTACACTTTGCTCTTAGGGCTCGCCATCTAAGGAAGCAACAAGTGGAGATATATTCAAGGAATCGCCGTCTTCGTTCAGATTGATCTTTATGGGTAGGGTGAGTGATTTCAAGTTGTAATATTCTTTTCTATCATGAGTTTGGTAAGGAGGTCGAATCTTTGGACAAGGTTTCAATATAGTTTTATTCAAGCTTGTATCTTTACCTGAAATATATAGGTTAGAACTTGTGTAGGTGACGTAGTTGCCGAAAACATTGTCTTCCCTAAGTTACTGCTTATTAATTGTACAGGCAAGACTCTGGATTAAATTTATCCTAATTAACTTCTATGTCTAGTGATCGATAGTCCATTTTCCTCGAAGATCACTACAACAAAAAAATCCTTTTAATGACGGCTAAAAAGCGTCATTAATGACAAACCATGACGTTTTTTTTCTCAAAGCAACCGTTATGAAAACGGGTGTTATAAATATTTTTTAAAAGCGTTATAAAAAACCGTCATGAATAGTTTCTATAAAAGCGTTATGAATATTTAATATATAGTGCACAATTCAGGACTTTTGTAAAACGTTATGAATAGATAATATGTATAGGCTCAATGTAGCACATTTATAACACTTTATACTATTCAAATTAGCATATTTATAACGCTCTATACTGCACATTATATATTACATTCCAAAAACTTAACATTATATATCACCATCTTTATTACATTTCTCAAAATAGAGTACATATCAACATCTTCATTACATTCTCAAAATATAATATCCAAATACATATATATATATATATATATATATATATATATATATATATATATATATATATATATTTACAACTACCAAAATTGTCCACATCAAAACTTGGCCACATAACCAATAATCATGAAAGATCAACGACAGCCGGAACACCAGTGAAATAATTCTGAGAAAAAAGAGAAGACAACCAAATCAGTCCATATAATTGTCAGGCCTAAAAATCAAATATAATCATGAAATATCAAGAGAAAGGAGTAAAACAAACTAGGTCATGATAGGGATCAGGTATTTGTCCCATATCTGGAGCAAGCTTGACAGAATAATCCCTTAGAAAAGAGTTTTCATGAAAATGGGAACAATCATAACATTATATAGAAACCATAAAAAACTATTGCAGAGATTTTACAAGAAAAAAACCAATTCCAACGACGCCAATGCCTTTTATAGGGAAGAAATAGAACAATATTCTGAAGGAATGAGGACGTTTCGATTTCCTTCACCATCTATCAAAACAAACACAATATAAATGTATAGTTTGGGAAAGAAGCTAGCAACAGAACAGTTATCCTGCATCCCAGCAACAACCACAATATAAAGGCACATTTTACAGATGATTATGTTTCATGTGTTCAATGGTTCAAGAACATCATTAATGGGACCAAATTAATTTAATTAGAGCAAATTGGCCTCTATATATACACCACCAAATAATGAATACCTGGTATAAAGAAATAAACAAAGACCATGTTTCTTCCACAAATTAAAGATTAACAAGCAGATTATAGACAAAGCCCTACATAACTCAAACATAGCATGCTCTAAAAGGCTTTGTAAAAAGCTTGAACCAGAACAAGCAAACTATACTGAGTCCCTCAAACCAAAATGTTCCAAGTCCTAGAAAGGGTTCAATGCAACAAACTATTACTTTCTTATAATTATATCTCAATTATGTTTAGCATGATCACCAATGTCAAAATTACTTTCAATATATTCTCACCCTCTTTGGAGCCTAAACATGGGTGAGCTATATCCGACAAGAGTGTCAAATAAATAATTGTGCCCAATACGTGCCGTATACGGATACAGTCCTCCCAATGCGTATCCATGTAACAAAATGGATGGTCAAAGTGGAGGAGCACTTTCACAATGCTTAATGATCTTCAATAGCCTTGAAGATGAAGGAAAATTAAATTCTAAATATACTAAATTGATAATAAACAGAAGATGAATGACGAGTCAATTAAAAGACAGGTAAAAGCAGGCTGAGAACTGAAACATACAATTTTCGTCGTTGTAACTTGTACTTGGTTCTGGTAACTAACTCATTCCAAACTTTCCTGACCCAACACATCTAGCATCATCTACATTGCTGTCACCAGCAGTGGCTGGACGATCTACACCGTTGGCAGGAGAAATGAAATCCTGGTAACTTTATTTGCAGAAAATGAAACAAAAATATATAAAAAAGTTGGTACCAACGTTTCTTGTGTCTTGAGCCACAATATTCCAGTAGCAAAAATCAGAAAACTTACATGCTGCAGGCTTTGCCTCCTTAACTACAGGTTCTGAATTTTGTGAAACTGACAATCTCCCCATGCCAACCTTTATGGTGTTGTCACCTTGCAAGTTCAAATTACCATTTGTAGTAGATTTTGATTCCGAACGAGTACATGATCTTCCAATACTAGCAACCGTATATGGCTCAATCTGCTGCAATAGAAAGGTCAGGTATATGAAGCATCATCAACTTTCTAAATTTACATTTTAGTATCAAACTTATATTCCTTAGCATGACAATGAACATGCTAGTAAGTAGAGGAAATTTGAAGCATACAGAGACATCCACAACCCATACTCCAACACAACTTTGATTGTAAGAGCACCCTAGAAGTTTTCCCTCGTGTATATTCAGATCCGACAATCTAGACCATCCTACATCTACAGAATCACGACATCTCACTGGTTCCCATGATAAAACCTAGAGACCAACATGCATACAATTCATACATGTGCAAAAAAGGATGGTGAATGTACTATGCAGCATCTTGTGACAGAGTAAGGATGCTTACAATTTTGGTGGTGTCTGAAATAAGCATCCTCCTGTCCCCGCACACCGACACCACCATCACCTTCGCCTTCCTCGGCGGCGGCTGCCTCATCACCAGGTACAGCTCCATCCCGTGGTCGTCCACCCCGTACTCGTATAGCACTCCGTCGTCCTGGAGCTGCACGTCGCTGTCGTCCCCCGCGAACAACGCGATCCTCCCCACGGGGATGCTAAAAGCATGAAGGACGTGAAGGGCGTGGCGGTGTCCGGCTCGACATCGAGGCAGACGACGGATCAGTCCTCGACTCCGTATCGCTCCGCGAGGACATCGTCCTCCTGCAGCATCATCTCGCCGTCGAAGAAGAGGATCTGGTAGGCGAGGGGGAATCCCTGGGACTTCTGGATCTTCTTCTTGAGCTCGAGGAGTGTACCGAGCGGCTCCATCTCCATGCTGAAGTGCCTCCCTTTTGATGTCTCAACGATCACCTCCATTGCTAACTAATTTTTTTGAATTAAACATAGGGAAGAGGAAAAATTAACGGGGGGAGGGGAGGGGGTGGAAAATTAGGGTTAGGTTTTGGGACGGATCGAAGGAGTCGTCGAGGCCGAAGTCGTGGCGGATGATCCAGCCCTTGTTGGTGCCGAGGACGATACCGTCGTTGCCGGAGGCCATGGAGGTGATGGTACCGTGCCCCTAGCGGCGTTGCGCTCGAGGGGGTCGACAGAGAAGAGGGCGCCGGAGGCCCCGCCGGAGTCTATGGCGGAGGGGATCGGACGGATGGATCGGTGGAGAAACCCTAATCCTAACCCTAGGACTGGACGCTGGACTGAACCCTAATTCTGAGCATGCGAGCGGAGGAAGAAGAAGAGGAAGAGGAAGAGGAAGAGGAGGAGGAGAGGGGACCTTCATTTTTGGACGCTTAATATTAATAAGTTTGCAAAATATTACAAGTTTACCACCGCTCTAAAATATTAATAACGCTTTGTTTTAAAAACGTTATAAAAAGCCCAGAATTAGCCCAAACCGTCATAGAAAAAAGGTATTTCGAACTTTTATAATGCTTAGGTATCAGACGTCATCAATACGTCTTATCGAGCGTTATTAATAGGCCTTTTTGTTGTAGTGGATATCTACCAACAAGTTTTATTTTAAGCCTCAATAATAAAATCTATCAGAATCCTTAACCATTATTGACTATTTTTTTGAATAAGTTTCAATTTCTGACTTTTTTTATGCCCAAATAACATTATCCCCAAACTTTTCAACCTAACCTTTTTATTGTTCTCCCATGTTCTTTTTATCCTAGGTTTTCTACTAGAAATCCTCTTACGTTTCCATAATAATCCTCATCGTATCTTCAATCTTATTTTATGTCATGTATCAAATCTCAATGCATTTTGATATTCCTCAATTACCTATATTTCATTTATCATTTCGCTACCATAAACATAATGTCACAATTTATATCATCCAATGGAAAAAATTCGATTTCAAAATACAATTGTAACAACTACTATCTTTATTAAACTCATATCCAATCATAACTATTATTTTATCCTCAAATCATAAGAATTATTTTATCCTCAAATTATACTTGGTTAAGATTTTAATATATGTACCACTATGGTGTTACCCTAAAATCTAATTACTTATCCATACAAGTCATTCATTACTCATTTGAACCACTACGATCATGCAATCTCCTCTATCTAGGTTCCTAACTAAGGCCAAGTAAACCCTAAAATATATCTATCTATACATCATCTCTAACTTAGGTAAGGGCTTGTGATTGAGTCAATTGATTATAGATTCTTCTTATTATGGTCAATCTTTATACTAAAATCTAACTAATGTCCTGCTCTAATCCAACTATCTAGGAGATGGCTTGTCCAACCTTTGCTACTTTTTCTAGTTATTGTAACTGCCTCTTCTGAAACACTCTAACAAGCATGATTTTCCATCATCCTATGAAGGTATTTTTTTGGAAAACACCATGCACAAGTGTTTGTCACTCCAAAATAAGGAGAGACCAGAGACAATCATAGTGATACCAAGGAAAAATGATCAAATACAAATAGCGAAGTTCAAAGGCGATAATATGATTGAGATCCTAACCATATTTGATCATATCACAGGCTCGCTCGATACAGTTATGCAACCAAGACAATATGATCTCGACCTGCATAAGCCACCAAAAAAATTATGTCCCAGTTCCAAATACATAGGACTATGATACATGATAATGATAAGCTACGTATCAAGAGGGCTCTAACTTAACTTAAATAAGTATATGATGTCCAAAATATATATATTCTGACCATCTACAAGTCTATATCATCACTAGCATATCTTGATCAATAAATAGGAATATAAAGATTGAACAAAATACACTAAAATTGGCTACCTAGTAGTATAATTTTGTTCGAATAAGCTCTAAAAGACAAGGAAGAAGCTTGCAAAGACTAGGATATAGCAACAGTACTCAAAATAACAAAATCAGTTATTACCGAAGAGAACATACCAGTATCGTTAATAACACGCGGATCCTGAAGGAGCAATAACGAATTATCCTACATGTGGAGCTGAACAAATACCTGAAAGGTAACCATGTCCTTAGTGGGTCGTAGTAACATATATATATCTGGAAATTGCTGAGAAACCTAATTTCGGAGTTGGTTTGTATAAAAAATCCACCCGTAGGATGATTTTTATGAAATGTCCAGAATTATATATTTCCACGTTAAATATTCTAAGATTCCCTTTAGATGCTCTGTATTTACAAAATTGTCATCTTTATAATACCATAACTACCCTTCGCACAAACTCAGATTTGGATTGCAATTTTCGTCTTCTTCTTTACGAAAGATCTGAATTCCATTGCTCTCATCTTCAGCAGAGATCGCAAAGATCGTTCGTAGTTCACTGTGCTTTTCTTCAGTCGCACTCCGATCACCGCTCATCATCATCATCATCATCGTGGAGAGATTTGAAGTTTTCTGACGATTAGGTCAATTGTGGAGAGAAGATCTTCTTCTTCTTTTCCATAAGAGTTAGCATCGTTTTGAAAGAAGAACGATAACTCTTGAATTTTTGTTCCTGACAATTTTTTTTCCACAAAAAAAACAAAAAATTAGGTTTTAAGTTTCTGTCGACTGTTCTCCATCATTCTTCGTGATTTTAACATGAAAAATGACTATTTTTTGTGTTAAAATGACGAAGAATGACCATTTTTTGTGCTAAAACCACGAAGAATGGCCTTAGCCATGTCAAAATACGGAGAATGGCCATTCTTCGTGTCAAAATGACAGAGAATGGCTCCGTAATAAAATGACAGAATGGCCATTCTCTGTCATTTTAATACGGAGAATGGCTATTCTTGGTTAATTTAACAAGGAGAATGACCATTTTCCGTGGTTTTAGCATGGAGAATGGCCATTCTCCTTGTTAAATTGACGAAAAATGGCCATTCTCCATCATTCTAACACGGAGAATGCCTATTCTTTGTCAATTTAACAAGAAGAATGACCATTCTTCGTGGTTTTAGCACAGAGAATGACCATTCTCCGTGGTTTTAGCACAGAGAATGGTCATTCTTTGTGATATTACCACGGAGAATGATCATTCTCCTATATTTTATGGCCAGTTGAAACTTTGAAGGGTCATTCTCCGAGTTAAAATGACGGAGAATGACCATTCTTCGTGTCAAAATGACGGAGAACGACCATTCTCCGTGTCAAAATGACGATGAATGGCTCCGTTATAAAATGACTGAGAATGACCATTCTCCTTGTTAAATTGATGGAGGATGGCCATTCTCCATCATTTTAACACGGAGAATGGTTATTCTTGGTCAATTTAACAAGGAAAATGGCCATTCTCCGTTGTTTTTGACCATTCTCCGTGGTTTTAGCACGGAAAATGGTCATTCTCCTTGTTAAATTAACGGAGAATGGCCATTCTCCTTGTTAAATTGACGGATAATGGCCATTTTCCATCATTCTAACACGAAAAATGACTATTCTTTGTCAATTTAGCAAGAAGAATGGTCATTCTTCATGGTTTTAGCACGGAGAATGACCATTCTCCGTGGTTTTAGCATGAAGAATGGCCATTCTCTGTGATATTAACATGGAGAATGATCATTCTCGTGCATTTTATGGCCAGTTGAAACTTTGAAGGGCCATAACTTTTGACTGGAGGTCGAAACGAGGTCCGGTTTGTCGCAAAAGGAGCGTATTTCCGAGGAGCCGGAGATTAACTGTTTCTTCGTTAGTCGGCCTTTCGAAATGTTAGAATCGCGAAAAAATGATGTTTGGACCTCCGTTTTAACAGTTTTACCGTTCGTCGACCTTTTCGAAATTTTTCGACGAGTTTTTGAAGTAAGGTTTGAAAATTTTTGAGGAAAAAAACCTATATTCGAAAGTGAACAGCGTATGGAAGAAGGGGAAGTATCGAAATATTTTTTTAAAAGTAGTTTCGTGGGTGTTTTCAATAAATTAGAAGGAAGGACAAAAATATCATTCGGAACCCCCTTTATATATTTTTTGCTAATTCCAGACACGCGATGAAATGTTGTTGTGCGGTGGATTTTTCATAAAACTTTTTTGTTTTTGGACATTTCATAAGTTTTCCATATATATATATATATATATATATATATATATATATATATATATATATATATATAGTCTCTAAGGCAGCCAATGACCCTTTAGCCTAGTGGTAGTGCGGAGGCATGCGGTCCAAGTGGTCAGGAGATCGATTCCCGGTGGGAGCGTATGCCACAATTACCTTCTCTAAAAAAAAGTCCCTAAGACACTTGCCTGGTGATAGTGCGAGGGGCCGCTCGAACACAGGTATCGAGTTCGAATCCTCCTCCGGACGGCTGGGTGGCTTTGGACAACGACCTGACTTAGAAAAAGGACACCCAATATATATATATATATATATATATATATATATATATATATATATATATATATATATATTGAAAAAAGAAGAAGGTATATATATATATATATATATATATATATATATATATATATATATATATATATATATATATATATATATATATATATATATACTTTTTTCAATATATATATATATATATATATATATATATATATATATATATATATATATATATATATATATATATATATATATATATATATATATATATTTGTTTATATATATATATATATATGCAAATGATCTCTAGCCTAGTGGTTAAGAGAGATGCATGCGGCCTAAGTGGTCGGGAGTTCGAGCCCCAGTGGAGGTGAGTTCGCCATAAGTACCCATTGCTTCAAAAAAAAAAAAAAAAAAAAAAATATATATATATATATATATATATATATATATATATATATATATATATATATATATATATATATATATATATATATATACCAATGGCAGCACTTAAAAATTGAACATTATATGTTGCCAGTAGTTGAATGAGAATACTAGCAATGGCAGAGACCTTAAATGTTCATTTTTTTTTGTTAGCAATATACTAGCACTGAAGCAACCTTGCAATTGAAATTATAAACATTATATGCCCTGGCTAACCTTCAATCTTCTCACACTAATATTACAATTGATACATTTATCTTGTTTATCCTGTTGACAGCAACATTATATCAATAGCTTGAGGAACAAACCGATAACAGCACATTAATCCATTAAAAAAGTTGTTCAAAGCAAAATTTTGTTCTTTATGTGCAAAATTTAAAAAAAAAAAAACCACATGCGGTGAACTTGGAATGAATTTTTGTGAGTACAAAGAAGACATGCAATGGACACTCGTCTCTCCTTCGCCCAGTTTTCTAACCCATTTAAGATCCCAACTTTTCACTCTAAATTCCTCCCCGACCCTTACGATACACCATTCTTGCCGGTCCCGAATCCCCCAAAGCCTAATCCTAAAAAATCCCAAATCCAACCTCTAGAAACGAAGAAGATTCGAGTCTAATCGACTTCCCGGTTCTCGAATATTCAAATCAAAGTCCCAAAAAAGATTCTTATAAATATTATAAATTAAAATTATCGGATAGGAGCTTGGGGGCATGGGGCTTTCATTGGAGATCGAAATTTGGATTTTAAAATTTTGGGGCTACGAAACAAATGATCGATTTTAAGTTTATTGAACTAGAATTTAAGTTTGCTATAGGTGACGGACATACGATGGCATGTATGTCGCTCATCGTAAAGTACGCAAATGTAGAAGCATGGAAAATATCAGAATGGTGATCTATGCGGCTCGGAACAGGAGAACCCCATGCGGCTCATACAGGAGCAGTCCCATGCGGTTCAGAGAGACTCTTAGTCTCATGCGGCTCGGGGCAAGAGAGTCCATGCGGCTTACATAGGGACAGTCTTATGCGGTTCAAAGAGCCCCCCAGCCGCATGCGGTTCAGAAGTACATGCGGCTCACATACGACCAATAGAGATATGCGGCTCGATCAACACCACGTGTCCCCATGGGACCCCTTCACACAGCTGGCCATCGAGTAATGGCCCTATTCAATGCTCTGACATGATTTGACAGCTGACGGCTCTGACATGAAGTATCATAATGGTCCTGTCATAATGACAGACTCTTTGGGAACAAGAGAAAATCTCTGACACGATCCGAGATTGCCATGTGGCTACTCCCATGCGGCTCAATTGAAGAACAGCTTCATGCGGCTGGCAAGAATCATCTTCCTGCGGCTCACCAAGAAGCCATCCCATGCGGCTGGCAAGAATCATCTTCCTGCGGCTCACCAAGAAGCCATCCCATGCGGCTCGCAAGTACTATACCTATGCGGCTCACCCAGAAGCCATCCCATGCGGCTCGTAAGTACTATACCTATGCGGCTCACTAAGACGCTGTCTCATGCGGTTCATGGATATCATGCGGTTCTGACAGGGTCCACCATTAAGACACGTGGCAGAGATTCAATGGCCCCCACGACTTGACAGCAGCTGGTAGCAAGGATGATTATGGGATGCATATCCATCAGAGATTTACCAGATCCCAATGACCATATTTAACGTTATCCTCATAATTAATGAGATCATGTCATATCATTCATGATCAAGCCAATTGGACACGTGGTGAGAGATCCACGCTTGACACAACCAATCATGAAGATTTAAAGCAATCAGCATTAATCATTCACAGGATTCAATACTATCCCCGGCCCATTTATGGCCCAGATCCTTCACGCCTTAAACTAATGGTCCAGATTGATTATACATCAGGCCCCCGCCACTTTGAGAATGGATAATCATCCAAACCCTAATGATGCCCCCACTATTATAAATAGCAAGGTGCCATTCCCTTGTAAAATATACACTATCAGAGAAAGGTATACGGAGAGACTCCCCCAATAATCAGAGAAAAAATACACACAGAGAGAGAGAGAGAAGCCAGAAAAGTAATAGAGGGAGAGCAAGAAGAGCATTTCTTCATCAACGCCAACCATCTCTTCACAGGAGCCAAGGCTGGATACCGATCGTCCAAGGAGTAAGGCAGGGCTGCCGTCGCCTTCCCGAGCCTCTATCGTCACCCTCCAGAATATAAAATAAACAATTGTACTTAGACTGCTGTACCTAGATTTTCGTTCCTAGGCTTTCTTTGTACGAGCGAGTTTGTAACGTGAAGTAAAAGTCCGGTCCTCCGATAATTGTTCTGTTCTTTTATATTTCATGGCAAACACGATGGCGACTCTGCTGAGAACAAACTTCTCCACGGCTGAGGAGTTGGTGACGCAATCGGATGCAGCCAAGCTTGGCTCCACACAACAGAAGATGGTCGCCCGGTTCGACCAACAGACGTTCGAGAAAATGCTCTCCGACAAGAGCACTGGCCCGGTCCAGAAGCGAGCCCGCACGAAGAAGGCCCGCAAGGAGTGGAGACCCCGATCCTTCGTTCCTACTGAAGCTCTTGCAGAGATACCCTCTGTTGTTCCAGACGACGAGTAAGACCCTCCTGCGGCCCTACTTCAGACCGTAGGCAACTCTGCTGTCCCCAAGTCCGGCAGAAAAAAACACTATGATGCTGGGCTTGCAGGGGCAAAGAGGAACTCTACGCGATCCGAGCCGCATAAGGGTGCTAGCCGCATGGAAAAAGTTCATGCGGCCACATCCGCTAGCCGCATGAAGAAAAATCATGCGGTCACATCTGTCAGCTGCATAGCTTATGCGGCTATAGTTGCCAACCACATGGATGAAACTCATGCGGCTATGGAAGTCAGTTGCTTGCAGAAAATTCATGCGGCCACAATTGCCAACCGCATGCGGCCAGCCTGCACGGTCGTGACTCCTAGCCGCACAAAAACAACTCATCCAACAGCAGAAAACAACCGCATGCAGACAGCCTGCACGGTACTCAATTCTAGCCGTACAACGTCTATTCCACGCTTCTCTCGATCAGTCTTCGACCGTCTCTCGTACGGTCCTGACTCTGATGGTTCTCTGGATGATAAGCCAGACTATGTGGTATTCAACTTGGACTCCTCCTATTACGTACCCGCAAGTGCTAAAAGGAGGAAGTCTAGGGCAGCGCGGGCTCACCAAGCCCAGTCAGCTGCCCCAACCTCTGACCATCGGGGTGTCCCATTGATTGTCACGCGGGCCTCTGATGGGAAGTTGTACAGAACTACTCGAATCCAGCCTCCGGCGGCGAACGGACAGAGTGGTTCCTCTGACCTGCGTGAGGATATCCTCCATAAGCGCAAGAAAAGAGACGGGGCTTCGGTGTGCAAAGAGTCCTCGCTTGGACGTCACTGCACCCAAATTATCGTCAACTGCTGTTGCAACAACGCGGCAGTGACGGAAGATCGGCCGTCAGTCTTCCAAAGACTACAGCGTCCGAGCTCAGAAGACGAGGCACCTCCTGCTGTCTCCTGCAATTCCACTCAAAAAGTCCCCGCCGAGGGGAGAGGAAAGAAGGCAAGCATCTCCACCCCGAAGACCTCAACCACTATAGCTAAGAAACTGTCGTCTAAACGGTTGTCCTCCACCGGAGTATTCCAACACACCCGTTCAAAGATGAAATCTGCTGCAGTGGAAAATTCATCATCCACATCACTGGGGGTTGAGGGTAGCAGTCCTCCGAACATCCACAACAATCCGATGTTTCAAGGAGACGAGTCCGGGGAAACAACTCTCCCATCAGGTACAACAGACGCTGATGTCCCCAAGGACATCCATGACTCTCAAGACGAAGCAAACTCTGAGGCTGGGGGTACTGTTCCCTCCGAGTCCGAACCAGAAGAGAATATTCCCACATATCCCGATGACTTCTCGGTACATGGGTATGACTCGGAGGATACACCTCCCACCATCCCTTCCGTTTCTCATCATACAAGGACAGTATTCATGACAGACAGCAATCAAAGTGGTTCCAGTGATCGCCATCGCATCGACAATCTCGAAGCCATATTACTTGCTTTGGTCAAGTCTGTAGACGAGATTAAAACAGCCCTTCCAACTCTGCAAGGAGGGACGCCTGGCCAAACAAGCGTGGGTCCCGCGGTCAATACGGACTCGAATTCGGCGGCACCGAACCCGGGCAACAATCCTCCCGAAATAACAGCCCCCACCGCGACAGATGAGGCTCGAGAAGTAAGAAGAGAGGTTCAGGAGCTCCGAGCCACGTTTCATGCCCGAGAAAACGCTCAAGACCTCAGAATTCGGCAACCATACCCTGCTGAATGGAGGGATGTTCCATTCCCACCAAGATATAAGCCGTTCAATATCAACCCGTATGATGGCAAGACCACAGCAAGTCGGTACATCACTTACTTCGAGGTCACTACCGACCATCTGCCCCATGATGATGCTATCCTCACGCGATTATTCATTGGAGCATTGGAAGGAGTCACTTTCGACTGGTATCGCAATCTGTCGGACAACTACATCCACTCCTTCGTCGGCTTCAAGCGCATGTTCTTGGAGAGATTCTACGAAGTAGGGCAGGATGTCACCATGTCCACCCTCATGGATGTCGTCTAAGGGGAGAAGGAGCTGACAAGGAACTACATTGAGCGGTTCCGCCAAACCGCCATGAAGCTGCCCTCCGAAAATCCAGATTCCTCTTTAATTAAAATTTGCCAAAAGAGACTGCTTCCAACGATCAGTCTCTGGATGGGCGAAAGTCAATTCAAAGATTGAAAGACGTTCATCATCAGCGCCACAAGCGCCGAAGAACGACTGAAGAAGGCTCGCCAACTGGGATTGCACATCTCGGAAGGAGAAAATAAGGGCAAGCATCCCAACAACGATAATGGGGGTATCCCCTCCAACAATCGGGACAGCAAGGAAAAGCAGGCTATGGTGGCAGATACAGCACAAAAACCTGAACCGAAGCCAGCAGACAAATAATGGCCGCAAATCACTTACTCCTTTGAAGACGGTCACCAGCTGAAACGGTACATACAAAACCTCATCGATTCGAACGCTCTGGCCATCGATTTCGAAGAGGTAACCGTGGCGGCCAATATGGTGTCCGTACAATTCGGCAGCTTCCCTCCGATGGAGACTCAAGACGGGGTGGTCCCCGTCCCTCTAGTGACAATGGAGATTACCAATCTTTCACCTCCCCGAGATCAGGCAGCCGGTCTAGTACCCCTCACCATATCTCGAGGGGAGGTCATGTGGATCCATCCAGACTTGGTGTCAGAAGTGACTCGGCCCACACCATCTTCCACCGACAAGAAGAAAAGTGGAAAAGTCAGGACCTGCCACACAATTTCGGCAGACAATGAGGAAGCTACAGCCGTCGTCACACGGTCCGGAGCGCAATCCCAACCTGTGGTTGACAATCCAGCTGAAAACTATCAACCTACTACAACTGATGCTCCGGGACCGGCTCAGCCTTTGACGACCGACAAGCCTAGGCCGAGGGAGACTCGCTTCGACAAATCCCTCCAAAAAGATGCAGCCCAAGGGCTAGAGAGGCCCTACAACTTTGACATCTTAGCACAATTGGCTAACACATCGGCCAAGTTATCACTGTACGAACTCCTAAGGCTCTCTAAGGACGTTCGTATTGCATTAAGCGAAGCACTCCAAATGCCGATGCCTATCTGGCTCAATCCAACCTCACCGGGGAGGACTCACCTGTGGATCTCCAGGACAGTGCCTGTACGGGAGCAATGCCCAATATCGTCTTCACTCCGCAGGACATGCTCATCAAAACCAACCTGCACGATCGCCCACGATACTATACTGGATACATCGGCGACGTAAAGGTGGATCGGATGCACATTAACCCTGGCTCTTCCATAAGCATCATCCCGAAGGGTCTGCTATATTATCTCCACATCCCAATGCATCGCCTGACACCTACAAGCACCGCCACCCGCGGTTTCAATTCGGACAGGAGCTACCCTATTGGGAAGATTCGTCTGAAGTATCAAATTGGCGACCTCCAATCCGAAGTCACCTGCTACGTCATAGATGCAGACACTTCATACAACATCCTCTTGGGATGTCCGTGGATACATGATTATATGATCGTGCCTTCCACGCTGCACCAATGCTTCAAATATGTCGACAAACACGGCTTCGTGAAGACGGAATTTGCTGACGTCGATCCCTTCAAAGGGGTCGAATCTTACTATTCGGACTCCTACCTATACGAAAAGTCGAAGAGGCACCTTGATGAAGGAAATGTACAAGCTAGTACCGAGACGACCACAGGATCAGAAGAGCCTCTGACAATCCACCTCCAAGCCCGTAAACCGAAAAGGTCCGCACCCCTTACTGCCACTCTGCGGAAGGACGCGATCAGCCTCTCGGTGCAGGAAGAGCAGATGATAATCCGGCTGCCAAGGCCCGGCCAAGTGACGAGACCCACAACGGGGCCACTGACAATCAGACTGCCGAGAGTCGGTCAACCCCAAACGGAGAAGCTCAATCCCTCCGATAGGCCACTGACGATACACGTTCCTAAGAAGGGTCGTCACCCCGATGCAAGGTCTGACACTTCTAGCGAACCGGCCACTCCTCGCTCCACATCAAGTGCCAAACTGGGGGTCGCTAGTCTGCTAACAAGTCCACGCTCTGCTCCATCAACTGAACCACTGACAATCAAGCTTCCCAGGATGCCCTCTCAGTCTTCATTCACACAAGGGGTAGCCGAAGAGGAACCAGAGTTAGCCAAGTATGTGGCTGCCCACACTGATGTTTCCTCCGCTGATGATGTAATACCCCTAGAAAAGATACCTTACTTCATCAATAAAGGGTTATCTTTGAACTACATCGAGCTCAGTAAGCTATGTACAATGTATGCTATGGAACACGGTATAGGCACTCACCTACACACAAGTGACAAATGTGTACACCGCGATCTAGCTTACTCCAGTAGAAGACGCTTACCGAATAATCGAGGGAAGGGATCATCCGATCATCTTCGGCCGGACGAACAACCCGCATCCCTTCACCATAGAGGAAGCCGACCTCGGGTCAGATGCCGGAAGACTGCCTCTGTATCTTTATAGCCCCCAATCCAAATATCTTATACAGAAACAGGGGTAAGATCTGGAGACGATGCCAGGTTTAAACTACGGCACTGGGCGAAGATTACTTTTGAAGCCGCCAGTCCCGGCGGGCAAACCACGAGACTACTATAGCAAAACTCGATGCGGGTTGGAGTATGTAACGCATACTACGACCCCTGAGAGTTTAGATGAAGAATGCGACTGGCAGTCACATTCAACCGGGTCACCAACTTCTGACTCGGATACCAGCATCGGAGATGTGTTCAGACAAGTCATGACAGTCAACATGGCATTCGCCGATGCTGACAAAGAAGACAAAGATATCCCCGAAATCTTCGAGCTAGAACCGTAGGCCCTGCAGTTGGACGCACAATGGAAAAAATGGTTCGAACAAAGAGAACCTCCTGCTGAAGATGAGGTCATACAAGTGGATCTCGGCAGCAAATCTTCTCTAAAACCAATTTTCGTCAGTAAAAGCCTAACAGACGAAGAACGGGGGTCGCTGCTAGAAGTTGTCAGAGAATACATTGATGTGTTCACCTGGAGCTATGAAGACATGCCAGGGTTAAATCCCAACATTGCTCTTCACAAACTCAATATTCGGCCAGATGCGAAGCCAGTCAAGCAACAACAGCGACGCTTCTGCCCGGGCATCATGGACACGATCGAAGCCGAAGTCAACAAACTGATAACCAGCGGTTTCATTCGTAAAGAACAATATCCCGATTGGGTCGCCAATATAGTACCCGTCCTCAAAAAGAATGAGAAGATTCGAATCTGCATCGACTTCCGCATCTAAACGAGGCATGCCCAAAGATGAATTCTCCCTTCCTATCACAGACATCATGATCGACAATACCTGCGGCTTCGAACGTATGTCATTTATGGATGGCTTCTTGTGGTACAACCAAATCAAAATGTCTCCTAATGACGAAAAGCATACATCATTCCGAACGCCAATTGGCACGTACTGCTATACAGTCATGCCTTTCGGTTTGAAGAATGCTGACGCCACCTATCAAAGAGCCATGAGCATCATCTTCAAAGACCACTTACGCAAGACAGTGGAGTGCTATATTGACGATATAGTCGTTAAGAGTCGCTGCAAGGGAGACCATCTACAGGATCTAAGGACGGTATTCGACCTAATGCGAGCGCACAATTTGAAAATGAACCCTACGATGTCCTTTCTGGGCGTATCCAGCAGGAAGTTCTTGGGATTCATTATCACTGCACAGGGTATCCATGTAGACCCTGAGAAGACGAAGGCAATCATGGAGATGGGTCCCCCGAGAAATCTCCGCAAACTCAGAGGCCTCCAAGGGAGGCTAGCTTACATCAGGAGGTTCATTTCCAACCTCTCCGGGCGATGCCGACCGTTCACACACCTCATGAAGTAAGGAGTCTCATTCGTATGGGACGAGAAATGTCAGCGTGCTTTCGACAGCATCAAAGAATATTTATCAAATCCTTCAGTTTTGGTGGCTCCGGTTCCTGGAAAATCATTCCTGCTCTATGTACGAGCAATGGAACACTCCCTCGGGGCTCTGCTGGCACAGAACAACGACGCAGGCCATGAACAGGCCATATGTTACCTCAGTCGAATGATGATTGGGCCAGAGCACCGATACACCGCTGTGGAGAAGGAATGCCTCGCCCTGGTGTTCGCCATTCAGAAAATGTGACACTATGTCACCGGACAAACGATACACGTGATCTCACGAATCAACCCTCTCAGGGTCCTCATGACTAAACCAGGGGCACTCAGCTCTCGCCTCGCTACATGGGCAATATTGCTGTCCCTTTATCATATGATCTTCGTCCCACAAAAGGCAGTCAAACGTCAAGCCCTGGCAGACTTCTTAGCAGCCCACCCAGGCTCGGATTCCTCTAGGATATATGAAGAGAACCCAGATGAGGTCGCCGACTCGTATGCAACCTCTCACGAGAATATTTGGCGAATGTTCTTCGACGGTACTTCGAGGACCGGACCTAAAGGCAATATAGTCGTCGGAGTTGGGGTAGTGCTGATCTTCCCTTTCGAATTGGTGATTAATCGCGCTTATTCCCTCACAGAGCCCTGCTCCAACAATGTGGCCGAGTACAACGCTCTGGTCATTGGCCTCCAACTTGCAAGAGAGCTGGGGGTAGAATACCTTGAAGCATACGGCGATTCCCAACTAATCGTCAATCAGATCCGGGGCTCATACGAAGTCCGCCACGAAGACATGGTCCCTTATCACCAAATAGCGATTGACATCATCTCGTCGTTCGAGGGGTTCTTCATCGAACATGTCCCCAGACTCCGAAATATTGAAGCCGACGTCCTAGCTGGTCTTGCCGCCTCCCTAACAGTTCCGAACTATGATCGTCAATCAGTGGATGTGATAGGCCACGAACTGGTATGTCCCAAGAACAATATGCAATTCGTGGCGAGTTATTCCGCCCAGACGATCGATGATGCCCCAGATTGGAGACAACCATTCATCGACTTCGTCGTCCATGACATCCTGCCCGAGAACCCAAAGGAAGCCACTTCCATCAGACGACGTTCTCTCAGATTCTTCTACGATACAGAGACGAAAATGTTGTATCACCGCTCCTACGATGGATTACTGCTTCGGTGTCTGTCAAATGCAGAAGCCAAAGAAACCGTACGAGAAGCTCATGACGGTGTCTGCGGGGCCCACCAGTCCGGCCCAAAACTGCAAGACCGCCTTCGCCGAATGGGCTACTATTGGCCCATATTGGTGGCAGATGCGATAGATTATGCTAGAAAATATAAAGCCTGCCAAGTCTATGCGGACTTCATTCACCAACCATCCGAGTTTCTACATCCGACAGTGGCGTCCTGGCCATTCGAAGCATGGGGAATGGATATCATTGGTCCAATCATCCCACCTTTCTCCCGAGGACATCGCTTCATACTTGCGATCGCTGATTACTTCTCCAAATGGGCGGAAGCTGTCCCACTCGTGGAAGTTAAGACTTCAAACGTGATCAGCTTCCTTAAGCATCACGTCATCTACCGCTTTGGACTGCCCCGAAGGATCATCCATGATAATAGTCTGCAGTTTGTAAGCCACGCATTCTATCGGTTTTGCGATAAGCACCGTATTCAGAATGTCGCTTCGACACCGTACAACCCGGCAGCGAACGGGTTGGCAGAGGCATTCAACAAAACAATCATCAAACTCCTCAAGAAGTTTGTCTCCTCCAACAAACACGACTAGAACGAGAAGCTCGGTGAATGCTTATGGGCTTATCGCACCACAGTTCGAACAGCCACCGGGAATACACCATTCTTTCTGGTTTACGGGAGTGAAGCAGTCCTCCCATTGGAGACTCAGATCCCCTCACTACGCGTCGCCCTCACACATCAATTGACGACAGACGAAAACCACCATCGCCGGCTACAGGAATTGGAGGTACTAGACGAAAAGCGTCTCTTGGCTCAGCAACAAATTAAGCTATACCAAGCACGCATCTCTGGAGCCTTCAACAAGAAGGTCAAAATCAGAACATTCTAGGCGGGCGATCTCGTTCTGGCAGTCCGGAGGCCGATGGTCATGACTCACAAGACCGCCGGCAAATTTCAGCCAAAGTGGGAAGGCCCATTTATCATTGAGACAGTATTCTCCAACGGTGCTTACCGTCTCGCAAAACAAAATGGAGACTTGCTCATGTTGCCCGTCAACGGCATGTTCCTGAAGAAATATTATGTTTAAACGACATTCTCTCCAGATCATCGAGTCATGTACCCGTTGGTACCGCTGAACTCACATCCACAACATTTCAGATTATCGAGTCATGTACCGACTGGTGCCGCTGAACTCACCTCCATATTCCCTTCAGATTATCGAGTCATGTACCCGCTGGTGCCGCTGAACTCACACTTTCTCAATATTCTAAATTATCGAGTTATGTACCCGCTGGTGCCTCTGAACTCACATTCCGGTCACTCTTTTAGATAGTAAGTCACGTATGATTATACCTCTGAACTTCCTTCCTGGAAGAGATCCTCCCTCATGATCCACTACCCGCACTCCCAGCGTACAAAAAGGGTAATCGATCAACAAATTTTCGAAATAGCCATGTCCTCATTACCTCTGAGCCGTTTTCACTTCCACCAAAAACAAACCGCCCCCTCGCATAAAACTTCCACGTTCTCCTACCTCTGAGTCGTTCTGTGTACCCCCTCTTCATTGAGCCCACTCCTGCCATGTCCTCATTACCTCTGAGTGGGAAGGCTCCGTCGAAGAAACCTTTATGCTTGCCATGTCCACATTACCTCTGAGCAAGTATGTCGGTTCCCTTTCAACCTATTATTTGTACCCACAACCGGAGTACGACAAGGATAATAGTTCCACAAATGTCCTCTGTTGACCACAAATATCCTCTGTTGACCACAAATGTCCTCTGTTGACCACAAACGTCCTCTGTTGACCACAAATGTCCGCTATTGACCACGAATATCTTCCGTGAAGTCTCCCATGCCATGTCCTCATTACCTCTGAGCAGGAAGATTCTACGGTAAAACCCTCATGCTTGCCATGACCTCATAACCTCTGAGCAAATATGTTGGTTTCCTTTCATCCCATTATCCGTATTTTGAACCAGGGTACGCCAAGGATAATAGGTCCACAGATATCCCTTGCTAAGCTTCTTAGCATAAATCCACCATCTCACTATGCCCCGGGAGCCCAACTGCTCTACGGTATTCTTTTTCCCAATACCAAGAGCACCCATGACCACATTGCCCCGTTCCGGATATCCTGACCAAACTTGTTATCCGTACCTAAAACCAAGATACGTCTAGGGTAACAGGTCCACAAATAATCCTCCAGCAAGTCCAGTTCCACGAACACCATAAGTACAAGAAAGAGAAGATGAGTTGAAACATGCTCATTCATTCAAAATTCAAAGTGCTACATCATTTAGGATCACATCCTCTACAAGATTAAAACAAAAAAAGACGAAAAAGAAAACAACAGCAAAAGAAAAACAGAAAGTTGATCACTGCCCCGGGGCACATAACGCCCTGAGACTGTCCGTCAGCAAGGCAACCGACCGCTCCAACCTCTGGGTAGCTCGACGCTCCGCCTCTTGGGTCAGCATCGCCTCGTCCTCCAGTTGAGCATGGGCTTGCCAGTTATCCTCGAATCTCTTAAAGGCCCGCTCCAGGTTGATAGAAGATCGGGAAACCCTCTCGGCCTCCCGAGCAATCGACTCCTGTTCTGCACGAGCAGCCTCCAACTCTGACTCTAAGAAGGCCAACTCCCTCTGGAGGGCGAGAATACGCTCCTTCGTATCAGCGATTCCACGAGAAGCAGACTCTTCCGGAGCCCGACAAGACTGACTTCGACGACCCAGCCTGTCATACGAAGCGGAGAACTTGTCAAGGTCCCCCTGCACAACTGGCCCGACAGTATCTCGAGCGAGCTTGATCCTATCCCTAGCAGCAATGAGGAAGCCCCGCTCCCGTTCAATCGCAGCAGGCAAGCCCGTCTGCCGTATCGCCAGCAATTGGGTCACAAGCTGATCAGCCTCTGCCAACTTAGGCTCCAGGAGTGCAGCCAAGCCCACCCCGCCAGGAAGAGACTTCAAAGTTGCAACCTGACCCCGAGCGCACCGCAGAGACAGAGTAAAAAGGGTCCCCCATTCTACAGCAGCATCTATGCCCCTCATTAAATGGCGATAGAAGCTGTCGACCACATCCTGCGTCACCTCGTCCAAAGCCTCCGAGGAAGCCGGTGTCAACGGGAGTGTAGCCGGCAACGCTGAAGAAGACGCAACAGAATCTGCCGCTCCTGCCACAAAAGAAACAAACTCCGCACGGAAGGACGCATGAACAGCGGCCAACTCCTCTTCAGCGGCCCGCAGAACTTGAATGCTTGGCAGTGTCGAGAGGTCAATCTCCGGAGCCATATGATCAGCAGAGGATGAGGTGGAGACCATCACCAGCTCCATTCCCATCTGCCAGGGGCTGGCGGGAGGCCCCTCGACATGAGACGGCGAATGAGAGGAAACGCTCCTTTCTCCCAGATCACGGCAAGCCGAGCCTTCCCCAAGAACATCCGCGGTAGGAAGTAAAGGGTCAGGACCTGTAGGGCTAAGGCAACCATGAATCGATTTGACCCGGAGGATATGTTGATAGAGCAAATAAGCTCCCTCACTAGTCAATATTTGGCTTATCTTACCAGTGGAGGAGTGTGGAGGCAGAGGTTCGCCTACAGCTACCGTAGCCTCTTCACCAACAGTCTCCGAGTCAGGTATAATAGACTCCTCCGCCCCTGCACCCTCGGGAAGGGATGCAACGAGATCGACGTCACCTTGCTGAAGTTCAGCGATCTCGGAGACGGGCCCGAAGAAACCTTCGTCACCCCGGGTCGAGGCCTCAGCAACTTGGGATCTTCCAGCCGCCGCTGAGAGAGCCCCTGCAGAAAGAACCGTGGCACACATGTCGCTAATCAAAGCAGCAAGGGCCGGATCAACGCCAGGGGCAGTAGACGGTTCAGGAGAGCCTGGTTCGTCAGATGCCTACAAAGAAAAAAAATGGTCAGGTCGTATCTCCAAGAGAAAAAAAAACCATAACAAAGAGATGGCTCCGACTTGGTCTTACCTCCAGAACATCGTCTGCATCCTCACCCTTCTCGGTAATAGGTAATCCACGAGACCTAACGGCAGCTCTCTTCACGGAAAAGGTCGATCTGCTGTCAGAAGACTCACGTCTGACTCCTTTACGTGAGGGACCAGACACAGCGGGAGGCTGTTCTTCCCTCACTACTTCCTCTTGTGTAGCAAGTAACGGATCCTCCGCCAGTTCATCGGGTGTGGGAAGCGGTTGATCCGATACTTCTTCACCCCCACCAAAAATGGAGTCTTTGCTATCATGATCATCATCCTCCTCAGCCGACTCGAAAGACTCTGATTCAGGGAGGGGAGTCTGGAGCGCTAGTTGCTTTCTAGCCTTGGCCCCCTTGGGCTTCTCCTCTAAACCGGTACCCACGATGAAACTGGTATTCGGATCGAAATTAACAGGAGGCTTGTTCGCCATAACATAATACAAAGCAGCCACGTACAAAATTTCCCTCGGCACCTTAGCATCAGGGACCGAGAAGCTGGCCCGATTATGATAAGCGTCATAATAATTCCACGCCCTAACACCATCAAGGACGCTACCTTCAAAGCCCAAACAAGGATTAGGACAATCAAGGAATAACTGGCTATAGCCAAATTGGCGGGAAAATCTACTGGGTAGGTAGGGCTCTAGGTACACATTATCACGGTTTCGATAAACCAGATGCGCGGAAAGGATGTTGCGCAACCAGGCGAGCATATTCGGAGACAGAAAGTGAGAAGGTCCGGTACCATCAAGGTATACATTCCTCACTTCCTCATCGGAAAAATGAGGAAAAGACACAAAAAAGTCACACCCATCCACCCTCGCCAGCGTCCTCCGACAAGCTGGCATAGTATTGTATTTCCAAGAACGGCGATGGCATTTGAAAAGGACAGCGTCTTCATCTGTAGCATCTTCCGCTATTCCAGGTCCCATCAAAGACTTGTAGTGCATCGCCAACCACCCCATCAAATAGTGGAAAGGCAGTTCTATGCGCTCAAAATCTAGCGTCTTATTGCGTGTAATAACTTTGGACGAGAATGTTCGAAGACCATGGTGTATGCTACACACCATAGCAGGAAGAAGGGCCAGTCTAACTCCAAATACCAGTTTAACGGCAGGGAGAATGAAGTGGCAACCGATCCTCTCGATAGAACCTGCTCCTTCCGAGACTACGCAGTTCTGTAGCCATATCATTAAAAATCCAGCCAGGAGCGCCTTCTCTGACATCTGTGTGGTTCCGTAGTAAAATAGCTAAGAGAGTCAGTTTGACTCCCGAATATGTCGCTCTTGGACCGCGACTTCTTGACGCTCGATAGCAGATCCTTTATCTCTCCATGCGTTCGAGGGGCTCGAGGAGTAACTTTGCCAGAAGGGTCAACTTTAAAAAGATAATTGACCCAGGATGTGGTGTGGGGAGCGGTCCCTTCTGAGCTATCCACCATTTTTATAGCCATCTGGTGACACGCACTATGATGAAACAGCAACTCCTAATACACTGTAACAAAACTTGGGAGTCGTCGGTTCAAGTCCTCGAACTCCTCATTCGACGGGGTATACACCTCGAAAGGCTCGTTCCCCCACGAAAGTTTGGAGACAGCATACATCTCATGGAGAACAAGCCCCAACTCCCCTCCGGGTGCAAAGAACGTCCCCGTTCGCCGGTTATACATCTCCAAGAGCGCCACGAACAATGGTTTATTGATAGGAAGCCCGTGACAAGTGCCCCGAATGGCATGATAAAGTCCCACCTTTCGCAGGAATGTTCCGTAGGTCTGCAGAACCCAAGTGGTCAACTGGGCCCACGTAGAAGTGGGGTTTATCCAGTTCAGCAATGCCAGTCTGCCAACGGGATAAGATTTTTTGCGAGCAAGTCGATCCAGGAATGTATCAGCTTGAGTGAGTGTGAAGTTGGGACCGTATACATTCATGAAAGAGCCTGGGGCCAGACCCATCATGTACCGGAGGACGGAATCCTTACCCGCGTACGCTGATCGCATGTTCGGGTTATAATGGATGTTGCCCATCAACATCCCTGATTGGGTAGGAGTTAAGTTACACACCATCTTCCTGTCCAACAACACCATATTGAACCACGACAGAGGATAATGACGTTCCATGAGAGGAATATGGATCGCCATCCCATCCAAAGAAAAATTCCAGTTCTCAGAAATCTCTAATACTCGGGGATTCTTTATGATTAAAGCATCTCCAAAGAGGAATGAAGGCTTCAGGTATAATCCATCCAGCTTTCCAGTATTCATCAAGGCACGGAGATAATGGAGGGTCTGATTCTCGACGGCGTTCAACCTCTCCGAAGGCTCATCAGCAGAAAATTGGTTCAGCACATGCTTAATTAAGTCATCAAGACGCACGCCCAAGGCGAACTGATTTGAGCCCACTATAAGTTCTCCCACAGGATTTACTGGCAGATTCACTGAAGAAAAACAAAAGAAACAAGTCAAAAAGATAGCCGAAACACGAACTACGTGATGCTTATGCGGCTTAGCTCAGTACAGCCTCATGCGGTTCAGTTTGAAAGAGCTCATGCGGGTCAGTCCGAATGAGCTTATGCGGTTCGGTTCGAAAAGAGCATATGCGGTTCAGTTCGAATGAGCCCATATGGTCCAATTCGAATAAACTTATATGGTTCGGCTCGAAATAGGCTTACGCGGTTCAGTGCGGATGAGCTTATGCGATTTATTTCAAATGATCTTATGCAGTTCAGTCCGAAATAGGCTTATGCAGCTCAGTTTTAAAAAGATCATGCGGTCTAGTCCAGATGAGCTTATGCGGCCATGAGGATGAAGTAGTTATGCGGCTGCAAACAACAACTTTCATGCGGCTCAGACCTAGGTCATATCCCATGCGACTCGAACATGAGTCGGACACGCAGCATACTTGGAAATACAGGCTCGCGCATAAAATATGCGGCATAGCCATGACAGTTCATGTTGATGGTCCTATCAGCAATAGGCGGGTGAACATTGGAGCAAAAAACAGGCACGTCAGCCGGCGAAGGAGCCGCCACGTTCGCCGCCGTCGATGAAGACGCGGCCTTCTTGCCCTTCGCTGCCGCAGACGACGACGCGGCCTTCTTGCCCGTAGCAGCGGTAGTCTTCTTGGAAGCCATTGGCAATCATTGATGGGAGAAGATGAAGAGGAAGTCGACAACAAAGGAGTTCGAGCAAAAGAGAGAAGTTAAAGAAACCCTCAAAGAATAAAATTACTCATGTTTATAGGCGAAGGAGGCTCGAAAAATCAAACAAACGCCTCGATCCATGCGTCGCCTAAAAGAATAAAGGAAAAACGCTTCGGTCAAAACAAAACTGACCCTTGGGATCCTCCCCCAAGAGGCGGCAAATCAAGGGCATTTAATGCAGAAGATTTGCACACGTGGTTGGGACACGTGACAAAACGTCTATGCGGCCTAACAGCTCATGCGGCCAGATAAATCCATGCGGCTGAATCATCTATGCGGTCAACTAAGGCCATGCTTTTTATTCAAAGTATTTTAATTTTGTAAATTGAAAACTTTGAAGGGGGTCTTGTAGAAGCATAAAAAATATCAGAATGGTGATCTATGCGGCTCGGAATAGGAGAACCCCATACGGCTCATACAGGAGCAGTCCCATGCGATTCAGAGAGACTCTTAGTCTCATGCGGCTCGGAGCAGGAGAGTCCATGCGGCTTACATAGGGACAGTCTTATGCGGTTCAAAGAGCCCCCCAGCCGCATGCGGTTCAGAAGTACATGCGGCTCACATACGACCAACAGAGATATGCGGCTCGATCAACACCACGTGTCTCCATGGGAACTCTTCACACAGCTGGCCATCGAGTAATGGCCCTATTCAATGCTCTGCCATGATTTGACAGCTGACGGCTCTGACATGAAGTGTCATAATGGTCCTGTCATAATGACAGACTCTTTGGGAACATGAGAAAATCTCTGACACGATCCGAGATTGCCACGTGGCTACTCCCATGCGGCTCAATTGAAGAACAGCTTCATGCGGCTGGCAGGAATCATCTTCATGTGGCTCACCAAGAAGCCATCCCATGCGGCTGGCAAGAATCATCTTCCTGCGGCTCACTAAGAAGCCATCCCATGCGGCTCGCAAGTACTATACCTATGCGGCTCATCAAGAAGCCATCCCATGCGGCTCGCAAGTACTATACCTATGCGGCTCACTGAGACGCTGTCTCATGCGGTTCATGGATATCATGCGGTTCTGACAGGGTCCACCATTAAGACACGTGGCAGAGATTCAATGGCCCCCACGACTTAACAGCTGGTAACAAGGATGATTATGGGATGCAGATCAATCAGAGATTTACCAGATCCCAATGACCATATTTAACGTTATCCTCATAATTAATGAGATCAGGTCATATCATTCATGATCAAGCCAATGGGACACGCGGTGAGAGATCCAAGCTTGACACAACCAATCATGAAGATTTAAAACAATCAGCATTAATCATTCACAGGATTCAATACTATCCCCATTTATGGTCCAGATCCTTCACGCCTTAAACTAATGGTCCAGATTGATTATACATCAGGCCGCCGCCACTTTGAGAATGGGTAATCATCCAAACCCTAATGATGCCCCCACTATTATAAATAGCAATGTGCCATTCCCTTGTAAAATATACACTATCAGAGAAAGATATACGGAGAGACTCCCCCAATAATCAGAGAGAAAAATACACACAGAGAGAGAGAAGCCAGAAGTGTAATAGAGGGAGAGCAAGAAGTGCATTTCTTCATCAACGCCAACCATCTCTTCACAGGAGCCAAGGCTGCATACCGATCGTCCAAGGAGTAAGGCAGGACTGCCGTCGCCTTCCCGAGCCTCTATCGTCACCCCCCAGAATCTAAAATAAACAATTGTACTTAGACTGCTGTACCTAGGTTTTCGTCCCTAGGCTTTCTTTGTACGAGCGAGTTTGTAACGTGAAGTAAAAGTCCGGTCCTCCGATAATTGTTCTGTTCTTTTATATTTCATGGCAAACAGCAAAGTACGACGACAAGGTCATTATTCATCCGTCGCTACACTTCCTACATATTATTCACTAAAAAACTTGAAAGAAAAGAAAAGAAAAGAAAGGGTACCAGAAAATCCATGTTAATTTTCAGGCTCCCAACTTCGCTAAGGTTAGATTGCCCCTTATTCTTTTATCCTATCCCGTGAAGAAATTATCGGTCCGCACAGAGATGGTAGCAAAGCTACATCGAATGAAATTGCAATGTCATGAAAGAAAAACTTCTTATTGAAGGATTTTATTGTCCAACGACGTATTGTGCGACAACACAGTGGACGGTTGAGCATTTTGTAACATGATCCTAGTTAGTCACAAATACATCGCCGATCATTCGCAAATCAACGACACCTTGTGCCCGTCATCCCAGCATGTGTTGCTAATCAACTAAGCCTTGTGTCCGTCGTCCAAGTAAAAAAAAAAAAATACAACTTTTTAGCTGTGGCCGGCACAAGATCATCTATTGTAGTTAAGGTTTATTTATTTATTTATGTAAATATATAGTTAGAATTTATTCATTTATTTATTTAGATAGTATCTCCGATTTATATAACCCAACTGAATTTTGCAATTACATTGTGAATAATTGGACAACAGCTTAACTTGCACAACATTGCTTCAATTCTGACAGTGCACCTGCAGGCATTAATACTTGCAACTTAAACTTCATCTATTTTATGCAATTGACTTAATTGCGTCTGCTTTGTCAATGGCAGGAGCAAAATTTATTTCCCCACCTCCATTTTTAAACTATTTTTCTTTTATTCCTCATTGGCTACGCCTAGATATTTGATAGATATTTGGTAGATATTTGGTAGAGAACTTTTTCTTTTTGACGAAGACTGGTTAAGCTTCTTGTTTCACTTTCACTAAATTACTCAAACAACATGACGGAACACTTGGCTAGCTCTTTCCAAATTCTCCTTCTTAGCTTCACATCTTTATCACAAGGATATTTTATGGAGATATTTCGAGTTTCATCCTTGAATTTGTACATATATATATCACTTTTTGTATTTATTTATATTTTATTTTTTTGTCATGAAGTATATTTTATGTGACAAACTGAATATTTTTTGTGACAAAACGAATATTTTGTGTGATAAAAAAATAGAATATAAATTTAATAAATACAAAAAAATAATATAACTATAAATTTATATTAATAAGTAGTGGGACGGAAGTAAAAAATTCTCTATTTTATATGTTGAGAGAAGAAGATGTGAGGACAGGAAAGGTATTGGTCCGTGCTCGAGGTGGGGGGACCAAACGCTTGGACGTGTCCTTAGGTTCTGAGTCTGTAATTTCCTATCCTTCACATAAGGTAAAAAAAAGAATCTAAAATGTGAAGTTGTTTATGCTTTTACAACCCTTGAGGTGGCAAAAATATGGTATCAAAATATAGTAATGGGTGGTGTGGGTTGGACTTGGGTGGTGTGGGTTGGACTTCGAACATAAGAATAGAATAGAACATTCTATTATGGTGGTGGTGGGAGGGGTTAATTTGTTGGAAATAAATTTGGTCTTGCGAGAATATTTTGAGTCCAACAAATTAATCCACTATTATTGGACTTTGTCCATTAGGTCCATTTTAGTTTTGAGTTTAGTCAATGTTCTAGGAACTTCTTTACCTAGAAAGTTTATAAAAAATATCTATGTTCATGAAAAATATCTATGTTCTAGAGATATCTTAATATTAATTGTAAAAGAGTCTAGAATGATTCCATACTATATTTAATAAGTGTGTAGACTCTTCCAAGTGCCCTATAAAAAGGGGTGCTCTCCCCTCATTTTGTACACAATAAAAAAATTAAGAAGCTTAGTGCTATTATAAAATTTCTTCTCTTCCAGATCTTCTCTTCCAACAAATCTTCTCTCTATAATTTTCTCCCACTCCAAATTTGCTCCTCCTAGCTAGTTGGTCCACCACAATTCCAACAAAGTGGCATCAGAGCGATGCGGTTCGAGGTCGAAGATGGCAAGCGAGATGACTCCCTTCCAAGTTTCCGTCCTCAACAAGAGCAACTATGCCAATTGGAGCATCAAGATGAAGGCTTTCTAGGAGCACAAGATGCATGGGAGGTCGTCAAAAAAGGTTATAATAAGCCACAAGATGAGGCTTCATTATCGCAAGCTCAAAAGGAGTTGTTGAAATCTTCAAGAAAGAGGGACAAGAAAGCTCTCTTTCTCATCTACCAAGCCGTGGATGATGATGGATTCGAGTTGATTTCAAGTGCAACAACCTCCAAAAAAGTATGGGAGAAACTTCAAATTTCTTGCAAAGGAGAAGAGAAAGTGATGAAGGTACGCCTCCAAACTTTAAGAGGTGAATTTGAAGCTTTACATATGAAAGAGTCAGAAACTATTCCGGACTACTTTGCTAGAGTTTTAGCCATTATTAATCAAATGAAAAGAAATGGTGAAAGCATGACCAACACTCGAGTGATGGAGAAAATTCTCCGCTCTTTGCTTCAACAATTTGAGCATATCGTAGTAACTATTGAAAAACTAAAGACTTTGAGACCATGACTATTGAGCAACTTAAGGGCTCATTACAAGCCTATAAAGAAAAGAAAAAGAAAAAGCAAAAGCAAGATATATTGGAGCAAGACCTTCAAACAAAGCTGACTTTCAAGGAGAAAGAAGAAAGCTTCACCAATCAAAGAAGTCGTGGCCGAGATCGTGGAAGAGAGGAAAGAACTCATTACAAGACATTCATCAATGGAGAAAGAGGCAAAAAATATCATACAAGAGAACGTGGAAGAGGAAGCTTCACAAGAAGATATAGAAGTCAAAGGTATGATAAATCACAAGTTGAATGCTATAATTGTCATAAACTTGGACATTATGCATCAGAATGCAGAAACACAACTGGACATGATGAGGAGAAAGCTCAATATGTTGAAGAAAAAATACAAGAGAACTCAACTCTATTGTTTGCACACAAAGAAGAAGAAGAAGAAGAAGAAGAAGAAGAAGAAAAAGAAGAAGATATAAACACATGGTATCTTCACATGAAGGAAAACAACCATATGTGTGGAAGCATAAACATCTTTATGGATATTGATGAGTTCACTACAAAAAAAGTATCTTTTTTGGGACGACACTATTAGGAACACTAGTCTAAAAAGTCCTAAAAGTATAGTTCTAGGGACGGCTATATTTTTAGTAACAAAAAGTTATATTTTTTTGGGACGGATAGTGAAAATGGATCACTATTTGGGACTAATAAAAAATTTTGTTCCAAATAATTCACATTATCGTCCCAAATAGCTGGGCGGGAGTGCCACACATTTGGCTGCTAATTGCCAAATTTTATGGGAGAAAAGTTTACCTCCACATGTCTCCATCTTGACCGTTCGATCGGATGGCTTAATCTAGACCGTCCATCCCAAAACTTTCAGAACTTATTCTCTACACAAATATACACATCGTCTCTCTCTCTCTCTCTCACTTTCCTCATTCATTGTACTCATGGGAAACCCTTCTCTCTGACTTTTGCTGCTAGCCGATTCTTCAACCCTAGGTGCTTACGGCTTGGTAGATCTTAATTGAATCTCTCTCAGATCTTAACAGAGACTCTCTCAAAGTTCGATGATGCTGCTTGGCAATCTCCGATCAAATTCATAGGTATATTTTTCTTCAAAAATTTTAGTTTCTCCAATTTTGGCTGCACGTTATTCTAGTCGATATGAGTAGCGTCGCGGAGCAGCAGAATACCTAGTCCTCACCGTCGGTAACCTGTTCCAGTGGTGGCCACAAGCCGAGGTTCCTCTGCCTCTACGACTTCCGCACCCGATATCATGTGGACGCAGTCCTTGGCAAGTGGTCGGGTCCGGTGCCCCTAGGTCTGCAAGAAAAATTACTCGATAAAATTCTACAAATTACTCGATGAAATTCTACTCCTTCAATTCTCCTTTTATTCCAATCTTATTTGATCTATAACCTCAGATCTATGAATTATTTTCTCTCCTCGTCAGTTCAAGAGGGTATATTTGAAGTGAAGGCTACAACTGGAGACACCCGAGTCTCCGACAACTGGATGGTGAACCACTTCGTCCATGAGTTGAAAAGGAAGCATACGAAGGACGTCAATGGAAACCCAAGGGACCGTATGAGGCTTAAAACATCATGTGAGAGGTCGAACTCTCTCCTCTACTGCTCAGACCACAATTGAAATTGATTCTATTTTTGAAGGCTTTGATTATTACTCCACAACTACTCATGCCCATTTTGGTTGGACTGGGGTTTCATCCGAGGCATGTGTAGGCATTGTTATGATTAAGTATTTCTATCAATTATTGATCCTGCATTATTTAAGATGTCCTGAATTCCACGAGAATGTGAGCACTTTAGGTCTGTCAGTATGAGTGGTCATCTTTCCCAGTTCCCATTCTCTCAAAAATAGCAATGGATGTTAAGAATGTCATATCAGTTTTGGGGTTAGATTTGAGTAATGGTTTGTAGAGAAGGTCACTAGATTCTTCTTGAGACCCAGTAACAGATTCCTGAGGCAGGAAGTCAAGGGCAAATGATTTTGCGGCCGATCATGATTCAATAGTCACATTTCCCCCTGTACCCATCTTTTTTTAATTAGTAGTGAGGAGTATAATAGTTTTTTTCATTTTATGGATTTATGTTTTATGTATTTTCCATTCCTAGTTAAGGTTAGCAATGTCATGCTTTTTAACCCATTCTAAGAAAATGTAGCCTTTATTTTCTACAATTGGGTTCCACAATTTCACTCATTGTTGCATGGTATCACCAAGATAATGAGTAGGCACCAAGGAACACAGTAGCTTTGTCTTGTAGGCATCTGAAGAATATACAGTCGAGATTGGAGATTTATAATTCTTTCACATCCTTCACTTTGCATGCCCAAATGTACTCGTTGCCACATTTAGGTAATTTTTACCATCTCAAATTGCCAACTAATTGCATTGTATAGCACTTCTCTAATGTATGTCACCCTCTAGTCATTATGTAAAGATTTGAATAGATTTATCATCTGAACAATTAATTAGTTGGTTGATAGTTGAATGTTAAAGACTTGTACATATCGACAAGATATGCGAGTACTTCTATTCATGCTGGGACCATGGCATTATCTGATTTTCTCGCTACCTGACACTTTTGATAGCCATCTGTTGAACGGACTCTGAATTAAAGAATTGAAGCATATATATTTTTAAAGAGTAGATTAGTTATCTTATTTTTATGCATTTATTGTTTTATGTATTTGCCATTTCTAGCTGGGATACTAATATCACTTGTCATATTTTTTTTATAGTTCTATAAAAATTGGCCAAGGGCTCTAAAAGAAAAACCTGATCCCATCTAGTCCATTTCCAACGTGTATCAATCATCAACATTGTATGTATCATCCTCTCTTTTATACTCGACTTTTGATTGCATCAGGTTCTTGGTTTTGTGGAGAACATCGAAGATGTTTATGTTACATATGAACAACACAAGCTTGAAACTCTGGTTTGTATTGTTTGAAATCTCTTCATCGGGTATCTTCAACTATTGTTCAGGCCTAGTTGTGAATCCACACTATTACAAAATTTATGATTTGGATTTACTTTCAATGAAATTTTGTAATGGTTCCTGCAATGTCTTTCAAATTGCTACTAATTATATTTGGAGTTTATCTTGTACTTGAGTCTTTGTTTCATTAATTATCATTAATGAAACAAAGAAGGATTTTCCACCCTTTACTCTAAAAAATTGTAAACATGTTACGGCACTAGTCTGATTACAGGTTTTTGGTTATCGTCTAATTGAGTTGTGCAGTGTAGACACTATTTATTTGCCAAGTGTACTTCCAATTTCCAACACCCTTGCATTCTATAGTACGACACTTTACATATCAAACGAATTAACCTATATTTATAATATATGAACTTGAATGCCATTACAACAATATAAGTTTTAACAGAATTTAACATCAGCTGGTTGTGATGCATTTTCTTACACATGAAACTTTAAGTAGTCCTTTTTTATTCATTTTGTTAACATCAAGTTATTGATCGACTTGTTATAGAAGCTGCTAGCAGTTTAGAAATCCCATTCAAGCATTACAGAAACATGTCATGAAAGTTTGTTAAATACCAAGGTTAAAGAAACAGCTACATTTCAAAAATAGTGGGGAAAATGTTTCCCATAATTGTATCAATTTTGTATTTGTGTCTGTATTCTTTCAACATAGGGGACTGCTTTGGTAAGTATCTAAAAATGCAAAATATCTCATATTTGTATCATGTTCTCATGTTCATCTCTGTCTCCGTGTTCTGTGCAACATAGAGAAGCATAAATCACTATAGAATAAGCTAAAAATGAAATTTGTAGATCTTTGTTTTATGAAGAATGCAAAAGAGAACCCTGGGAAGAAAGAAAAGAATGATATCCATGAGCTAAGACTTGAACTATATGGTTTTCTCAAGAAAAAAGTTTTTTTTCATGACAAGTATATATACTTTGTGAAAATGCAGTTGCTTTATTCTTAGGGGTGAGCATTCAGTTTATTCGGTTTAAACCGAACCGAATAACCAAAAATTGAATAAGCAAAACCGAAACCGAACCGAATTGGCCCAAAACCGAATCAAACCGAACCGAATTAAATCGGTTAGTTTTCGGTTTATTCGGTTTATTCATACTTTTTTTTTTTATTTTTTTGAGCTTTTTGTGTTAATATATATAGTAACTAAATATACATAGACATATTTAGTGTATACCTATATATATTTAGTATATACCTATATATATTAATACTTATATATATAGTACACACACACACACACACACACACACACACACACACACACACACACACACACACACACACATATTATATATATATACATATATTTAAAATTTCTTATTCGGTTTTCGGTTTTGGACCGAAACCGAAACCTAAAACCGAAACCGAATAAGAAATTTTAGTATTTTTAAAATCGTAACCGAACCAAATTTTTTTAAAACCGAACCGAACCTCTTATTCAGTTCGGTTCGGTTCGTTTCGGTTTTCGGTCCAAAACCGAATAATGCTCACCCCTATTTATTCTTGGTTCATCCCTTTTTCCTTCACTAGGGACTGACTAGTACAGACTAGGAAATCCAGACGGCAAGAAAAGAACATGTGCTCGAGACATGGTGTCACATTCGGAGACGAAAATTCAGAAGGAGCAATGCAAGAAGAATGCTGAAAATAAGGCCAAAAATATGTAAGTTACTTATAATTATAAGTCATATTCTTGAGATGTATATGGAACTTCCATAAACAATGATGGTTTCATCAATTTGCATATGTATCAAGCAGTTTGGATATTAAATGTATAGATTTGAATAACAATGTTAGCAAACTGGAAATGTTATATTCTGACTCCTGAGATTGATAACACCCAATCCTCCCTCATTTCGATTTTTAACTTAAAATTTATTGTTTGTTGAGTACCAAGAGATAAATTCCAGATGACACCTTTGGTGTGCTAAGAGCAAATTCTGGGCTCAATACCTGGAAGAGGTCAGTTTAGTGAATGTCCCTTAAAATATCAATTCAAACATCATTAGACTTTTTAAGAGCTACAAACTATACATATTTGAAAGTCGTAAAATGCTCGAGCTGAAAGAATTTGAATCTAGTTATAATGTAAAATACTCTGCATATAATATGTAGTAAAATACAGGAAGGTAAATTCAATCATGAAATTTCTATGCTAAGAAACCTACGCACTCAACATCATATTATAATCCATTCATCCAATAGGGAAATATAATTGCAATGATCGTGTGCTGGCTTCTAGGAAATGTATGATTTTTCCTGTTCAATTTCGTGTTGATGATTGAAGACTATTATGAACTTATTGAAAAGTTGGTAATATTACGTATGAAAAGTCATCCAGACAACAATTTAGTGTACATCTTAGGCCTTCGGATATGGTTTCTTGGGCTTTGTAATGCGAATGTTGTCAATTGGAGAAAATAAACTCACCTCTAATACTTTTCTAGTTATTTTTAGGTGGTTTCTCTTTCGTTAGAATCGTTTCAGATGGTTCAGAAATGCAGCAGGAACCTATAGATTGGTTAGGAACCAAATGATCTAACCCATAAGAAAATAAGGCTAGGTTTGAGACAGTAAAAAGGATACAACAATTTCTATGTAGATATTTGAGTAAAAGAAAATACATTTAAGTAAAAAATATTTGCCATGTTTAGCTTCTAAAAGAAGCCTTGTTGCAAGACCACAAAATACGAGTTGGAACAAGTAGAACAATATTTTTGGTTAAAGAGTTTAAGACCTTTTTTAAAACCTGACACCGACAAGTTGCTTTTTTGAAAAGTTGGTACATACACATAAAAATTTGTTGTATACCTTGTCATTTTGGAGACTGGACTTAAGATTGATTTGCCCTAGTTTGCTATACACCTGTAACAAGTGCTGATTTCTTCGAGTTCTTGTTTCATTACTTTTTATGAATGTTGTTTTTTGGTTATTCATCACAGGATTTGAGTCGTCTTAATGACTCATGAATTTGTATGTATAATAGCTGCCTTTTCTTATTGTTTAGCGATTCAATATAATTGTGGATTTTCAAACATTTCTTTTACTGATGTTCGTTTTCTTGTTGTCAATTTTGCAGATACTCCAGAAGATGCATATTTTAAGTGTCTTTTCTTCCCCCCCTCCCCATGGCCAACTTGTTTTTCATTATTTAAGTGTGTATTTTGGAATCTTTCTAGTGTTATACAAATATGGGCGACGATCTTGTGATGGAAAAAATTGAGTTAATTTTTTGGGTTAATGTTGGATATACTTGAATGTTTAATAGATGATTCAAAAACAGTGTGTAGTGCTTAATATTTTGGGTTTAGAATTTTGTATGTAATGGTGGAGCCAATGGGTTGATTTTGTAGCTGATGGTGTGTGTGATGTATTGTATTTTGGATTTATTTTGGAAATGATGGTCAAGGATGCTGAATGTTAAGCTTTTTTGTTGTTTATCAATTGAACATTATAATTATATATGGATTTTTTTGTCTCCAACTTAATGGTAAAGAATGTTTGATGCTGTTAAGTTTTTTTTGTATGGGAGCTCCGACACATGAAGATACATCTGAGGACAAGCTTGACAACGGCCATGATCATATGAATTATGTTATGTGTATTTAAATTGTATGTTTTATAGCTGAAAAATGCAAACAATAATTTCATAAGTATTACTTTTGGGACGGTTATGTAATTGTCCTAGATGTAAACAACATCCTTTTGTGACGCTGGCAAATTTTTCTAGGACGGATGTTATTCGTCACAAACTCTTTTATTTTGAGACAGTTTAGTAAACCGTCAAAAATATATAATAATTCAAACTCTTTTGGTACGGTTAGATTTTTCGACCCTAAAACCAAATTAGGACGGTATTTTTCGTCCTAAAACTTTTTGCCACGCCACCCTAATAGCACTGTTACATACCGTCCTAAAATTCGTCCTAAATTACGATTTAGGACTGATTTGGGTCTTTTTAAGACGAATTTTTGGCGTCCCAGAAGGACACTTTTTTTGTAGTGGTTCTTTGATAATTATATCACTTTTGAAGATGATCTAGAAACACCAGTGAAAGAAAAAAAGAGTGAAGAAGAAATCATTCAAGAAATTGATACTAGTGAAGATATTGTGTCCAATGAAGAAAGCTCGCCACAACCGGATGTCCAAGAATCAAGTTATGACTCGGTTTCTCTCATGGAAGAAGAAGATAAAGTGCAAACACGTGAAGAAGTACAAGAGTCTGTTACTCCGCTTGTGACATCAATACCATCTCGAGAAGATTCTCCACCTTCATCCTTGGATGAGAGAAGTGATCCAAACTTGAAAAGCTTGCAAAAGGAGATTGAGGTAACCAATAATCAAAACAATCTAACATTTTTTTGCCTTTTTGCCGATTGTGAACCAATAGGCTTCGAAGAAGCGACACAAAACAAGAAATGGAGAGACGCAATGGATGAAGAAATCAAGAATATCATGAAGGACGACACTTGGGAGCTAAAGACACTTTCAAAGTGGCAAAATAAAATTGGATTAAAAAGTATATACAAGCCAAAGAACAATGCTCAAGATGAAATCAAGAGGTACAAGCATAGACTACCTACAAAAGTCTACAACTATGATGGAAAGCAAGTTCATCCACCCAAAGATGTGCATCATAAGAAAGCAAGTGCAAATGAACTGCTTCAAAATGCAAAAGTAAGCTACCGAGATCTTCACCAAGCAAATCAAGAAAGAAGCACTATTCAAGGCAAGAAGTTCACTTGGAATCGCAAAGTCAAGTTTAAGGGGGAGTGTTGGAAATAAACTTGATTTTGCGATAATATTTTAAGCCCAACAAATTAGTCCACTACCATTAGGCTTTGTCCATTAGGCCCATTTTAGTTTTGAGTTTAGTCCATGTTCTAGGAACTTCTTTACCTAGAAAGTTCATGAAAAATATTTATGTTCATGAAAAATATCTATGTTTTAGAGATATCTTAATATTAATTGTAAAAGAGTTTAGAATGATTCCATACTATATTTAATAAGTGTGTACACTCTTCCAAGAGCCATATAAAAAGGGGTGCTCTCCCCTCATTTTGTACACAACAAAAAATTAAGAAGCTTGGTGCTATTATAAAATTTTTTCTCTTCCATTCTTCTCTTCCACCAAATCTTCTCTCTATAATTTTCTCCCACTCTAAATTTGCCCCTCCTAGCTAGTTGATCCACCACAATTCCAACATAATTATGGTTATACTGCTGGGTTTGGACAAAGAATCCACTGGGTTTCTCTTTGGCATGTTGTAACTTTTTTTTGCTTTGGAACCGATACACATATATATGTACGAGCAAGATCTGGATTGTATACCTCGGACTGAAACATTGACATTGAAATTAAAATCAACATTATTTTAAATTCATGATGGATTCTTTAGATCGTATTGGAACTCACCTAGAAAAATCTTGTTGAAGGACCAACTGTTAAATTGAAGAACCAAAAGTAGAAGATAAAGGTTCTTTTTTATATTCTTCGGTTAATACTGCAAAACAGAACATATAAGAGAAAGGAGGAAGAGATTTTGTAGAATAATATGAATTTGAATGCACGTAAAAGGGACGGAGGTTACAAGTGGTTTCAAATTTTAAATTAGTAGGAGGTCAATGACCTTTCTATCCATTTATAAATAAATTTTTATCTCAGAATCTATATCATCTAAATAATCTATCTATAAAATTATGTAATCCAATTACCCCTGGTATTTGGATTATATAATAGTATAGATTATACATAAATGTGGTTAATTTCAATGATGAAAAACTAAAACAAAGCTAGTAAATACTAAGTGCAATTGCAGCACCTACACCAATTTTGATGTAGGCTAGTAGCCATTTAGAAATTGATCCTCCTATTATATACTTGGCAATGATTAGACGAGACTAAAATTAGCATCCTGGACTAGCTATATGGATGTCCCTCCACCTAAAATTTGGCAATGATAATGAGACGACCTAGCACTTTTTTTTATTGTGCAATTGTTTACTTTTAAAGTTTTGCGTTATCTTGGTGCTTCTAGTTCTATTCAACAATAGACTACACATGTATGATGAAAATTTATGATACTACATATGAGGATAACTTAAATAATCCTAGATAATATAAGCAAGAAATGAATGAAATTTAGTTGTTATGCTGAGCCACCCATTACATTAGTATAAAGTGTTCATGGTTTAATAATCAAAATCGAATAAGATAATACTTTATGTATCCATCTATTTGAACAATATACCCGCAACCTCACAATGCGAACATCAAAGTAGACTATTAAAGCGCCACTTTGCGTCATTCGTCCTAGTCATAGTCCTGGTCGTAAGGCCTACCTCCGAAGTAAAATTTTCAAGAAATGTTTGACAATAACAAATGTTCATTACAGTATTTTTAACCTTGTCCTCTAGTAAAATATTCCACCATGCCAATCATATGGACTACTGCTCGCTATGTATACAAGTCAATACAAAAAAACTTATATTGTAATACATAATTTGGATTTGTCACTGTGGGACGTACATCACTTTTTAGAGAATAATTTTAAAAATCCAAACACTGATCATATGGCCTAGGAATGGGAATTTGGGGAAAGGATGTGGTTTACGTAACAAATGGGTTTGTAATTACATGCAGCATTTGGAATGTCAAGTTGGCATGTGATTGAAGATTGAAGCTTAACGCCCATCGCAAAGTATCCGGACATCCGTTGGTTAGATATCCGATCTCCAATTCAGTGTCTCAGGAAAAAAGAAGTAGAATTTGAATAAACATAAATCATATTCATCTTCAGTACTGTGCATTCAGTCCTGATACAAGAAGGTACGAGATAAACAAACTATTTATATATATAAAAATATTATTCCTGTTCCAATATATACTCCAGTATTCTATTTAGTGGAGTGTTATTTGTGTTTGAATCTGTGAAGTGCCAAGTAAAAATTGGAATATGGATAATATTTTTCTATAAATATGAAAAGTGATGCTATATGTACCTCCAAAAATTTTATTCCTCCATGTTCTTCCGTCACATGACACTTTTTTATTGACCAAAACAAATAGAAAAAAAAGTTGGAGGAACATATGAACGAATAATAAATGACAATGTGGCAAAGGGATATGAAGGAATATAATTTTTGAGGTACATATAATATTTTTCTTTCAAATCAATTGAATTTTACTTGCAATTGAAAAGTATTTCTGTGATAAGTTCTTTATATTATTATTGGAATAATTTTATAATACGCATTCTCCTTCTCTGTTTTTTTTTATAAAGATATCATAAGAACATGAACATGTGGGAACAGGCGTGGCTTAAAGTTTAGTTTGCATGCATGCATGCATGTCGAGAAGTCAGAAGAGGCCAGATGTACGATGATAGTGCACATCAAGAGTACCCACCAAGTGACTAAAAGTGATGAGAATAACAAGAATGCAAGGGAGGAAGCAACAGCTAGCAAGCAAGTACAGATACATTCAGATAAGGATGAGGATGTGGCTAAAAGGATGAGGGCGTTTTTTTTTTTTTATGTTTTTTTTTGTTTTTTTTTTCCACCGGTTTTTCAATGATAGCAAAGAGCTAACGGCATCATATAAATTTATTTAAAAAATCTTAAAATTAATAGAACTTTTTTTTTTTCGAAGAACGTTTTTATGCTTCACTCGTAATCTGAGGAAGATGATATTTTAGATATAATTTTAGATATTTTTGATACTTTGAATAAAAATTTCCGTAATGAGATTGCAGAGAAGTAGGAATAGTCAAAAACAAAATAATGTTGCTATACTTATACGTACTTATCCAAACTTGATAGAGCAACGTTGTTATATTATATATATAATCCAATCCAATGGGTGGTTTTCCTTGACCGCAAATTAAGTAAATTATGATTCCAACATTATCTCCGTCTAGAAGACCAATTCAGTCCAGCGGTCGTAACTCATATGTATTTCACTATGACTTGGAACAAAATGTCGACGATCATCTAGAATTAGAAGACTAACAAAAAAAAATTACTATATATACATCCAAAATTCTATTCCTCCACCTCTCCATTACCTAGAGTTCATTACTCCATCTTTGTGGACTATCTACCAAAGAGCAGAAGGAAAAACTCTGAAGGTAGAGAAGCGATTAACCCAAGAATCCAGCCAGATCCAGAAGTAAAGTGTGTTAGAAAAATATTTCTTTTCTTTTAACCTGTAAATAAAATTAAAACAAAGCTTAGTATCGCTGGCATCAGGGAAGTCGTGCACACTGTACTTCCCTAAGACCGTTCTCAAATGCTCCTAGTGGCCAAATCCTGTGTTACTGGCTTCTCGTCATCGTACACAACTTGAAGAAAATGACCCGAACTTAGCCCTTGCATAGAGCACGAAAATGAAGAACAATAATGTTTTTTAATTTAACAAGAGAGAGAAGGCAGGAGAATTTTTAGTAGAGAGTTTACACCACAAGTCAAGTAAAATAAAGAAGAATAAGACTACATATAGCAATAGAAACCCAACACCCCCCCCCCCCCCCCCCCCCCCCCCCCCCCCCCAAAAAAAAAAAAAAGTTTGCCACAATAGGCTTTGAGGACCAAATCATAGGGCTGGGAACCGGTGAGAATGTAATGCGGTAATATTAGCCTTTGAGGACTTGGCGTTTTTGTTCAGAATTGACAACAATCCCCCCAAAAAAAAAACAAGTTCCAAAATACATAGACAACATAGAAATGAGAATAGAGAATTTCTGGGCAAGTACATACTATGCATAAATGAGATGGACTACAGACTTGAATCTCACTTAGCTAGTGACTATTATCTTTGTCTGAAGAAGAGTTGATGGACTATGCATTGAATCAGACTTCTTGAACCAAATTCAGAAAATAGCACACATGGTACGCTAGAGGTTCTTAGGTCTACCGGGTGGCACTTTTGATTGGAAAATTTAATATATATCCTTATGAAAGAATTATCAATTTCTGATGGGTATGAATCAAATTCGTCAAGCACGGTCAATAATTTCTCGTTCAGCCAAATGCTGCATATCGGGGAACTTCGTACGCATACCTTGATCCTTCGTATGCATGATATGCTACCTAGATCAGTAATAAAATACAGAGTTGTTAAATAAATATCAAAGAACAATTTCAATATTTGTTATGGATGATCGACGAGGGTCTGTGGTAACTATACGGTGCTTGACAACGTCGTGATAAATCGCCAGGAATTTAGGCATATTCTAGGATGATCGGTGGTTGTCCAATGTTAATGGAGAGGCCGTGGCTGTTTCACAGAGTCCAGTGAGTGATTCTGTTGCTTCTTTTCCTAGGGGGTCGATGATAATCGTGCGGTCGACTATCGAGTGTTGCGTGGGGAGTTCAATACGGTGGTTAGGATGGCGGATGTCAAAGCCCATAAATAGAATACTGGAGAGAGAGGGTAGACGTAAGTCAACTATGTTATGCATGTACGTTAATGCTCCATATAACAAAGTTGGTTGTCTAGAGAAATATAGGCGACCAAGCTAATATGCCACTGGCATTATCTAAAATTAAATAAATCTTGAATGTCAATGCCAATAAACAAGTATCTATATGAGTAAATTATGCATCTAGAGCAACAAGGCATCCCAAACGCTATGTACAAATATGATCATAAAACTAATATAAGAATCTAATACTATAACTGTACATATACATCAGATACAAAATTACATAACTTGTCGCGATCTAGAATATACAACCACGTTGACATAGTTATAGGAATAGGTGCCCAAAAATAAAGGCTAAACACTTGCCTTTGTCTAAACACCACAAAAGAAGATATGTATGCGAGTGAGTTAAAAGAAAATCTACTGTTGCTGTCTTCGAGCCTCCGACCTACGAGTATAGTCAATGAAACAAAAGTTATGGTATATCCTCCAATTCTGGCACATAATCTAGCCATGCAAAACCAGTCGAGTCAACCTCAACGAACAAGTTGTACCATAAGAAACTCAAAAGAAAACAACACAGGTAAAAATATAACTACCTCATAAAGGAAAGGGGTCGAATTGAGAATCATAGACTATACATAGAGCAGCAACCACCTTTACACTAGACAAGGACCAGAGGTGGGAAGTTGGGTCCAGGATAGACTATGCTTTCCATCAAGCTACAATATAACAATATAATAAAAGAATTAACTAGGTTTTGTAGGCTACATAGACCAACAAACATCTCTACACTAAACAAGGACAAAAGGGAGGAAGCTAGCTCTATGTCAGACTATATATTTTTTTTAATCTTGCTACACTAATAATAATACACATGATAGGCATGAAATATAAACTAGAAGCAATACACGACCAACTATGGACTTACATTTTGATACAATTAACCAAATAGGGTTATCACAATTCTAGTTACTATAATATACAAGTTAAGAAAGCTGGCATTTCGTGCATAATAGATATCTGGGAACCAGGGATCAAAAATATACATATATACACCCGAGATGACTTTCATGAAAGTGCAAAAATAAATATAGATATACAATACATAAGATACTCCAGAGGTGGGTGCCATGATAACGCATGATAATTATACAGGTCATGTCCGAAATGCAGGCAACATTGCATACTAGATAGGATCATGGGCTCATGCCAATCAAGGTTTCCATGTCATTTTCACCCGAGCCATCAGGGTTTTATAAAAATTAGAAATCATCCCTTCCAATAATCTAGATGAAATAAACTAGTTAATTACCTATCATGTTCATTTATTGATGCTCGAGCTTGTGGAGACTGAAGAATCGTCCTAAAATGACGTATGCGTTGATCGAATAATCGCGAGCTCACATCGACGACTACCCTCTAATCATAATATGCTTGCTAGACAAGGTAAGTCCTTGTATTGGGTTGCAATTGAGCTATCTGCTTCACATTATAGTCAAATACTGAGAGTTATACATGTGCAAGAATATAAGTATCTTAGCAAACAACCTAGCAAAAAAGTCCTCATGACTAGAAAATCAATAGGTGATCATATGACGAGTACATGATAGGAGACTTGAACTTGACTAGAAGTGACCTTGCGTCATGGTTCAGGAATCATATAAATGACTAGTGTAATTCATGGTATAGGCATGTGGATATCCTAGATGGTAGCAAGCTCGCTCAATAGGAGTGAACTACACTGAAAATATATTCAGTATCCATGTGGAAAAAACATATAAGGGTGAGAGTTAACAATTATACTCGTATCACAAAAGCGACATTATATCATGACGTCGCTAACTAGGTCACAAATAACTTTTTTTTTCTCAGGAGTTTTCTATTATAGCTTATTTCGGTAGAGAAGCATAGGTTTTTATGCAAAGATAAGTCCTATTGTTTTATTAAGACATAAAGTTCAAAAATTTAACTATATAAAGATCATCCACTACAACAAATAGGGCCTACAATAGTAGTTTTTCTATAGCGTTCAAGTGTTCCCGCTATAGAATGTTATCAACAATAGTGTTCTTTTTGCAGTACTACAAAAATATCTATCTATAGCATTTCTTGAATGCTGTAAAATCTATATCCACTACAAAAAAGTGGACTTTTGAGACGACACTATTATGAAAGCTAGTCTGAATGTCCTAAAAAATGGTTTTGGGGATGACTATGTTTTTTGTAACAAAAAATAGTATTATATAGGACAGACTGAAAAAAATAGATATCTTATTTGGGACTATTAAAAAAAATTTCCTAAATAAATTCTTTTGTGATAGCTACCTGATGATAGGGGATCATGTCTTCATGACAAACTTCGTATGAACCCCGGATCTGATTGACGATTAACTGTGAATCGCCATATGCCTCTAGGTACTCTACCCCTCGTTCTTTTGTAAGTCGGAGGCCGATAACCAAGGCGTTGTACTCGACCACGTTGTTCGAGCAGGGTTCTGTAAGGGAATATGCCCGGTTGATCACCAAGCCAGAGGAAGAAATCAGTACCACTCCAACCCCAATGACAATGTTGCCCTTGGGCCCGGTTCTTGAAGCACCGTCGAAGAACATTCGCCAGACGGAATCATCGAAAGCCATGTTTGAATTGATGACCTCGTCTGGAATCTCTTCATATATTCTAGTCGACTCCGAACTTGGATGGGCTGCTAAAAAGTCTGCCAGAGCTTGGCCTTTAACAGCCATTTACGGGACGAAGATCATGTGGTAGGGAGATAATAATATCGCCCAGGTAGCGAGGCGAGAGCTGAGTGCGCCTGGCTTGGTCATGAGAACCCTGAGGGAGTTAACTCGAGATATGACATGGATGGTTTGTCCTGCAACATAGTGTCGTGTCTTCTGGATAGCGAACACCAGAGCAAGACATTCCTTCTCCACGGCGGTATATCTATGTTCAGGCCCAATCGTCATTCGACCGAGGTAATAGATAGCTTGTTCATGCCTCGCATCATTGTTCTGTGCTAGTAGAGCACCGAGGGAATGCTCCATCGCTCGCATGTAAAACAAGAACGGCTTTCCAGCAATCGGGGCCACCAGAACTAGAGGATTTGATAGATATTCTTTGATGTTGTCGAACGCGCGTTGGCACTCTTCATCCCATACGAATGAGACGCCCTTCTTTATAAGATGGGTGAATGGTTGACATCGCCTGGAGAGGTTAGAGATGAACCTCCTGATGTAAGCTAGCCTCCCTTGAAGGCCTCGGAGTTCACGGAGATTTCTCGGGGGACCCATCTCCAAGATTGCCTTTGTCTTCTCAGGGTCTATGTGGATTTTCTGGGCAGTGTCACGACCCGCACCCGCTTTTTGGATACGAGACGTGTCCAAGCCAGCCTACGCCGCAGAGTCGGCGGTAGAACGCTGTCACGCAAGCAGGAAGTAAACGCTCAAAGTACAATATTTGTTGCTCATTCACAATTCTACATTTATTACAACATTTAAAATTAAAGGAAATACAAGATTTTACAATTAATGAATCTGATATAATACTTTCTATTTCTAGGTTGACCTCAGCATACCCATGCCTCCCCAGTGCTAAGAGCGATCGCGGCTAAACCTGAAAAATATTGGTTTTCAGTCAGGAATGGAACAAGTACACAAATCTACGACAAAACAAAAATATAATAGAATTAACAAGTCATAAAAATAGCATATGGAATATGAAAGCTAGTAAGAAAACTGATGACATAGCACGATAGAGAAATAAACAAGGAAAAACTAATAAAAGACATCTATCTAGGTGGTGTAAAATATCTGTTTCAATATGTGGATGGCTAGGGGGTAAATAAGGCACACTGCACGTGTCGTGCGCATCGGCTAGCATTCAAGAATAGACATATTGGGATATTTCTAGGTAGTCCACATGTATACTAAGATATTTCCCCTCCAGACTACTCCGTGTGACGAGCGTGTCAACAAGCAGCAAGATATATGTATAGACATAAAATGAAAAGACTACTATGAATCGGAAAGCAATCAGAAAGTGCACTTGCCTGAGGTCCTTAGCTAGAGAAACCAATAATAATATACCACTCAACGAGCCACAATCAGTCAACACATGCAGAAGTCTCCGGATGCTGAAATAAACAGTACCAACATTCTCAGAATAGTCAAATTTGCTAGGATTGCCTGCCCTTAAGTCCAATTCTAGACACAGGGGCAAAACGGTAATTTCGGGCAAAAACGATGTCCGCCGTTGGATCCGCTTTGCACCGAAAAGTGCGCCAGAGTCAACGGTCTCTAAAGTCATCAAACTACATGTCTACGGATCCGGTTTTTCGATACGAACTCAACCGTATGTCCAAAGTTGGATTCCGGCGGGCCTTGCATAAAATCGCCCGTTGAATGGGACCGTGGGGCCCGCAAAACGACAATTTTGTCAACTGTCTCAGAATTGGACCAAACTTGGCGTACATGACCAGAAGAATGATACGGACCTGTTGGCACAAGTTTCGTCTAGATCTGACGAGCGTGCACAAAGTAATTGGAGAATTTGCAAAGTGCCCGATACGGTAAATTTCGACGGATACGCATCAAATTTGTAGCGCACACGCGACCAATTTGAATTCCGCAAAAGCCCACACGACCACGAAGCTGTTACGCAGCTTTCGATCCTTTCGGTACGCGACCACGTCATCCGAATTGGCGTGACGCACGTCGTGTGAAGCGTTTTCATGATTTATAAAACAGGTTTTTTCGAGTTTTCAAGAATGGTTTAAACTGTTCATGGTTCATGAAATTCAGAACTACGAAGTGTTTTCTGATCCCCTATATGTTGTCTAAAAACGTGTTCAATTAGAATTTCTAATATGGGACTGGATTGATCGAAAACGATCCTACAATATGGGTTCATGGACTGCTATATTCCCTGTTTCCGAATAGGTTTTTGATCGATTTCGGGTCGATCTCTTGGGTCGGTCGCACGACTATTTCGAAACCTAACTACTGGGATTCGAAGATGGTTATGTTGTGGTTGTACCTGAGCAAACGGTTCGACGTTTCGTCGACCGAGGAGGGAGAAATCACGTCGTGAAGTTGTCTTCGTTGTTACGACTGCTGCTGTCCCGTTCTTCCCTTGTGCGCGGTTCGAGCGCTGTCGCTGGCCGGCCTATCACTACCAAAATACACTCAATTAGCGACGGATATTTAGCGACGGAAATTTTTCGTCGATGTTAGCGAGGGCTTCGTGGCCGCTCAGCGACTGAGTACCGACTACACGCCTTTGCCATTTTTATTTTAATTTTAGGGGGAGGAAAGGTCGCACATCCGTCGCTAGTCTGTCGGAATTATAGCGACGGATCTACAGTCGTCGCTAAGTAGTCGATTATTTGGCGGGAATTGTGTAGAGAATTGGCGGGACATATCTTCGACTACGTAGCGACGGATATTCAGTCGGCACGTATCAAACATGGCGACTACGTGGCGACGGGTTTTCTTCCGTCGCTATTCAGTCGCTATATATACGTACCAAACTTTATATGAAACGGCGGGGGGAACTTTTTGTATTCCCGCCAAATTCACTCTCTCTCCTCTCTCTCTCTCTCTCGCCGGTGTCGGCTTCGGTGATCGGCATCGGTGTCGGCGTCGACGTCCTCTCCTCTCTCTCTTCCGAAGGTAACCCCCTCTCTCTCTCTCTCGATCTCTCTCTCTCTCTCTCGGGGTCTGGAAGGTAGGCTTGGGGTTGTGACGTCGAGGGCTGGGCGGCTGGCTTGGGTCGGGGGCTGGGCGGTGGGCTTGGGGCGGCGGCGTAGGGGGTTGGGCGGCTGGCTTGGGGCGGGGGCATCGGGGGCTGGGCGGCTGGCTTGGGTCGGGGGCTGGGCGGTGGGCTTGGGGCGGGGGCGTCGGGGTCTGGATGGCGGGCTTGGGGCTGGGACGTCGGTGGCTGGGCGGTGGGCTTGGGGCGGTGGCGTCGGGGGCTGAGCGGCTGGCTTGGGGCGGGGTTTGGGCGGTGGGCTTGAGGCGGGGGCGTCGGGGTCTGGAAGACGGGCTTGGGGTTGGGGCGTCGGGGGCTGGACGGCTGGCTTGGGGCGGGGTCTGGGCGGTGGGCTTGGGACGGGGGCGTCGGGGTCTGGAAGGCGGGCTTGGGGTTGGGGGCTGGGCGGTGGGCTTGGGGCGTCGGGGGCTGGGCGGCTGGCTTGGGTCGGGGCTGGGCGGTGGGCTTGGGGCGTCGGTGGCTGGGCGGCTGGCTTGGGTCGGGGGCTGGGCGGTGGGCTTGGGGAGACCACCATGCTGTCAGGAACCTCTCACTCGAGCTCTACACGAAGAATGTCCACTTGAGCTCCGGGGTAAAGTTTTGCCTCGGAGCAAGAATCTGTTGACGGAGCGCATCCACCATGCTATCAGAAAAAAATAGTAACGGTGAGAGATCCATCTGAGTAGGACGTATACTCTGATAATATCCCCTCCAACACTCAATCCTACTACTGATATCATTCTTGTAAAGGTGATCTCTCAGAGTATACGTCCTACTCAGATGGATCTCTCAGAGTATCCTCTCCGGTTGGGTTGTGTTCTGAGCCATCCGTCCTAGGGATTTGATTCTGTATTTTAGTTTTTGTATTTTGGCTCCAGCTCCATTTGCATTAATCTACGGTACGACATGGTGATCAGGACATAGTCTCTGCAGCCATTCGACTGGCGAGGCAGAAACTATGTATCCGTAGATAAAGGAGGGAAAAGATAAATCGAATTATAACGACGGATATTAGGTTACTCTTCAGGATAATTGATGTCTATTTTATATTAATTTGGTTTGGTCTATATGATTATTGGACAATTGGTGTGCATTAAATTCGTATGTGCATATTTGGTCTATGTGATTGTTGGATAATTGGTGTGCATTATATATTGGTTTGGTTTATGCATATTTTGGTGAACAGGGAAAGTGCTGCAATATTTTTTTCAAAAAAATTCTCAGTTACCGACGGACTAGTGACCGGTTAGCGACGGATATTTCCAGCTCTATTTGCATTAGTCTACGGTACGACATGGTGATCAGGATATAATCCCTGCAGCCATTCGACTATCGAGGCAGAAACTATGCAAGTAGCCTTAGATAAAGTTGACTGTCCTCCGACCCTCATCCCTCGGCAATGATGATACGACAACCTATCACTATATCTTATATAGTAGTAGATGATGTCTTAGTATTACATTAGTGAGTTCATCTTGATTCTGCTACGTTCTTCAGATACTAGATACGATAAGAACATATACTACACCATATGTACAGAACATAGATGATTCACACTAACGTATGCTAGAATGAATCTTGGCTTGTGTTCTAAGCCATCCGTTCTGATCAAGCATCTTCCTTCTCCTCTCCTCCACCATGGCTCTGAACAAATCTGCTCCTCCCTCTACTTCTCTTCTTTTTATTTGACTCTCTCAGCCACATATGACATCCAGCTCAAGTGTAGAGTCGAGGGAGAAGAAGTGGACAGGAAGAGGAGGGAGAAGCAGCACAGCCGGTGGCATGACCCAGAGGAAGTACAGAGGTTTTCTTCAACAGTCGTAGGAGAACTATAAGGATATATCTTTTCACAATATGTCATCTTGTCAAAGACCCTTCATGTGAATATCATGTTACCGCGGTGTCGGAAGACTAACATGTCATAAGTTTTTAAGCTGTGTGTTTTGACATAATCTTCCCAAATCTTTCCTCCTATGTAGTAATCTTGCATTATTACATAGCAGGAAAGAGTTTGGAGGATTATGTCAAAACACACGGCTTAAAAAATTATGACATGTTAGTCTTTCGACACTGCGGTAACATGGTTGTCACATTAAGGGTCTTTGACAAGGTGATATGTTGTGAAAAGATATATCCTTATAGTTCTCCTATGTTTGTTGAAGAAAACCTCTGTACTTCCTCCGAGTCATGTCGCCGGCTGTGCTGCTTCCCCCTCCTCTTTCTGCCCACTTCTTCTCCTCCGACTCTACACTTGAGCTGGATGTTATATGTGGCTGAGAGAGTCAAATAAAAAGAAGGGAAGTAGAGGAAGGAGCAGATTGGTTCAGAGCCATGGTGGAGGAGAGGAGAAGGAAGATGCTTGATCAGAACGGATGGCTCAAAACACAAGCCAAGATTCATTCTAGCATACATTAGTATGAATCATCTATGTTCTTATCGTATCTAGTATCTGAAGGACGTAACAGAATCAAGATGAACTCACTAATGTATGCTAGAATGAATCTCGGGTTGTGTTCTGAGCCATTCGTTCCGATACTTGGCAATTAAGCCATTCGACTAGCGAGGTAGAAACTATAAGGCTACTTGCATGTTCTTCTAACTTTAAATTACAAGATTACTACATTAGGTTAAATAAATCACTAACCTCATCACGGTGAGTCTTGGTGTAGCACTTAAATGTGGGGCACTTGTAAATTCGCCGAGGTTTTAAATCATCGACATTGAGTTTTAAACCCTCATGTAGCCTTTCTACTTCACTTCTAGGCTCGAGCAGCATGTTCTTGCAAGCTTCGGTCTCCAGATACTTAGTGTCCAGATTCTAGACGCTTTCGTAGAGCATGTCAACGTATCCTAGCGTCAAGATTCTGTTACATCCTTCAGATACTAGATACGATAAGAACATATACTACACTATATGTACAGAACGTAGATGATTCACACTAATGTATGCTAGAATGAATATTGGGCTGTGTTCTGAGCCATTCGTTCCCATACTTGGCAATTAAGCATGTGAAATAGAACTGATTATGTTTAGTTTGTCTTACGATACAGATTTTCATATCCAAATTGAAATGGATTGTTACTTCGTTGATCGTACATGGATGTACTAGCGGATCAACCTCCTGGACCGTAGGTACTTATAAGTATTGACCGTATCGGATTAGTATCGATCTATCGTTTTGGTATGGGCCGTATCGGTTGGTATTGGTCTTAGCGAATTAGTATCGTCCTATCCGATATGTATCGGCCATATAGCTAGTATTCATATTGGCCTTATCGATTTGGTATCGGTCATATCCGATAGGTATCGGCCGTGTTGGATTATTATATACCATTTCGGATTAGTATCGTGGAAGGTTTAGTAACAACTGTACTTGGATTTCTCTCTTCTAGAGCTAGATTACCATTGCAAGAGAGTCACGAGAGCGTAGATGGCCAGTTACAGAACATACATACTTCCTTTTCAATCTCGCTTTTCCTGATGGAAAAGGAAGTATGTATGTTACAGTAACTGGCCAATCACGATCTGGTGATTCTCTTGCAATGGTATTCTAGCTCGAGAATAGAGAAATCCAAGTACAGTTGTTACTAAACCTTCCACGATACTAATCCGAAATAGTCTATACTAATCCAACACGACCGATACCTATCGGATATGACCGATACCAAATCGATAAGGCCAATATGAATCCTAGCTATTCGGCCGATACATGTATATATCGGATATAGGACGATACCAATTTGTTAAAGCCAATACCAATATGATACGTCCTATACCAAACCGATATACCGATACTAATCTGATACACTAGATACTAAGTACATGTGGCCTATACCAGCGGATCCACAAATTACTGCACGATAGGCCCAACGACTCCAGTTACATCCGGTTATTGGTGAGTACATGATTACATAGTAATTATGTTAGTCTTGTGATACAGATTTTTACTCTCTCATGCTACCAACGTCACAACTTTTCCAGTGCTGCTCCCTTTAATGATGATGAACGCAAAAAACCAACGTCACAACTTTTATAACTTGAGTAAATTTCTTTACCCTATATAAAAATTTTTGTTGTCAGAAAGATGGCTCCTAGGACTCGTCGAGGTGGTGCTGCTAGTCGAGGAAGGGATCGAGGCAAGAAATCCTTGGAGGTCGACACGGAGGAAGTCTCCGTCGTCAAACAAGAGCCGGTGACTGTTGAGGAGAAGGTGTTACCAAAGGTCGAGGTCAAGGAAGAACCGATGACCATCAGGGAAGAGATTGCTCCCAAGCTTGAAGCTAAGGAGGAGCCACCGTCAGAGAGTAGTAGCATCGGGACCGACCCTCCTGTCCCTACAGAAGACCTCAACCAGATTGAGCCTTCATATGCAAAGTGGCTGATAGAATGGTACATGCCTCAACGCAACTATCATCCCTGGCTGTGAGGATTCATCGTCTGACTTCTGGTCTTTGTTGAGGCCAAAGTCGATTTTCCTATGTGTTTTGGAATATTTGTGAAAATTTTGGAATATTTGTGCTATGATCGGATTATAACAATGGATATTAGGTTACTGTAACTGGCCAACTCTTTTCTATGTGTTTTGGAATATTTGTGGAAAATTTGGAATATTTGTGCTATGATCGGATTATAACGATGGATATTTGGTTACTCTTTCGGATAATTGATGTCTATTTTATATTAATTTGGTTTGGTCTATACGATTCTTGGATAATTGGTGTACATTAAATTCGTATGTGCATATTTGGACTATGTGATTCTTGGATAATTGGTGTGCATAATATATTTGGTCTATGTGATTATTGGATAATTGGTGTGCATTATATATTGGTTTGGTTTATGTAAATTTTTACGAAAAGGGAAAGCGCTGTAATTTTTTTAAAAATATTCTCAGTTAGCGACGGACTTGTGACCGTTTTGCGACGATTACTACCAGTTTCTGACTACTTTTCGACGGCTATTCCGTCGCTAACTGGAGTTTTGAAAATGTTCCAGGTAGCGACGGATGGTCGACGGATTATCCGTCGGTATGGTATATTGTTCGACGGAATAACGACGACCTATCCGTCGCCCTTGTTCTGAAAATACCAAAAATTTCCAGAACAAGATCGACGGTTAATCCGTCCGTATTCCGTCGATATATATCGACGGAATAGCGACGACTTATCCGTCGCCATGTTGCTGGAAATGACATAAATTTCCAGAAGCTGATCGACAGATTTTCCGTCAGAAAACCGTCGCTAATCCGTCCTTTGTTGTCGAAGGTGTCGACGGCTTAGCGACGGAATAATACGCTGTTACGACGGGTTACCGACGGAATTTTACGTCGCTATTGTCTGCACAGTTCAGTACTTAATAGTTGGAATGGACGACAGTCCGTCGGAAATGCGTCGCTAATGCTTCGTATTGTGACGTCGACAATCCGTCGCTATTCCGTCGTTTGACGACAACTTAGCGACGGACCGTTATTAGCGACGAGCTGATTGTCGACGGATATTTTTGGCCAAAATCCGTCGGTCATCGGTCGCTATTCGTAATTACCTTCGGTTTAGCGACGGATAGGGCCGTCGCTAAATCGATAAATTTTGGTAGTGTGTGGCCGCGCGGCGGCGCGCCGGCGGCGGGTGGGTCGCCCACGTGTGGGGAAGGTAACGGCGATCTTGGTTAGGGTTTAGAGTTTGACTTCTCCTCTCGAAGTATATATACGTGAGCTGCGTACTTTGGTTCCACAGGGGGTCGGGGTTCCCTGGCCTGGGGATGGGAAGTAAGTTCGGGCTCAGGGTGTTGGGCCTGAGCTCGGGTGTGGGACTCTGCTGTATGTTCGGACGGGCTGAGCAAGTTCGGTTTTAGTTGCTGCTGCTTTGTGAGCCTTGGGCTCGGTTGTTGGCCGGGCCCAACTGGGCTGCACTGCTCCTCATTTTTTTCTTTTTCTTCTTTTATTTTATTATTATTCATATCATATATATATATATATATATATATATATATATATATATATATATTTACACCAACAATTATACAATTACCTATATATTCAATATACATGTATACATATAAATACCTTTATATTACACAACATTTATATATATTTAATATATATATATATATTTATATATTCATACACACACACATATATATATATATATATATATTCATACTCACATATATTTATATACACGCATACAATTAAATATATATATATATATATATATATATATATATATATAATATATATATATATATATATATATATATATTTATATATATATATTTATATACATATATATATATATATATATATATATATATATATATATATATATATATATATATATATATATATATTTACGAAAAAAAAAAAAAAATATATATATATATATATATATATATATATATATATATATATATATATATATATATATATATATATATATATATATATATTTATATACATATATATATATATATATATATATATATATATTATATATATTTTATATATATATATATATATATATATATATATATATATATATATATATATATATATATATATATATATATATATATATATATATATATATTTACGAATACCAATACCTGTATATTTATTTATACATACAATTATATATATAGTCTATCATATACGTACACATACACAGATTTAATATTATATATATACCTTTGACAACAAAATAAATAATAATAACTAATAATTGTAAATCATTTATATTGATAATTACCACAACAATAAAAATAAAATTATCATCTTAATAACACTGAAATTAAACCAATAATATATATATATTTATGAACTCATCAAATACGCCATTTATCTGGCCCCGAAAATTAGTACAATTATTCTAAAGCAACATTTAATAAACTATTAAATGTTTAGAAAATATTTGTCAAGTCCTAAAATAAGAAATATTTGTACACACAAATAAAATGTCTACATGGCCGACTTTGGTCCTTCTACATGTCCTCAAGGGCTTGGGTTGGGTTCGGGTCCAGTCTGGACTACTTTAGTACAATCGGATTTCCTAAAACTCAATAATTTAATAAATAAATAAATAAATCTTTGGTAATTGTTAAGTCACCACTTGGCCTGGTTTTCCTAGTTATGACACATTGATGGACAGGTCTTCCCCTACCATGACTAAACACTAGTCAAAGCATGCCACTGAGCTATCCGTGCCATGATACCTAGTCACCTTGTAATCCAAATCTCAACTATGGCTAAAATCATCCACCGTAATAATAAACTAATTAATTATCTATAATAATCTAAAATCACCATTTAAATAAAATAAAAAATATTTCAGCAATTTTCGGGAAGAGAGGCTACAAATCTACCCACCTTAAAAATAATTTCGTCCTCGAAATTCTAATTCAAACGAGGTTCCATAACGGAACGGAATTTGAGAATCAAGATTGTGGTCTTAATGGGTTCTCTATTCGGACATCAGTCGTTGGTTGGATGAACATTGGATTTCAATCTATATGGACTGAACAAGATCCCAAGATAAACTATTCCTACTAGGTTAGGGTATCCTAGAATAGGTTTCTACCCAAGGGATTGAGCTAGTTGCCCGTCAGGTTAGTTAGCTAGGTCCATAAGCCTGAAATGCACCTTCAGTGACTTTTTAGTTTAAGTAGCACATGGGACCTCAATTGGGTGGCACACTAGTGGCATGTGCACAGTAGGCTCCGAGTAGATCACAACCATATATTGGGTCGAAGGGATTGAGTCGAAGCTGAGGCTCTAATGGAAGTCGAGAATTTTACCGGTAGTATGGTAAGGGTTATAACTAATCTTTTTATCCTGAAAGTCGTACCACAAAAATAGAGTACAAGAGGACAGGTTTGAGTAGAACATGGTATGCCTAGATGGCGGTGGACTCGTCTAAATCTTACATGTGAAATTTGTTGGAGGGTAACCACTGGCCTCGTGCTCCGATTATTAATGACACGGCCGGTGACACAAAATGATCTAAATGGAAAGTGGGAGTCCATGGGGCTCTAACTATTCATTCTAATAGAAATTATTCTAATCAATCAGTAATCCTTGTATATCAAAATTTTAGAAGACTTACAGTCTACCCACCTTAGAGGCTAGGATATGGTGGCAAGGTTCCTGTCACAGGGTTGGCCGATGGTAGCTACACTTGCATATACAACTATCATAACCATGGGAATAATCTGTATCTATCTATCAATTACGAGTTTTCGTCTTTCCAATCAGCGAAAGACAAAAAAACGATAAAGAGTTCAAGAGATGTCGCTGAATACAATTACGTGATTCAAAGGCGAATATGTAATTCAAGAGGAATTGTCAAGCAATCGCGGATGAGATCCTAGAGACATCTACATCTCAATCCACGTAAGAAAATTAGATGAAAAGCGAACCAAATGTATCATGGTTGATCAGACCGTGATACAATGATTCTGATTAGACAATATGTTAGCGGGCGTCCCCAATAAACATATGTCTTGAGTCAAGCTCCATAAAAGGGTAAGCTTGCAAAAAACTAGGCTGTAATAGCAGCATTGGTCAAGATAGTCAAAATATAAATAGGCGACATTTTTGGAAAGGAGGCACAATAGGTCGAGTTTTGAGAAAGTCAAATTCTTACCTGGTGTTATTGCTTATACAGTCAATCTTACTATCTTCTATTCATAAGGCCTTGGTCGACTAATAGGTTATGGACTTCTGAATTCTATACTATGAGTAAACCTATTAGTGTCAGTCAGTTATCTCGTCGATAGATCACAATGACTATATAATGCGAGGTGGGGAGACATGCTACGGAACTTCTACTAGTATTGGCCTTGGATCTTAGAGGGTATACATGGCACTTTCCTATCCGCTATAATATCCTAAACTTGTAATCACGTCTGAAGTCACTTTACCGAGAATTATGCCTCGCCCGTATAATCAGGCTGCGATAAACTCTTGATTCCGTGATTCAGGGATGACATGCTACCAGGTACTCAACTCTATATTGGCACAAGGGTATCTAAGATCTAAAAGAGGTCAATCGAGAACCTAGCTTTAGCAATGTTCCATAGACTATGGTTCATCGGGATGATTTCAATTCTGTAGGTTGTGCCTTGCCAGTGCGCTGCTGGCTGCAGTGAACCCATATTCTCTACACTCAAATAATTGACGACAGTGTGCTGATGTCTAAACTTTATGAGTTAACTAATATTCCTTTAACCGTAAAAATTCATGAGCCTCTAGAGATTCAAACAGGTTGACTAAAATAAAAGCGTAGGTAATTGTCCTATCAGTCACAAAAAATAAAAGAGTTAATATGGAGGAAATAACTAAAGACAAAAGAGATACAAACATTCTAGTATTTATTTCATATGCATTTCTATGGTTGAGGGAAAATCTCAAATCAATCTACCTCGAGATTCGCACACGAATTACAGAATCATAAATTATAACCTAAATCCTTACAGCAAAAGAGAATTTAAAACAGATAATTTTAACTCATGATATGAAATTTATATCTAAATAAAGAAATTGGACAGTTTATCAAAATTAACGCCATAATTCTAGGCAAGTCTAATATACCAAGCGAATAGTATATCCGCATTAGATCACACTGTCATATCGAAAGTAATAGTGTACCTATAGAGATCTAGCAAGCTATCTAAATCGCATGGCCTATCTAATAACCTTAACTACCCACGGTCAATTTGAACAAGGGACTCCTAGTCCTAGTTATTCTCCTAAATTATTTTAATCCTAATTGTGAATGAGCATTTCCTGAGCGCAGGCTCGTAATAGTACGAATAACGTACCATCACGAGTTCGCAATCTTTTACGAAAATGACCTGCATGGGCCACCACAAAAACTTGTCACGACCCGCACCCGTTTTTTGGATACGAGACGTGTCCAAGCCAGCCTACGCCGCAGAGTCGGCGGTAGAACGCTGTCACGCAAGCAGGAAGTAAACGCTCAAAGTACAACATTTGTTGCTCATTCATAATTCTACATTTATTACAACATTTAAAATTAAAGGAAATACAAGATTTTACAATTAATGAATCTGATACAATACTTTCTATTTCTAGGTTGACCTCAGCATACCCATGCCTCCCCAGTGCTAAGAGTGATCGTGGCTAAACCTGAAAAATGTTGGTTTCCAGTCAGGAATGGAACAAGTACACAAACCGACGACAAAACGAAAACATAATAGAATTAACAAGTCATGAAAATAGCATATGAAATATGAAAGCTAGTAAGAAAACTGATGACATAGCACGATAGAGAAATAAACATGGAAAAACTAATAAAAGACATCTATCTAGGTGGTGTGAAATATCTGTTTCAACATGTGGACGGCTAGGGGGTAAATAAGGCACACTGTACGTGTCGTACGCAGCGGCTAGCATTCAAGAATAGACATATTGGGATATTTCTGGGTAGTCCACATGTATACTAAGATATTTCCCCTTCCGACTACTCCGTGTGACGAGCGTGTCAACAAGCAGCAAGATATATGTATAGACATGAAATGAAAAGACTACTATGAATCGAAAAGCAATCAGAAAGTGCACTTGTCTGAGGTCCTTAGCTGGAGAAACCAATAATAATATACCACTCAACGAGCTACAATCAGTCAACACATGCAGAAGTCTCCGGATGATGAAATAAACTATACCAACGTTCTCATAATAGTCAAATTATCTAGGATTGCCTGCCCTTAAGTCCAATTCTGGACACAGGGACAAAACGGTAATTTTAGGCAAAAACGATATCCGCCGTTGGACCCGCTTTGTACCGAAAAGCACGCCAGAGTCAACGGTCTCTAAAGTCGTCAAATTACATGTCTACGGATCTAGTTTTTCGATACGAACCCAACCGTATGTCCAAAGTTGGATTCCGACGGACCGTACACAAAATCGCCCGTTGAGTGGGACCGTGGGGCCCGCAAAACGACGATTTTGTCAACTGTCTCAGAATTGGACCAAACTTGGCGTACAGGACCAAAAAAATGATACGGACCTGTTGGCATAAGTTTCGTCTCGATCTAACGAGCGTGCACAAAGTAATTGAAGAATTTGCAAAGTGTACGATACGATGAATTTCGACGGATACGCATCAAATTCGACGCGCACACGCGACCAATTTGAATTCTGCCAAAGCCCACACGACCATGAAGCTGTTACGCAGCTTTTGGTCCTTTCGGTACGCGACCACATCGTCCGGATTGGCGTGACGCACGTCGTGTGGAGCGTTTTCATAATTTATAAAACAGGTTTTTCCGAGTTTTCAAGAATGGTTTAAACTGTTCATGGTTCATGAAATTCAGAACTACGAAGTGGTTTCTGATCCCCTATATGTTTTCTAAAAATGTGTTCAATTAGAATTTCTAATATGGGACTGGATTGATCGAAAACGATCCTACAATATGGGTTCATGGACTGCTATATTCCCTGTTTCCGAACAGGTTTTTGATCGACTTCGTGTCGATCTCTTGGGTCGGTCGCACGACTATTTCGAAACCTAACTACTGGGATTCGAAGATGGATATGTTATGGTCGTACCTGAGCAAACGGTTCGACGTTTCGTCGACCGAGGAGGGAGAAATCACGTCGCAAAGTTGTCTTCGTTGTTGCGACTGCTACTGTCCCGTTCTTTCCTTGTGCGCGATTCGAGCGTTGCCGCTGGCCGGCCTGTGGCCGCGCGGCGGCGCGCCGGCGGCGGGTGGGTCGCCCACGTATGGGAAAGGTAACGGCGATCTTGGTTAGGGTTTAGAGTTTGACTTCTCCTCTCGAAGTGTATATACGTGAGCTGCGTACTTTGGTTCCACAGGGGGTCGGGGTTCCCTGGCGTGGGGATGGGAAGTAAGTTCGGGCTTAGGGTGTTGGGCCTGAGCTCGGGTATGGGACTCTGCTGTATGTTCGGACGGGCTGAGCAAGTTCGGTTTCAGTTGCTGCTGCTTTGTGAGCCCTGGGCTCGGTTGTTGGCCGGGCCCAACTGGGCTGCACTGCTCCTCATTTCTTTTTCTTTTTCTTCTTTTATTTTATTATTATTCATATCATATATATATATATATATATATATTTACACCAACAATTATACAATTACCTATATATTCAATATACATGTATACATATAAATACCTTTATATTTACACAATATTTATATATATTTAATATATATATATTTATATATTCATACACACACATATATATAATATATATATATATATATATATATATATATATATATATATATATATTCATACTCACATATATTTATATACACGCATACAATTATATATATATTTATATATTTATGAATACCAATACCTGTATATTTATTTATACATACAATTATATATATAGTCTATCATATACGTACACATACACAGATTTAATATTATATATATACCTTTGACAACGAAATAAATAATAATAACTAATAATTGTATATCATTTATATAGATAATTACCACAACAATAAAAATAAAATAATAATCTTAATAACACTGAAATTAAACCAATAATATATATATATTGATGAACTCATCAAATACGCCATTTATCTGGCCCCGAAAATTAGTACAATTATTCTAAAGCAACATTTAATAAACTATTAAATGTTTAGAAAATATTTGTCAAGTCCTAAAATAAGAAATATTTGTACACACAAATAAAATGTCTACATGGCCGACTTTGGTCCTTCTACATGTCCTCAAGGGCTTGGGTTGGGTTCGGGTCCAGTCTGGACTACTTTAGTACAATCGGGTTTCCTAAAACTCAATAATTTAATAAATAAATAAATGAATCTTTGGTAATTGTTAAGTCACCACTTGGCCTGGTTTTCCTAGTTATGACACATTGATGGACAGGTCTTCCCCTACCATGACAAACACTAGTCAAAGCACGCCCTGAGCTATCCGTGCCATGATTCCTAGTCACCTTGTACTCCAAATCTCAACTATAGCTAAAATCATCCACCGTAATAATAAACTAATTAATTATTTATAATAATCTAAAATCACCATTTAAATAAAATAAAAAAAATATTTCAGCAATTTTTGGAAAGGGAGGCTACAGGCAGTAATGATAAAACCCAGGAATTTTCCACTAGATACGCCCAAGAATGATTTGGTAGGATTCATCTTCAAGTTGTGCGCTCGCATTAGGTCGAACACCGTTATCAGATCCTGCAGATGGTCTCCCTTAGAGCGGTTTTTGACAGCGATGTCATCAACATAACACTCCACGGTCTTACGCAGGTGATCTCTGAAGATGACACTCATGGCTCTTTGATATTCGGCGTCGGCATTCTTTAAACCGAAGGGCATGACTGTGTAACAGTACACGCCAATCGGTGTTCGGAATGATGTATGCTTTTCGTCGTCAAGAAACATCTTGATTTTGTTGTATCCTAAGAAGCCATCCATGAATGACATGCGTTCAAAGCCACATGTGTTGTCGATCATAATGTCCGTGATGGGAAGAGGAAACTCATCTTTAGGACATACTTCGTTTAGATTTCGGAAGTCGATGCAAATTCGAATCTTTCCATTCTTCTTGAGGGCTGGTACTATATTAGCGACCCAGTCTGGATATTGTTCCTCCCTGATGAAGCTGCTGGCTATCAATTTGTTGACCTCAGCTTCGATTGAATTCATGATGTCCGGACGGAAACGTCTTTGCTGTTGCTTGACCGACTTTGCGTCTGGATGAATGTTGAGTTTATGAAGTGCAACCTCGGGATTTAGCCCTGGCATGTCTTCATAGCTCCAGGCGAACACGTCAATGTACTCTCTGACGAGTTGTAAAAGCGCCTCTCCCTCTTCGTCTGTCAGGCTTTTGCTGACGAAGATTGGTTTTGGAGAGGACTCATCGCCGAGGTCAACTTGCATAACCTCATCTTCAGTGGAAGGTTCATGAAGTTCGAAGCATTTCTTCCATTGTGCGTCTAGTTGCTAGACCCAAGGTTCTAACTCGAGAAGTTTGGGTACATCTTTATCTTCTTCGTAGGCATCAGCAAATGCCATATTGACAGACAGAGCTTGTCTGAATACGTCCCCGATGCTGACATCCGAATCATAAGTTAGTGATCCGATTGAATGTGAATGCCAGTCACATTCCTCATCTGAGCTTTCAGAAGTTGTTGCAGGTATAACATAACCTAGCCCACATCTGGTCTTGTTGTAATAATCTCGTAGTTTTCCAGTCGGGATTGGCAACTGCAAAGGTAACTGCCGACCAGTGCCGTAGTTTAAGCCTGGCGTAGTCTCCAGATCATACCCCTGTTTTTGTATGAGATACTTGGATCGGGAGCTATACAGATAAAGGGGCAGTCTTTCGGTGTCGAGTTCGAGATCAACTTCTTCTATCCTGAAGGGCTGTGGATCATTCTTCCGGCCGAAGATGATTGGATGATCCTCTCCCTCGATTATGAAGCAAGCGTCTTCCGCGGGAGTAAGTTGGTTAAGGTGTAGACATTTGTCACCTGTGTGTGTAGCTTGGTGCCTATACCGTGTTCCATAGCATACATCGTACAAAGCTTATTAAGCTCGAGGTAGTTCAAAGATAGCCCTTTATTGATAAAGTAAGGTATCTTTTTCGGTGGAATTATATCATCTGCGGACGGAACATCAGTGTGAGAAGCCACATACTTGGCCAGCTCTAACTCTTCTTCGGCCACCCCGTGTGTCAATGAAGACTGGAGGATGACATGGGCATCTTAATCATCAGGGGCTCCACTGGTGGAGCAGAACGTGGAGTCGTTGGCGTACTAGCGACCCCCAGTTTGATACTTGGTGCGAGGCGGGGAGTTGTTGGCTAGCTAGCAGTCCCCGGCTTAGCGCTCGGCTGTCGACTCATTCTGGGAAGACGAATTGTCTTTGGCTTAACAGAAGGATTGGACTCTTCTGTTTGTTGTTGACCGGTTCTAGGCAGCCTGATTGTCAGCGGCTCCGTAGTGGGTCTCGTCGCTTGGCCAGACCTTGGCAGTCGGATTATCATCTGCTCCTTTTGTGCAGTGAGCACCGGGAGACTCGTTGTTTCTCTACACAGAGTGTCTGTCTGAGGTGCAGTCTTTCCTGGTTTGCGGGGCTGGAGATGGATCCTCAAAGGTTCCTCCGACCTCACAATGGCCTCCGTCTGCTCTTGAACATCTTCGTTGATCAGGTGCCTCTTACATTTCTTGTACTAGCAAGAATCTGAATAATAGGATTCGACCCCTTTGAAGGGATCGATGTCGGCAAATTCTGTCCTCACAAAGCTGTGCTTGTCGACGTACTTGAAGCACTGGTACAATATAGAAGGCACGATCATATAATCGTGTATCCACGGACGTCCCAGAAGAATATTGTAGGAGGTGTCTGCATCGATGACATAGTAGGTTACTTTCGACTGAAGGTCGTCAATTTGGCACTTCAGATGAATCTTCCTGATGGGATAGCTTCTCCCGAAATTGAAACCGCTGATGGCGGTGCTGGTAGAAGTCAGCCGATGCATAGGGATACGTAGATGATGTAGCAAGCTCTTCGGGATAATGCTTATCGAAGAATCGAGATCAATGTGCATCCGATCCACCTTGACGTCGCCGACATATCCAGTATAATATAGAGGGCGATCGTGCAAGTTGGTCTTGATAAGCATGTCTTGCGGAGTGAAGACAATATTGGGCATTGCACCTGTGCAAGCGCTGTCTTAGAGATCCGCTGGCGATCTCACCCCGGTGAGATTGACCTGAGCTAGATATGCGTCGGCATTCTGGAATGCCTCGTTCAGTATGATGTGAACATCTTTGGAGAGCCTCAGGAGCTCATATAATGATAATTTGGCCGGTGTGTTGGCCAATTGCGCAAGAATGTCAAAATTGTAGGGCCTCTCCAGCCCATGTGGTGCGTCTTTGCGGAGTGGCTTGTCAAAGCGGGTCTCCTTTGGCTTCGACTTCTCGGCCGACGGAGGCTGAGAAGGTCCTGGAGCGTCAACAGCGGCCGGCTGGCGTTCTTCAGCCGAGTTACCCGGTATAGGTTGGGATTGTGCACCAGACCGGGTGACGACAGCCGTAGCTTCTTCAACATCTATCGAGATTGTGCGACAGGACTTGACTTTCCTACCCTTTTTCTTGCTGGTGGAGGGTGGTGCGGACTGAGTCACTTCATGTACCAGGTCCGGATGGACCCACATGACCTTCCTTCGTGATGTGGTGAGAGGCAGTAGACCAGCAGCCTGGTCTCGGGGAGGTAGAAGGTTAGCGACCTCCATCTTTGCCCGGGGGATGGGTACTACTCCATCTTGAGTCTTCATCGGAGGGAAGCTGCCTAATTTGACTGACACCATGTTGGCAGCGACCGTCATCTCCTCGAAATCAATGGCCAGGGCCTTGGAATCTATGAGGTTTTGGATGTAACGCTTCAGTTCGAAGCAGTCTTGAGTGGCATGATGGACGTAGCGGTGGTAGTGGCAGTACTTGGGGCTCTCTATCTCTGCAGGACGAGGTTCACGCCTTGGATGAGGGAGCTGAATTCGATCTCCTTGTATGAGCATGTCAAGGATGGGCTTGACATGGCTGTCTTCTAAGGAATAAGTCATCCGCGGCCACTGCTTCTCTGCCAGCTTCAGTTCAGTCTTCTGGGCTATGTCAGCCACCATAGCCTATTTCCCCTTGTTGTCTCGGCTGTTGGAGGAATTACCACCGTTGTTGTTGTTGGCGTTAGGGCGTTTGCCCTTGTCGTCTCCCTCTGAGATGTACAATCCCAGTTGGCGAGCATTTCTCAACTTGTCTTCTGTGCTAGTGGCGCTGATGATGAAAGTCTTCCAGTCCTTGAATTAACTTTTGCCCATCCAGAGGCTGATTGTGGGAAGCAGCCTCTTTTGGCAAATTTCAATCAAGGAAGAATCTGGATTGCCAGAGGGCAATTTTATCGCGATTTGGCAAAACCGCTCAATGTAGTTCCTTGTCAGCTCCTTCTCACCTTGAACAACGTCCATGAGGGTGGACATTGTCACATCTTGTCCTACCTCGTAGAACCTTTCAAGGAACATGTTTTTGAAGCCGACGAAGGAATGGATGCAGTTGTTCGACAGATTGCGGTACCAATCAAATCCTAACCCCTCAAATGCCCCGACGAACAATCGCGTGAGGATCGCATCATCGTATGGCAAGTGGTCTGTTGTAACCTCGAAGTAAGTTATGTACCGACTTGCAGAGGTCTTCCCGTCATAGGGGTTGATGTTGAACGGCTTGTACCGCGGAGGAAAGGGGACATCCCTCCATGCAGCGGGATACGGTTGTCGTATCTTCGAGTCCTGAGAGTATTCTCGTTCGTGGAACATCGCACGGAGCTCCTGGACTTCTCTCCTTGCCTCCCTAGCCTGATCTGCGGCACTGGGAGCCGTCATTCTGGCGGATTGTCACCCGGGGTAGGTAAAGTTGTGTTCGAGTCCGCATTGACGGCGGGACCCAAACTTGTCTGATCAGGCGTCCTTCCTTGAAGAGTTGGTAGGGCCGCCTTGATTTCTTCCACCGACTTCACTAAGGTGTGAAGTATGGCCTCAAGGGTGTCGAGGCACTGTCGATCGCTGGGACCGTCTTGATCTTTCCCAGTCATGAATGACGTTCTTACACGAAGGACGGTGGAAGGCACGATAGAAGACGTACTCTCCGAATCATACCCTCGCAGAGAGAAGTCATCAGGGTACTTGGGGATGTTCTCCTCCGATTCGGACTCGGAGGAAGTGTTTCCCCCTGCATCGGAGGTTGCTTCATCTTGGGACCCATGAACATCTGGGTCTGTTGCATCTGTTGGGGGAACTGTCTCCCCTGGTTCATCTTCTTGGAAGACCGAATTATTGTGGATGTTATAGAGAGTACTACCCCCAGCTTAGGCTACCCCCTGAGGTACAGTTGACGAATCCCCCAGTGTTGAAGATTTCGTCTTTGAGCGGGTGCCCTGGTAAACTCCTCATGAGGTGGTTGTGGACGGCCGCTTGGACGCGAGTTTTCTGGCCACGCTAGTTGAGATCGTCAGGCTGGAAACATTTATCTTCTTCCCTATCTTGCCGGTAGGAATCTTCTGAGCAGAATTGCAGGAGGAGACATGAAGCGTGTCGTCTCCTGAGCTTTGTTGCAGGACCGGTCCTGGCTGTTGCAGTCGTTGGAAGACAGACTGTCGGTCCTCTTGTACTGCCGCCTTGCTGTAACAGTTAACGATGACTTGAGTGCAGTGATGTCCATGAAAGGACTCTCAGCACACCAAGCTCTCTTCTCTTTCCTTGCGCTTGTGAAGAATCACATCACGTAAGTCACTCATTTTGTAGGCCCGGGAGTCCCGAGCACACGAATGTGTTGGCACCATGTTTGCTCCATAATTGGGAGACTTTTAGGAACCACTCTGTCTGTTTGTCTCCGGGAGCTGGACACGATCGGTTCTGTACAACTTTCCATCAGAGGCCCGCTTAACAGTAAGCAGAGCTCTTTGATGGACAGATGTTGGGACAGCTGACTGAGCTCGACGAGCCCGCGCTGCCCTAAACTTCTTCCCTCTAGCACCCAAGGGCGCATAGTAGGAAGAGTCTAAATTGTGCTGTGCAGAGTCTGGCACATTCTCATTGGAGCATCCGAGATAAGGACCGCATGAGAGACGGTCAAAGTCAGAACCCGAGCCACATGGAGTAGATGGTCTGCGGCTGGGATTGGTGGCCATATGAGTATTCATGCGGCTGGCATTTGCGGCCGTATAAGAATTCATGCGGTTGGATTTAGCTGTTGTATGGGCATTCATACGGCTGGCATTTGTGGCCGTATCTGCATTCATGCGGCTGGCATTTATGGCCGCATCAGCATTCATGTAGCTTGATTTGGCTGCTGCAAGAACATTCATGCGGCTGAATTTAGTGGCCGCATGAGCCTTCATGCGGCTGGAATTGTTGGCCGCATGAGCCTTCTTCATGCGGCTGGCACCCTTATACGGTTTCTTCCTGGACCGCATAGAGTCCCTATTTGCTTCCCCAAGTCCAGCATCGTAGTGCTTTCCTCTGCTGGAGTTGAGAACAGCAGGGTCCTCTGCGGCCTGAAGTGGGGCCGCATGGGAGTCTTCTCCGCCGTCTTGGGTAGCAGAGAACGCCTCTTCCAGAGCTTGGAGAGGAAAAAAATTCTTGGGCCTCCACTCCTTGCGGGCCTTCTTCGTGCGGGCTCGCTTCTGGACCGGGCCAACGCTCCCGTTGGAGAGCATTTCTTCAAACGCCTGCTGGTCGAAGCGGACAACCAGCATCTGTTGCGTGGAGCCAAGTTTGGCTGCGTTCAATTGCGTCACCAACTTCTCAGCAGTGGAGAAGTTAGTCTCCAGTAGAGTCGCCATCGTGTTTGCCATTGATTATAAAAAAACAGAATAGTTTTATGGAAGGACTGAACTTTTAATTCACAATACAAACTCGCTCGTACAAAAAGAGCCTAGGAACAAAACCTAGGAAAAGTAATCTAAGTACAATTGTTTAGTTTTTCTGGGGGGTGACGGTAGAGGCTCGGGAGAGTGCTATCAACTCTGCCTTACTCCTTGGATGATCGGACGTAACTTCTGCTCTGGCGAAGAAATGCTCTTTGTGTGTGCAGGGGTTGCTAGTCTCTCTGCTCAGGCTCTGTGCGTATAACTCTGTGTGTCTTTTGCAAAGGAATAATCCCCTGCTATTTATAGGGCTTTGTGATAAGTAGGGTATGCAGTAATTGCTCCTTGAAAAGCGGGAGGTTGGGGATTGGTTAAGATTAGTAGGGTATGCAGTAATTGCTCCTTGCCAAGGTATGAAGTATGGCCTCCAGAGTGTCGATGCGTTGGCGATCACTGGGACCGTCTTGGTTGTTTTCCGTCATGAACACCGTCCTCACATGAGAAGAGATGGAAGGAACGGTGGAGGACGTGCCCTCTGAATCATACCCTTGTATAGTGAAGTCGTCAGGATATGTGGGAATGTTCTCCTCTGGTTCGGACTCAGAATGAGTGGTACCCCAGCTTCAGAGCTTGCCTCGTCTTGAAAGTTGTAGACGTCCTCGGGGACGTCGGAACCTGCCGCATCTGTTGGGGGAACTGTTTCCCCTGGATTATCTTCTTGGAATACCGGATTGTCGTAGATGTTCGGAGGAGTGCTACCCCCGGCTCCAGCAGCTCCCAGAGATGTGGACGATGAATCTCTAAGTATGGCAGATTTCGTCTTTGAGCGGGCACCTTGGTAAACTCCTTCTGTAACGGTCGTGGACAACCGCTTAGAAGAGAGTTTCTTGGTTACGTTGGTTGAGATTTTTGGGCTGGAGACATTTGTTTTCTTCCCTCTCCCGCAGCTAGGAATCTTCTGAGCAGAATTACAGGAGGCGACGAGAAGCGCCTCGTCCTCTGAGCTTGGTTGTTGCAGTCGTTGGAAGACTGACCGCCGGTCTTCTTGTACTGCCACATTGTTGCAGCAACAGTTGACAATGACTTGGGTGCACTGATGTCCATGGAAGAATCTCTGCACACCGAGGCTTCTTCTCTTTCCTTGCGATTGTGAAGGATCACGTCACGCAAGTCAGGTGCGTCTCGAGCAACCTTTACACCCGTTTTATGGGCCCGAGAATCCCGAGCATCCGAGTGTGTTAGCCCTATGTTTGCTTCCTGATTGTTGGGAGACTCTTTGGAACCACTCTGTCCGTTTGCCGCCGGGAGCTCGAGTGGTTCTGTACAACTTTCCATCTGAGGCCCGCATAACAGTAAGCGGAGCGCTCGGATGGTCAGAGGTTGGGACAGCTGACTGAGCTCGCCGAGCCTGCGCTGTCCTAGACTTCTTCACTCTAGCACCCGAGGGTGCATAGTAGGAAGAGTCCAAATGGTGCCACACAGAGTCTGGAACATTTTCTCGGGAGCATCTGGAGTCAGGACCAGATGAGAGGTGGTCAAAGACTGAACCCGAGCCGCATGAAGCAGATGATCTGTGGCTGGGATTGGTGGCCGCATAGGCTGTCTTCATGCGGCTGGCATCTGTGGCCGCTTGAACAGTTTGCATGCGGCTGGAAGTTGTGGCCGCATGAGCCTCCTTCATGTGGCTTACAGTTGTGGCCGCATGTGCCTTCTCCATGCGGCTGACAGTTGTGGCCGTATGAGCTTTCTCCATGCGGCTGGAAGTATTGGCCGCATGAGCCTTCTCCATGCGGCTGGCCTTTGTAGCCGCATGAGTCTTCTCCATACGGCTGGCCTTTGTGGCCGCATGAGTCTTCATGCGGCTGGCGCCCTTATGAGGCTTCCGCACAGAGTTCCTCCTTGTTCCCGCAAGTCCAGCATCGTAGTACTTTTCTCTGCCGGACTTGGGGACAGCAGGGTTCTCTGTGGCTTGAAGTGGGCCCGCATGCGAATCTTCGCCATCCTGGGCAGCAGAGAATACTTCGTCCAGAGCTTGGGGAGGAGCAAATAATTTGGGCCTCCACTCCCTGCGGGCCTTCTTCGTACGGGCTCGCTTCTAGACCGGGCCAGCGCTCCCGTCGCAGAGCATTTCTTCAAATACCTGTTGGTCGAAGCGGACGACCAGCATCTGTTGTGTGGAGCCATGTTTGGCTGCGTCCGATTGCGTCACCAATTTCTCAGCCATGGAGAAGTTAGTCCCCAGCAGAGTCGCTATCTTGTTTGCCATTGATTATAAAAGAACAGAACGGTTTTATGGGAGGACTGGACTTTTACTTCACAATACAAACTTGCTCGTACAAAAGAGAGCCTAGGAACAAAACCTAGGAAAAGTAATCTAAAGTACAATTGTTTATTTTTGATTCTGGAGGTGACGGTAGAGGCTCGGGAGAGTGACGGCAACTCTGCTTTAATCCTTGGACGATCGAACGCAGCTTCGGCTCCGGGGAAGAAATACTCTTTATGTGTGCGGGGGTTGCTAGTCTCTCTGCTCGGGCTCTGTGCATATAACTCTGTGTCCTTGCTCATCCCTGCCTCCCTTTGCTATTTATAGGAGTGGGGTGTGCAGTAATTGCCCCTTAAAAAGTGGGTGGTTAGGGATTCGTTAAGATTTGTCTTGATCCTGTTTGTTGAAAATCAATTCGGGTTATTTATATTGATTGCAACAAATCTGTATCATTTATTGGGAGTTGATCTGGACAGTTATGATGATTGCAATAAATCTGCATTGGGCAGTTATGATGATTGCAATAAATCTGTATTGTTATAATTTGCTGGTAGCAACAAATCCGAGTGGATAAGTTTTGGTCAATCTCCTGCCACGTGTCCCAACTGCCTGTTATGTCGATTGCCATAAATCTGAATTGTTGGGATTTGATCAACTCCTGCCACGTGTCCCAACTGCTACAAGCTGCATGGAGGACTGTCATAGTTGAGCCACATGAGTGTGGCCTTATCTGAACTGCATGGAAGTTCTTTAATCTGAGCCGCATGGAAGTCCTTACAACTGAGCCGCATAAAGAGCTTTGAAAATGGGTGGATCGTGCCAGCTATAAAGTTTTTCCTCGTCTCTTTAGGAGCACGTCAAGAGTCATCATTTCACCTTTATGTTAGAGCTGTCAATCCGTTGTGTCAGGGCTGCTGCATTGCGTCAGAGTAATGATGGCCAGCTGTAGATGCCTACTTTGAACTGCATAGAGCCGCGTGGCTTGTTCCAAGCCACATGGAGCTATCGTGTACTTTCTAGCCGTATGAAGCCTTAAGAGACTTTTGAGCCGCATGAAGCTCTAAGAGACTTTTGAGCCGCTTGAAGCTCTAAAGGACTTTTGAGCCGCATGAAACTTTCCTGTTCCTTTTCCATGCTTCTACAATAGATGATAGTCGGAGGATGGTACATAATTCGAACAAGACAGTTATAATTGTTAAATCAAGCTCATACTTCTCATAAAATGAGATTAATGTAGCCCAGATTTATGTAGACTTTGATCCATATAAACTTTACTTCTCGAGAATGTTGCTTCCTGCGAGGCTTTGTGAGATGATGTTTTCGCTAGTCAGTACATAAAAAAAAGTAGGGGATGTTATGAAGATCGAGGCGAATCTTCAACACATGTCAGGGATCATGCGTTTGTGGTGTATGCAACTACAGTAATAGGAAGCTATATGGAAGAATGTAGCTTTGACTATGCAGAAGCTTGCCCTATTACTCGGTTAACTGCTATCATGTGGCAGCATCTCCTTTTGCCCTACGCAAACATGGGTTAACTGGGTTTACAAGTATTCTACGCTCGCAGGATAGTACTTTCTACAAGCAGTCTTTTTCCAAGGGACGCTGCTTCCTGCAAAACTTCAACAACAACCATTTTTATGACTGTTCGAATATATCTCAATTTTTGTATCTAGAGGAGGACAAAGGTCATATACACCATTTAGCCATCTCATCATCAGTAGCCTAAGCGTTTTCTTTTTGGGGATTCTCTACCCAAAATTACTTGTGTGTATCAAAAAACTTTCGAGAGTACGTCAGATCATCAATGGAGTAAAGGAACCATGCGACAATTTGAACTCCATCGATCGCTATACTCTTCAGAATCTGAAAAGCTAGTACTTAGAATTTTGTATTCAGTGTAGTCAAATTATTTATAATGAATAGGTTATAAAAGTTTTTTTTAGAAGGATAATATTTTTTATGAAAACAAGATAGCGACTCTGTTGGAGACTTCATTTTTGATGAGAAGGCTATGGTGAAATCTGGCGTTAACTTTCTAGCCCTATAGCTGACTCCTTGGTCATCAAATTCGACAAACATAAATTCGAGGAGATGCTCTCTGAAGCTATTCTAGCTTGTTCACTACATGACGATCGAGGAAGATTTTTTACCAATCAAACCGCATTGCTAAGGCTACGGCTCCAACTACTCACCGTATGTGGTTGCTTAAGGCTCGCAGTCAATATTCTGTTTCCATCATCAACAAAGGCTAGACTACCCTCTAAGTTGAGGAGGCCCTGCCCTTAGTAGCGTCCAAGGATGACTCCTTATAGGTTGTATGTCTCGTGCCTAAGAGGTTGCAACACAATTATGACTTTACTTATTGGTATATCCATATTACCTATGAACAATAGGTCCAAAGTTTGTGATCTTTTGAGCTCTCACGTCCAAAATATCTCAGATTATAAGTAAGATTGCTGGGAAGGAAAAGACTTTGCAGCAAAATTAATCTTTTATTGATAGTCGAAACTTTGATTACATATGATGTTGCAAATATTACAAAGGTGAAAGTATATTCAAAGGATTCCTTTATCATTCACTAGCCTATATTTCCAATCTAAAACATGCTATTTAGTACAAACCTAAGTATATGGCAAAATATTGCACTGAAAGTCACGGTCAGAGGAAGGAATATTATACTAAAAGTGGTCGATATAAACGAATGTACCGACAATCATGGAGGCTGAAGTGACACATTCTCAAGTTGATGTGATGTAACCCCCAATTTTCAGAAACAGGAGTATTTTTATCATTTTATATTTTTGAATATTTTTAAAATTTATTTTATTATTTATGATATTGTTTTGGGGTTATTTGAGTCGGGTTCGAATTTCAACTCAATCCGACTTGAAACGGGGACCCGGGGATAGTTTGACTCTAGTGGGACCCACACACTAGTTAGACATGGCACACATGATATTAATTTTAGTCCACATGATATTAATTTTAGTTAGTAGTTAGACTAATTATTTATGGATAGGTTTAGTTTAATTAGAGACTTAAAACTAGACTAAATTGACCTCAACCTTTAACCCATTCCTAATTTAAATCAAATAGATTAGTGGAGGACATTTTGGACATTCAAATAGGGGACACCTCACCCTTTTTGGGCAGCCACCTATGGGGGGGGGGATAAGGAGTGAGTCACTCCTTCATTCATTTGTTTTCATCCACTTTCTCTCTCTTGTTCTTCCCCAAATTAATTTAGAGATGAACCTCCATTGATTTCATCTCCAAATCAACCCTTTCTTCTACCAAATCTTCTTAATTTCTCCTCTACACTATGGTTAGAGGGTGCTAGCCAAGTTTGGGAGGATTCAGAGCTCGTTCGTGTCCTTTTAGAATCTCTACGTGCCTGTGTCGTATCGGAAGGATTTTCCTTTTAATCTCTCTTCCGGTAGGTATAATCTCTCCTCTAATCCATCCCTACATGCATATAGAAATATTTTGAACCCATAGGAATGACTCCCATGGTTGTATCTCCATTTGTGTCCATTTCGTGTCCATTTGGAGGTCATAGGAGTGTCCTTTGTGTTGTGGTTGTGTCCATGTGGGAAAACCCTAAATTTGGACACACTATGTGTTGTTGTTATGTATGAATGAATTATTACATGTTTAATCTCATATTTTTGTATTGGAGATGTGTTCTATAGTGTCTCATATATATATATATATATATATATATATATATATATATATATATATATTAGTGTAGAGAGTGAGTTCTTGATATATTATGTTATATACTTGTGTTTCTTTTGTCTCAAACTACCTAAATTCGTCATAATATTTATCCACGTTTTTAGTAGCAATAGCAACTTAGAAATATCATAACTTTTAGCTTAAAAATCTGATTTATCTTCCATTTTTTTTAAAAGAACTGTATCGAAGTTAGTTTTCCAAATATATATTTTAACAAGCCAAATTCGTTCTGAAACTTTCTGTAAAATTATTTGAGTGTCAGCTGTACGAAAGACAAATGTGTTTCGATATTTTCGCGATTCCGGGAGCTTCCGGACACGAAAATGCGATCCGTTTAAAGTTTCGAAAAGCTAACATAAAGGGCTACGACATACTTTAATCCTAGAATTTAGTGAATGTCCAATTGGTATAGTATTGATTTTAAGTAGAAGAGTGACTATATGATATGTGCATTTTGTGTAACCTATGAGCCTATGTAGTATGGATATTAAATGAATATAGAGTATGTAATGTATGATATGTTAGATGAATGAAATGATATATATATGATACATATTCTCTTATTAATGTATATATATGGTTGAATACAAACATGTAGGAATACAATTAATATAATGCATATAAGCAATGCATAAATGTATGAATGAAAGAATGATATACAATGTATGTATGAAAGTATATAATGAATGCTAGATATGAATACAAGATATATATGTAATGATATATATGAATGCATAATGTATAAATATTGTAATACAATATATAATGATAACATGTATGGTAATGTAGAGTATATGATGCAAGCATGAATGAATGGAGGAAATATATGTATATAGGTAATATAGAATGTAATATATGAATGCAAGCATGCAAGATAATGTATTGTATCCATATATGATGTATTCAACTTAAAGATAATGTAATATATGAAAGGAATGAATGATAATATATACATGATATGTAAGGTAATGCAAGATATGAAATATATGATGTGTGCATGTTTGTATGTCTCTATGTTAATGTATGAAATGATATGCATATACAATGTATGCATATGTATAAAACATGTAGGTAATGCATAGATGCATGAATGAAAAGAATGTTTGCAATATGTTAATATAAATACAAGTATCTAATATGCATGAATGTAAGTATAATATAATACAAGTATACATGTATGTATCATGTAATGTAATATACATGATATGTATGTATGCATGTATACAATATAAGTATGTATGTATGTATTTCTATAAACTGAGTTAACCTATAACCTTTTACACACATGCATTCATACACCCTTTGACATCATGTATCCCATGTCACATACACCTACCTATCACTAAATTTTAGAACATTAACACATATCCTTTCACACATGCCAAACACACACATACTCACTTACTCTTTTACCTCTCTTTCTCTCTCTCTATATATATGTATGTGCCTATATATATAGCTTTCCTATATATATCTATGTATATGAATATGTGAATGTGAATAATATATATGCATTATATGACTAAGTTTGTGTGTCATGTTAGCTTATGGTTTAGTTTTGTGCTTGGTTTAGCAAGTGACTTAGGCTATGAGTTAGTAGCTATCTTGGATACTTTATTTGCCCATACTTAGTTTGTTTAGATCTAAAATAACTTGTTTGACCTAATTTAGACTTGTTAGACCTAGTTTGACCATAGTTGACCTAGATTTGACTTTCAGGGTTGACCAAGTTGACCAAGAGTTGACTTTGGTCTAGATTGACCTAGAATCATGTAGAATACATAGTAAAACTTCATATTGTCATTTTGGACTTGTTGTAACTTGTGTTGCTCTGATTAGGAGACAGACACCTCTCCTCAGGCAGTACACCCTCTTCGACATTCAGTTATCAGGCGAGTACATTCTCTGATCATTTCATATCCTGTTTAGAATTATTTTTCTGCTTTAAATTATTTTACTTGATACAGTCACGTTGGTCACACGAATTGGTACTATATGGATCTTTTTATGAGATGTTATCCCCCTCGGGAGCATCGGATACTGCATGTTTTATGCGTTTCACGAATCATCACGTATCTTTATGCTTCCTCTGATTCACGAATTGCTTGTGACACATGTACTCTCGTGTTCACAGAGCCATCATGAATCACCTTCACGTATCACTCATTTTATGAGCCATGTGAAGTTTCACGAATCTTAACATAACTTGAACAGATCCTTGTGTATTGATTGGGGATGGGAGAGTGGAAATAGGCATGTGAATATTATCCAAGTAGCTGTAGTCATGAATCACTCTCTTAGGTGTAGTCATGAATCTCCTATGCCATTCACATATTTATATTTTACTCTGACTCACTAGCCACTGTTAGTTCTCTACTTATAGTAGATATTTCTATTACAGTTCTCTCTCTGTTTACATACTGTATTTCTTTCAGATCCTGTATCTTACTTTACTGCATGATTATATTTTCTAACCTGCTATGATTTGTTGAGATGTACTGTGCTCGCTCCTGTCCTGACTGGACCTGTTGATAAATTTTACAGATAGCTTGGAGGTAGTCTGCTAGCCTAGAGGAGACACAGTAGAGGTTGTATAGATAGTTATTTTAGTTGTCTTGAGTTGTATTTACTTTATGGATTATTGTATTTGAGATTTGAGATGTTTTCTGGATTTGTGTATCTTAGACACTTAGACTTCTATCTGCGGTATCTCTTTGTAGATTTTATATTTTTTCTATCTTTTATCATGCTCTACCTTAGATGTGATTGAGACTGTATTTGCTATGTTACCTCCATTCGGAGTGTATATACTGTACAGATACCTTTATATTGTTAGATGTTTGACCTAGGACAGCGTTCTACCGCCGACACTGCGACGTAGGCTAGACGTACCCACTTCTCGTGCCTTTACTCTAGGGTGCGGGTCGTTACACGTTTTTAGTGGTGGCCTATGCAGGTCGAGTTTGTGTAGTAGTATTCGAACTAGAGTACCACTACAGCCTGCAATAGGATTATGATATATTTTTGAAGGCACTCAATCACAGCTAGGATCCCTTGAGAGATTCTTGGGACGACCCTTGAGAATCTTATTTTAACTTCGATTTGAAAACTCTTTTTCCTTGAATTGATTTATCTTTACTTTCTGTTGTTGAATTTGATTTTGATGGATGATTGTTGAATCTTGATGTTAGCTGTGGCATCCGAGTTGTATTTATATGATTTGAAGGATTTTTGTTCTTTTTTTTTGAATCTTGATGTTCGTAGATAAATTTAATTTTTGGGTATTCATTGTTGATTTAATTTAATTTTTGTCAAGATGAAATTATATGGGCTAGGTCATCTAAGTTTTGCAATGTAGTCTTCTATAGTCACATTAGCCAGCATGGTGAGGACATATAGTCTGATTTTGGATATATTTCTCGGGTGTGGGAATTTAAGGTTTTCGCTGCCAAGCTAGCGGCATCGCGAAAATGTTAAATACCATGATTCTAGAGGTATGTGTCTAAGTCGAGGACTTTGTGATTATCGTAGCCTTGCTTACTAGTATGATGGGGATTTAGAGTACCATGATTGTGGATAGACGCATATGATTATCAGATTGTACCTTAAATATTTTTGAACATGTTTTCTCTACTTTTGTTTCTGTCCTTCAAAGAAAAAAGAAAAAGTTATTATTTGTTTTGTTTTGCTTCTCATTATTTAACTTAGGAGTAGCTTTAGCTATTTTTATGAACCTTGTGCAACTTCTTACTATGAATTTCTTCTTAATACAATAAATCGACGATTTTGCTAGACCTTATCTTGGATTTGATATTATAGCTATGGTTTTAAAATGGTTCTTCCTTTAAACAGATAAGCAAAATAGATTTTATTGTTATTTCTTCTTACTATTATTATTGTATTAAACAATGATAATAATAATAAAACTGTCTTGATTTCACCAATCACCTACTTTGCAATCTTGGTAGGAATCTAAACGTTGGTCTTGATATAGAATTTGATTTTTATATTGGGACATGAGAATATATATAGTGGACACAGACTCTTTGCCTGACACGTATGCATGCTACACTTGATTTTCCACCTATCTAAATACATATTAATATGTTGTTGATGTTTAAATTGTCAAAATCCCAATATTTCGGGTTTTCTGCTTTTCTAGTTTAAATTCGTAATTCAAAAAAAGATTTCATGTTATTAGTTATGTTTACATCACTGCACATGTATGTTATACATAGGGTTTCAATTCAAAATTTTTTTTGTTGAGTTTTGTGTTTGAATTTGTCAAATCTAAGACCGTGTGCATATTAACCCTTAATATTTGATTTTAAATATTAGTTTAAATTGTTGTTTTAAATGTAATATTTTGAGCTATATACATTGTGGTATGTAGGGATATAAATTTAGGTTTCGTATTCTTACATGTTAGGTTGTGATCAATATTGGGTTTGTTGATGTTCAAATTTCTCTAATATCCTAGAACTGAATACATGTTAACATTTTTATATTGATTTCAAATGTTTAGTTCAATTTCAGATTTAATATGTACTATTGAACTGTATGTGTAGCTAAAGGTATGGATAGTATGTTAGGGTTTCATCTCCATCATGTTTAGGATGTGTTGAGAGCATTGAGTTGGTTGTGATATTTCAAATTCCTAAAAATCTGAAATTGCATTATGTTAATATTGTACTGGTTTAAATGTTAGCTCATTTTCAGATTTTGTATGTAAATGCTGAACTAAAACTGGAGTTAACCTTTCAATACTAAGCTATAACCCTGTACAAGGACACACACACCCTAACTTAGTATACACTGCCATATAAACCTAATCCTTCCTCTCTATGTTATGTTCATATATCTATATAGATATATATAGAGAGTTTCTGCATACATGTTTTAATGTATATAGATACATAACTAAATCTCTACCTCTCTCTCTATATATATATGGTTAGCCATGCATGTTATGAGTAAATAGGTTGTGTATTGTAGATTGTTTAACCAATATGCCATGAGTAGTGTAACTTGATAGCTACTGTTTTGAAACCCAAATCCTCCTATACACTTTCATGTATATTTCACATACACACATGCCTACTATCTAACCATATAAATATGTCCACATACACTCATACACACACGAACCATATAACCTCTAGAACTTACAATTTAGTTTTAACAAGATTAAGAGAATCCTATATATTGTGATTGGATTTCAATGCAATTGAATTTCATTCTTTAACTTTTGATTTTGATTTTTTTTTCTGTACCCCTTTATAGATAATTGGTAGCTATCTTTATTTTATTTTTGATGAGTACCAGTTTCATGTAGGATGGTAGACTGCCTTACAGTTTTGATGATTTGTTATTTCTGTAACTATTCTAGTTTAGCACCCTAGATTGCTTGTGTGTTTTGATACCCTATGACCGTTTCGGTTAGCATGACTAGTATACCTAGATGAGACTTTCACTGCCACCGTATGCCATGATCCTATATGTCGTCCTTTTAAATCATATGATTTGTTTAAGTTTTGGAACTTTGATTGTGGGTGTTTGACCTAGAAGGAGTATGAACATTTTAATTTCGAGGACGATTTTTTTTTAAGGTGGATAGATTTGTCACCCCCAGTTTTCAGAAACAGAGATATTTTTGTCATTTTACATTTTTGAATATTTTTAAAATTTATTTTATTATTTATGATATTGTTTTGGGGTTATTTGAGTCGGGTTCGAATTTCAACTCAATCCGACTTGAAACGGGGATCCGGGGGTAGTTTGACTCTAGTGGGATCCACACACTAGTTAGGCATGGCCAACATGATATTAATTTTAGTTCACATGATATTAATTTTAGTTAGTAGTTAGACTAATTATTTATGAATAGATTTAGTTTAATTAGAGACTTAAAACTAGACTAAATTGACCTCAACTTTTAATCCATTCCTAATTTAAATCAAATAGATTAGTGGAGGACATTTTGGACATTCAAATAGGGGACACCTCATCCGTTTTGGATAGCCACCTATGGAGGGGAAAAGGAGTGAGTCACTCCTTCATTTATTTGTTTTCATCCACTTTCTCTCTCTTATTCTTCCCCAAATTAATTTAGAGATGAACCTCCATTGATTTCATCTCCAAATCAACCCTTTCTTCTACCAAATCTTCTTCATTTCTCCTCTACTCTATGGTTAGAGGGTGCTAGCCAAGTTTGGGAGGATTCGGAGCTCGTTCGTGTCCTTTTAGAATCTCTACGTGTCGGTGTCGTGTCGGAAGGATTTTCTTTTTAATCTCTCTCCCGGAAGGTATAATCTCTCCTCTAATCCATCCCTACATGTATATAGAAATATTTTGAACCCACAGGAATGACCCCCATGGTTGTATCTCCATTTGTGTCCATTTCGTGTCCATTTGGAGGTCATAGAAGTGTCCTTTGTGTTGTGGTTGTGTCCATGTGGAAAAACCCCAAATTTGGACACACTATGTATTGTTGTTATGTATGAATGAATTATTACATATTTAATCTCATATTTTTGTATTGGAGATGTGTTCTATAGTGTCTCATATATATATATTAGTGTAGAGAGTGAGTTCTTGATATATTATGTTATATACTTGTGTTTCTTTTGTCTCAAACTACCTAAATTCGTCATAATATTTATCCACGTTTTTAGTAGCAATAGCAACTTAGAAATGTCATAAATTTTAGCTTAAAACTCCGATTTATCTCCCGTTTTTTAAAAAGAACCGTATCGAAGTTAGCTTTCCAAATATATATTTTAATAAGTCAAATTCGTTCTGAAACTTTCTGTAAAATTATTTGAGTGTCAGCTGTACGAAAGACAAACGTGTTTTGGTATTTTCGCAATTCCGGGAGCTTCCGGACACGAAAATGCGATCCGTTTAAAGCTTCGGAAAGCTAACACAAAGGGCTACGACATACTTTAATCCTAGAATTTAGTGAATGCACAATTGGTACAGTATTGATTTTAAGTAGAATAGTGACTATACGATATGTGCATTTTGTGTAACCTATGAGCCTATGTAGTATGGATATTAAATAAATATAGAGTATGTAATGTATGATATGTTAGATGAATGAAATGATATATATATGATATATATTCTCTTATTAATGTATATATATGGTTGAATGCAAACATGTAGGAATGCAATTAATATAATGCATATAAGCAATGCATAAATGCATGAATGAAAGAATAATATACAATGTATGCATGAAAGTATATAATGAATGCTAGATATGAATACAAGATATATATGTAATGATAGATATGAATGCATAATGTATAAATATTGTAATGCAATATATAATGATAACATGTATGGTAATGTAGAGTATATGATGCAAGCATGAATGAATGGAAGAAATATATGTATATAGGTAATATAGAATGTAATATATGAATGCAAGCATGCAAGATAATATATTGTATCCATATATGATGTATTCAACTTAAAGATAATATAATATATGAAAGGAATGAATGATAATATATACATGATATGTAAGGTAATGCAAGGTATGAAATATATGATGTGTGCATGTTTGTATGTCTCTATGTTAATGTATGAAATGATATGAATATACAATGTATGCATATGTATAAAATATGTAGGTAATGAATAGATGCATGAATGAAATGAATGTTTACAATATGTTAATATAAATACAAGTATCTAATATGCATGAATGTAAGTATAATATAATACAAGTATACATGTATGTATCATGTAATATAATATACATGATATGTATGTATGCATGTATACAATGTAAGTATGTATGTATGCATTTCTATAAACTGAGTTAACCTATAACCTTTTACACACATGCATTCATACACCCTTTGACATCATGTATCCCATGTCACATACACCTACCTATCACTAAATTTTAGAACATTAACACATATCCTTTCACACATGCCAAACACACACATACTCACTTACTCTTTTACCTCTCTTTCTCTCTCTAATATATATATGTATGTGCCTATATATAGCTTTCCTATATATATCTATGTATATGAATATGTGAATGTGAATAATATATATACATTATATGACTAAGTTTGTATGCCTTGTTAGCTTATGGTTTAGTTTTGTGCTTGGTTTAGCAAGTGACTTAGGCTATGAGTTAGTAGCTATCTTGGATACTTGATTTGCCCATACTTAGTTTGTTTAGACCTAGAATAACTTGTTTGACCTAATTTAGACTTGTTAGACCTAGTTTGACCATAGTTGACCTAGGTTTGACTTTCAGGGTTGACCAAGTTGACCAAGAGTTGACTTTGGTCTAGATTGACCTAGAATCATGTAGAATACATAGTAGAACTTCATATTGCCATTTTGGACTTGTTGTAACTTGTGTTGCTCTGATTTGGAGACAGACACCTCTCCTCAGGCAGTACACCCTCTTCGATATTCAGTTATCAGGCGAGTACATTCTCTGATCATTTTATATCCTGTTTAGAATTATTTTTCTGCTTTAAATTACTTTACTTGATACTGTCACGTTGGTCACACGAATTGGTACTATATGGATCTTTTCATGAGATGTTATCCCCCTCGGGAGCATCGAATACTGCATATTTTGTGCGTTTCACGAATCATCACGTATCTCTATGCTTCTTCTGATTCACGAATCGTTTGTGACACATGTACTCTCATGTTCACAGAGCCATCATGAATCACCTTCATGTATCACTCATTTTATGAGCCATGTGAAGTTTCACGAATCTTAACATAACTTGAACAGATCCTTGTGTATGGATTGGGGATGGAGGAGTAGAAATAGGCATGTGAATATTATCCAAGTAGCTGTAGTCATGAATCACTCTCTTAGCTGTAGTCATAAATCTCCTATGCCATTCACATGTTTATATTTTACTCTGACTCACTAGCCACTGTTAGTTCTCTACTTATAATAGATATTTCTATTACAGTTCTCTCTCTGTTTACATACTGTATTTCTTTCAGATCCTGTATCTTACTTTACTGCATGATTATATTTTCTAACCTGCTATGATTTGTTGAGATGTACTGTGCTCGCTCCTGTCCTGACTGGACCTGTTGATAAATTTTACAGATAGCTTGGAGGTTGTCTGCTAGCCTAGAGGAGACACAGTAGAGGTTGTATAGATAGTTATTTTAGTTGTCTTGAGTTGTATTTACTTTATGGATTATTGTATTTGAGATTTGAGATGTTTTCTGGGTTTGTGTATCTTAGACACTTAGACTTCTATCTGCGGTATCTCTTTGTGGATTTCATATTTTATCTATCTTTTATCATGCTCTACCTTAGATATGATTGAGAATGTATTTGCTATGTTACCTCCATTCGGAGTGTATATACTGTACAGGTACCTTTATATTGTTAGATGTTTGACCTAGAACAGCGTTCTACCGCCGACACTGCGGCGTAGGCTGGACGTACCCACTTCTCGTGCCTTTACTCTAGGGTGCGGGTCGTGACATGTGACACACCCCATTATGAAAGGAGGGTGCTCGTGCAAAAGTTATCCATGACCGTCAATGGAAGCAGTTGTGAACTCCTACAATAGTTGGTTGGGATTTGTAATGCAATAGAAATTAATAAAAATCAAACATAACCATATATGTGTTCAACATCTTGGCTGGACAACCGAACAATGTCTAATTAGTCTAATTTAAGGGGTATGTATGACCAAACTGATCTTAAGAGGAAGAAGGGCTGTTATATGATCTTTATTATTCATTCTCAGCAAAAAAAATATTTTGTCCTTCCATACTTCATCACTATTAGGATGGACCCAAGTAGCTTCTACAAAAGCAAAAGAAAGATATACTGAATAAACAATCAGTTAGGAAGGTTACAAGTGTATACAATGCTAAAGAGTTCTACTCCAACGAAGATCCTCACTCCCATGGGAAGCAAGCTCCCTCAAGGGCAATACTTCAGTAAGAAGACAGTTCCAGTAAGAATTGTACCCAAGCGGGAAGATAGTAGCCTCTACCGCAACAGATCTCCTTGGAGAAGAAGAGGATTGGATTTCTTCAGTCATTGATGAAAGGAACAAGTGTAAGGACATTAAAAGATTGAAAGGAGGAGAAAAGTTATGGTGAACACAGCTTTCTTTATTTCCTACATTCCCCTATATATATATATATATATATTTTTTTTTTTACATTCCCCTATATATATATATTTTTTACATTCCTACATTCCCCTATATATATATATATATATATATATATATATATATATATATATATATATATATATAAAATATATATATATATATATTCTTCTGATCTTTCAGGTTCCACGGTAGTAGCACAGATTGAGTCAATGAATGACCGATTCTTCATCACCAAGGCGCAACTATCGTGACCGTCTGAGGTCAACAAAGACAATAAATTTTTTTTAATGCATTTGATGCCCTGTTCTTCATAACCATAAGCGTAACCTTCATAGACGTTCGAATTTTACGGTGGCAATTCAGACTTCTAGGGTAATTAATGCCCTCGTTTCTGGTATGGCTCACAACAAAATATCTTGACATGAAATCTTGTCAGCACAATTTCGATGAACAGAACATATGCTCCCACCACTTCTCCCTTACCGTAAATTTCCTGCCAAGTTGTCTTCCAATAGTCGAATTTCTCCTACAGTACTTATCTTCCTGCAACGAGTGTATTTCAAAATAGTGAAGACAATTAAATGACCGTTCCTTATGCATATATGATTCAAAGTCTTTTGAAAAAAGTTTGTCATCAAAAAGTTTGAAGGAGGCCTTGTAGTAACATAACAAATTCTTACTAAAGAGTAAGTGGTTTATGAGAAGCCATCTCGTAGGAGTAGCCTTCTTGCGAGTAGCCTAACTAAGTAGAGAGAATATTCAAAAGGAGATTGTTATTCCGAAACAAATCGTTAGATGAAAATCTCGATCTCTTAAAAAGAGTGAGATGGATAAAAGCAACTGAGCAGGCAAAAAAAGATCACCGCAATTCTGCTGATCGTTCTCAACCGAAGTTGATGCAACGAAGATGAATAATCGTTCTCAACTGGAGTTGATGCAACGAAGATGAAAACTCATTCTCCACCGGAGTTGATGCAACGAGTTTGCTAGGGGGATAAGGATCACCGTTGCTCAAAACAATATTCGACCTATTGCGATCTGCGCCCAGGAACCAGTAAGTTCGAAAGAACTTCTAGAACGCTCGCTATCGCCTCCTTTCACGAACTCAAAAAACTCCAATGGCAGTGGCGGCACAACTCTCTTCATCTCTTTATTTTAGCGTAATCCTCAATGAAGGCACGAAGAGAGTATTTATAGAGAAGGGCCGAAACGCTAATCCTAATCCTGGTGTAACTGATCACGAAAAGATACGAGCGAATAATGAAAAGATATGAATGAATTAAATTCAAATCCCACAAAATATAGATCTGAATAATTGACTCAAAATTTCCATAACCGCTCAGACGTTCAAATCAGCCACATCGAGCACCACCTGTGCCCCATAGCCCACTTAGCCCGTCAGCCCGCGAGCAACCGCACAGCAGCATAGCAGCGCGGTAGTACCATAAGTGCGCAGGTGCGTAGCACAGCACCACAAGTGCGCAGCTGCACCGCAGCCGTGCGGCTCCTGTACAGCTCATGTGTGTGCACTTGCACGGCCCCAACGCAGCTCCTATACATGCATCTACGCGGCCCCTGTGCATGCGACTCGCACAGAAGACGAGCGCACAAGCGTATCAACTGCGCACAAAGCGTCGTGCGCCGATGCTGACGTGCTAAGTGCAAAGTGCGCCAAGAAAGCGCCACTTTGTGCCCTTGAGCCCAAGTCCGAGTACGGGTCGCTAAGCCCCTTCGGGGCTTAGCTCCATAGAAAAATTATCCCATGAGCATGACAAAAAGTATAAATGCTTCTTTATTGGTTTAGCATTCTTTCCACTAGAAAAATATTCCCACATGGCTCCCATGTTGTCACACCCCGACCTGGAATCACCCGAATCATCGTCCTCGTAGGGGGCGTGATGCCGCACGAGCCTGGAGTTGCGCTCGTGCAAGGCAAGATGACAAGTTCTCAAATGGTTATCTTTTGATTCGATATTTACAACGAAAGGAAAATGGAGTATACGAAAACAATTCTCTTTATTGATATCCGAAACTGAGATTACAAAGGCTTTCGATAGCCTAACAATACATGCCAGATTGACTACAACACTCAGGTTCTCTCTTGCCCACAAAGGATTTAACCGTTCCATACATCATGCCTTCTATATCTCAGCCGCATCAATCCAGTTGCATAGTCCGAGCGTCAATGCGATCGCACGCTTCAATGCGCTTCGGCATTCCAAGCCTCAACACGTTCAAGCAACGCTTCACCTCGAGCAATCCATTCCCTGTACCCTGCATGAAGCTGGTGGGGTATCAGTACGTTCGTCCTCGCATGTACTAAAGCAAAGATCTTCATTCCAAACCAACATTTAGTATTTACGTTGAATCATGCAACTTAGCTTATGATCTTGCTATGTTCTCCTTAGGGTCAATTTCATGGCATCTTCGAAAGCGTAAAGCATGTTATCATAGCAGCATGTTATCGAATTGAATAGGCAAGCAAACAAGCAATCTCGTGTTTGATTCGTGGCGCGACTTCTTACCAAGTCGACGCACTCGCCCTTGTACCGACGTAAGGTGAATACGCCGCATTCTTTCCCTGTCATGTTATAAGTGCATCTCTAAGTAGGATTTATATGCGGGACGCATACGCGCCTACACTTTCAACCCATCGTTCCTTAACTATATGAGGGCCGTTGGCGTATCCGCGCCGAAATGGACTAAAGGAGTTCCTTTCTTTTCTCTCCTTCTTTTCTCAATATTTGGTCGGGCTGCCCGGCGTTTCACGGGTTGGGTCACATCCCAACAACCAAAACGTTCCCGCTACATACCATCATTTGTGGCTTTTTCCATCTTGTTTAAGGATGTGCGTCTACAAAGATTATTCGATTCCCTCCTAGGCCAAGCGGTTCCGGTGCGCTCTGGCATTTTATCGTTTGGAAGAAACACCCGTTCACGGGAGATATCACATTTTATCTCTCGTCCATTCCATTCGACCATGCAACGCCCTTATCATTCAAGAAATCAAATTCAAACAACCAAACATAGTCTTGAGTCCGAGACTCAGACTTTATCATCTCGCGTCTCTTTCGTTAACTTTCTGTAACGTTTCATACTTTGTTTCAATAATTCAATGGCATCGTGCCTCAACTCAATGCTCGTCAACCGAACAACCCGAAGGTCTCGAACACCTTTCGAGGCACCATGTCATATACGACAGTTCCTCCACATTCATGCCACAACTGTATTCTCTCGCAACGAAGCCATCTTTTATTATCCCGTGCACGTAGGCACGTTTCGACCGTATCCCCATGTTCTATAACTTAGTGTTCAATGTTCGGGGCTTGCGCGCTAGGGCGCTCGCCTATTGTCTTTCAATGTTCTAGCCTTTCTAACTCGTACGCGAAGGCACAGTATGGTTCGTACACTAAGGCACTCGCCGATTACAGTTATCCCATGTTCTTGCGGCTTGTGCTCTGAGGCGCTCGCCTTTGCGATATCCAATGTTCCATAGCGACTCGTGTATTTGATGCACGTTTCATTTCAATTGTTCTAACTTAGTGTTCGACTCACACTATAATTTATCTCCGATCGGACCACGTCCGTGGCGTCGATAGGTTAACTTAGCATACAATGATATATTTGACTTATCGAACGAAGGAGTAAAAGAAGTCAATCCTTCCACCTTGAGTCGATACGCCTTTGTCGTTTTGCCGAGCCGATGCGGCTCGATTTCATAACTTTGTTGCACGGCCACTCTCCTAACTTAGCCATTCGAGCACTTCGTGCTTCATTGAGTTATACGTCCGATTTGTCTTAGCGTGCCCAATTCTCAGCCCGTCGCAAGGCGACGATTTGATTTTGCGGACCCCTTACTAAATATTGCAAAAGATCGACCTCTAATATTTTCCCGTCAAAGTATAACCTGCACACGAAACCAACTAAAATTAATACTTGCATCGATTCGGACTTGCGCCTTGGTCGATTCGATTTCTTAGAATCTTCGAGCCGATTCAACGCACTCATCCTTCGGGGCAACGCGGCGCTTCGCATCGATTCACTTGATACATTCTTCGGGACAAGGCAACTCTTTGCATCGACTTAGTTTGATACATTACTCGGGTCAACTAACTCTCGTATCGATTCACATCGATACATTTCATTCGGTCAACGTGACTCGTTGAGTCAACGCTTCAGCGTAATGCGCCGTGCGGAGCGGGGCATTACAGAATATACCACTCAAAATAAGGTTCGTCCTCGAACCAAAACCAACACTTCGACTAAGCGTTTTATAGATCGTATCACGATCTCGTCCCACCAATGTTGTTCAATTTTACACTATCTTGCAAGCTTTTTACTAACATTTCAAAGTCATCCCTGCAGCTCGATTTGAATTTTGTATACAACTCAATTTGGATCCGTACCTATATTCAAGGCGTACCTAAGATATATATATTTCGACCAAGTCCAGTCGTAGCAAATTGGAACAAAGCTGACAGATAAATTTTAATCTTATGCTTGGCATCTCGTACTCTCGATCGAACTTATCTTTAGCATAAGTTCTCGCAATTCTATTGCATATGCATATTGATACACATGCGATCGTCCAACAAAACTCAAGGCACACGATGCGATTCAAAATTGTATTTCTTATTTCGTATGTTCCATATGGACTACCAACTCTATGCGTCGCGTCAAGCCGTCGCGCATCCAATCGCAACGATCCTTCGCAACGCCTTGCGTTCGAAGTCGCCACCCAACTATTTCCGAAGTCTGGCTATGCAACTTATCTAGATATCAGTTCATTATCAATATTCGGGACTACGCCCGCTAGGTGACTTACCTAACACCGTGCTTAACTTCTCCCGGCGTAACTTTAAATTGATATTGCACAAAGGCCACAATCTATCCGACACGAAAGTTTACACTGAGGCGACGGTGCTCAAAATAACGATTCGCCTTAACACAAAGTCTCTACGATGCATCTTACATCCGATTTCCTAACGAGTAGGAATTCACTAGCCAAATTTCCAACTTATCCGTCTCGCAACATCGAATATAATTTTTGATTCATGCAAGCTCAATTGCAAGGTGAATCTGAATCTAACGACATGACTCGTAAGTTATTCCCTTATTGTTCCCTCTCGTGCATAGCACGTTTCTCGCAATCGACTACTCGCGTCACTAAGTTCGTTGGTGAATTTCTCGTTCGATCGTCGACCAACATAACCATTCGTGCATTCATCCGACGAATACTCAAAATCTAACTATATCATTCTCAATTAAAAGTTGTTCCAACAATTCTCGATCGCCTAGACTTATCGTCAACATGCACCATATTACATTTGTTATTGATGCAAATCTCACATGCGATATCGCATGGGTCATCTTACGGTCTGCAGCATTCAATTTGATTTGGCTGTCAAGTCTTCTAAGCTCAGCTGCCCCGAAGCTACGCTCGATAATTGTAGATTATTAACGAAGGACAATTTACAACGAACCATGCTATATCTTATTTTGGAGCCAAATCACGTTCCGACAATTCTATGCGACTACCCAATTTCGAACAAAATCATTTCTATCGGTGCAATTGATGCACAACTATCCTCCGAGTCAAGTCATGTACTGCCATCGATGATTCCGCAAATTTACGAAACATCTACTCGTATCGAGTTCGAGTCTATCTTATTCGCGGTCGACACACGAGATGCTATACGCATCGAGCAATCGTCGATGACTTATAGTCTCGTCTTGATTAATCACAAAGTTCATGATCAACCAGTTCGTTTCATTCTTGTATCGTTATTTACAAAACTTTGATAGCGCAAGGCGCACTCCATTTTGTATTCCTACATCGTGCTTACGTTTCCTTACGTAGCGATCTCGATACGTCCTATCAATTTCGATAGTGTAAGGGTCAACTTTGAATCCGTTTCAACGTCGACAACTTGTATTGCATATGTCCAAGTTCGTAACAAACTTTTCTATACACATCAACTCATTTTCCGATTTGCCGCATCCCGCTATACTTTTGATCGCGTAACTGAGTTACCGATTATCCAATATTGAACCCTCAAGTCATACGATCTCGTCCTCTAAGTTTCACATGTTTTTTTTTCAGTCGTACTCAATTGAATTTTGCCATAACGTAACCAACTATTTCTTAGGCACGATTACTCACGTCAACCAAATCTTCACCGAAGTCGCACATCGTGCGATTCAATTACAATTTACATCGCCCAATATTTCTATCAAAATCGTAAGTCGTACGATTCGATTCGCCTCGTCCAACATTTCTACCGAGATCGCAAGTCGTACGATTCAATTTGCCTAGCCGAATATTTCTATCGAGATCGCAAGTCGTACGATTCGATTTGCCTCGCCCAACATTTCTATCGAGATCGCAAGTCGTGCGACTCATTTACAAGTTCGAGTTTTCCCTTCCCGTCGATCCGATTATTGCCTCAAGGCATAATCGTTTCGCTAGTCTCGATCGTCCGACCAACTTATAACTTTCGTCCAACGTATCGTTCATTAATACGAGTCTCGCCTTATCGTCCCAACCGATTTTCGATGATCACTTGCATCAACATACCGTCATATAAATTTCCAATCGAGTCTCGGTACTCTTCCGTCCGTTACGGACAAACCTTCTGCAATTCTCACAACGCGTCGATGCAATTCCTCGCACAAGTGCTATACTATATACCACTCGGAATCGAGTCATTCATCTCCTATGTGGTATGGCATATACCACTCGGAACTCAAGTCATTTCCCTCGCATTATACTTAGTATAGACCAACGATCTCTTCCGACTCACGATTTTCGTAGTGATCGTGCTTGATCACAACCGTAACTTCGATTAATTCACATCCGACATAACTCGGTCAATGTTCTCGTTTGCCAACATAAGTTTGGTGTGCAACCGACGATTCATTCTATCGATTTACGATTTCAATTCCTTCCGTTGCATCTCATGCAACAATTTATTTGATATGCGTTGCACTACGTACAACAAATTTTACTTTCGATACGCGATGCACATCGTGCTACGATTCATTTTCGACATTTCATTTTACTTGTGCAATGATTTATTTTCAATCTTCTTTGCACTTCGTACAACGATTAATTTGATATGCGTTGCACCACGTGCAATGATTTTACTTTCAATATGCGTTGCACATTGTGCAGCGATTCATTCCCGACTTTCCAAGTCAATGTCCAAATCTGTTTAACACATTCGGTATTGGCTTATCACTTCTCACTTTTATTTTAACGCATATTCACCGTTAACTCATTGCAGTTCGTGCATCATTTTATTTCTCTTTCAACATGTTATATTGCAACAACATCCCAAATCGTATTTCACAATTTGTTGTGCTTGCAGCAACTAACATTTTTACGGCTCGTTGCATTTAATGCAATATACCATTCATGACTTTCTTAGCAAACATCATGAAATTTCTAAAACACACGCAGAAAAATTTCACGATTTGTATTAGACTTATTATATGGAACATCCAGTGTGGTATCGAGTAGAGTCAAGAGTGATATCAAGTGGGCAACTTTTAGAATTGTAATGAAGCGAGCGTCCAGAAGAAATTGAGCCTAGAGCTCTGATACCAATTTGTCACGCCCTGACCCGGAATCACCCGAATCATCGTCCTTGCCGGGGACGTGATGCCGCACTAGCCTGGAGTTGCACTCATGCAAGGCAAGATAACAAGTTCTCAAATGGTTATCTTTTGATTCGATATTTACAACGAAAGGAAAACCGAGTATACGAAAACAATTCTCTTTATTGATATCCGAAACTGAGATTACAAAGGCTTTCGATAGCCTAACAATATATGCCAGATTGGCTACAACACTCAGGTTCTCTCTTTCCCACAAAGGATTTTACCGTTCCATACATCATGCCTTCTATATCTCGGCCGCATCAATCCAGTTGCATAGTCCGAGCGTCAATGCGATCGCACGCTTCAATGCGCTTCGACATTCCAAGCCTCAACACGTTCAAGCAACGCTCCGCCTCGAGCAATCCATTCCCTGCACCCTGCATGAAGCTGGTGGGGGATCAGTACGTTCGTCCTTGCATGTACTGAAGCAAAGATCTTCTTTCCAAACCAACATTTAGTATTTACGTTGAATCATGCAACTTAGCTTATGATCTTTCTATGTTCTCCTTAGGGTCAATTTCATGGCATCTTCGAAAGCGTAAAGCATGTTATCATAGCAGCATGTTATCGAATTGAATAGGCAAGCAAACAAGCAATCTCGTATTTGATTCGTGGCGCGACTTCTTACCAAGTCGACGTACTGGCCCTTGCACCGACGCAAGGTGAATACGCCGCATTCCTTCCTTGTCATGTTATAAGTGCATCTCTAAGTAGGATCTATATGCAGGACGCATACGTGCCTACACTTTCAACCCATCGTTCCTTAACTATATGAGGGCCATTAGCGTATCCGTGCCGGAATGGACTAAAGGAGTTCCTTTCTTTTCTCTTCTTCTTTTCTTAATATTTGGTCGGGCTGCCCGACGTTTCATGGGTTGGGTCACATCCCAACAACCGAAACGTTTTCGCTGTATACCATCATTTGTGCCTTTTCTTATCTTGTTTAAGGATGTGCGCCTACAAAGATTATTCGATTCCCTCCTAGGCCAAGCGGTTCCGGGGCGCTCCGGCATTTAACCGTTTCGGGGAAATACCCGTGCACGGGAGATATCACATTTTATCTTTCGACCATTCCATTCGACCATGCAATGCCCTTATCATTCAAGAAATCAAATTCAAACAACCAAACATAGTCGTGAGTCCGAGACTCAAACTTTATCATCTCGCGTCTCTTCCGTTAACTTTCTGTGTTCTAACGTTTCATACTTTGTTTCAATGATTCAATGGCATCGTGCCTCAACTCAATGCTCGTCAACCGAACGACCCGAAGGTCTCGAACAACTTTCGAGGCACCATGTCATATTCGATAGTTCCGCCACATTCATACCATAACTGTATTCTCTCGCAACGAAGCCATCTTTTATTATCCCGTGCACGTAGGCACGTTTCGACCGTATCCCAATGTTCTATAACTTAGTGTTCAATGTTCGGGGCTTGCGAGCTAGGGCGCTCGTCTATTGTCTTTCAATGTTCTAGCCTTTCTAACTCGTGCGCGAAGGCACGGTATGGTTCGTGCACTAAGGCACTCGTCGATTACAGTTATCCCATGTTCTTGCGGCTTGCGCTTCGAGGTACTCGCCTTTGCGATATCCAATGTTCCATAGCGACTCGTGCATTTGATGCACGTTTTATTTCAATTGTTCTAACTTAGTGTTCGACTCACACTATGATTTATCTCCAATCGGACCACGCCCGTGGCGTCGATAGTTTAACTTAGCATACAATGATATATTTGACTTATCGAACGAATGAGTAAAAGAAGTCAATCCTCCCACCTTGAGTCGATACGCCTTTGTCGTTTTGCCGAGCCGATGCGGCTCGATTTCATAACTTTGTTGCACGACCACTCTCCTGACTTAGCCATTCAAGCACTTCATGCTTCATTGAGTTATACGTCCGATTTGTCTTAGCATGCCCAATTCTCAACCCGTCGCAAGGCGACGATTTGATTTCGCGGACCCCTTACTAAATATTATAAAAGATCGACCTCTAATATTTTCCCGTCAAAGTAACCTACACACAAAACCAACTAAAATCAATACTTGTATCGATTCGGACTTGCGCCTTGGTCGATTCGATTTCTTAGAATCTTCGAGCCGATTCAACGCACTCATCCTTTGGGGCAACGCGGCGCTTCGCATCGACTCACTTGATGCATTCTTCGGGACAAGGCAACTCTTCGTATCGACTTAGTTTGATACATTACTCGGGTCAACTAACACCCGTATCGATTCACATCGATACATTTCATTCGGTCAACGCTTCAGCGTAATGCACCGTGCGTAGCGGGGCATTACACATGTGCCCCTCCACACTTTATGTGATCTCTCAATACAAGCAAATCTTTAAATAGAGATACCATCCATTTGGTTTTTCTAATGTAGGACTATCTCTCTAGTTTCTAAAGTAAAATACCAACAATAACAAGCAAAAACACCAACAATCCTCCACATATCTCTATATATGGGTTGAGCGTTCCCCATAATGACTGTCCATCATGTACTAGGATAGATGTCACTACGAATTAAATCTTCCTGCATGGATTAAATGATAGCATGATACAAGAATGGACTAAGTCCTGAATTCTGCACCATAACTGCAATTCTTTCTACTCATATAATGATAACAACTGCACTTTTGGCTGTATATTAAAGGTCTTGTGCCAGCCTAATTTCAGTGTATGTATCTTGGGGGTCTACAAAATTTCTCTTAAGAGACGACCTACAACACTATCCAGACACTTTAAGTGAGTTCTTTTAAAGAGTTTTTGGCATGAAGCATTTTGCTTCCTTGCGGTGCTACATCGCTATGACATGGCCCAAAGCTGAGGCACTACCTCATGTGGTGTCATACCACCTGTAGAATGAGGTCCAGCCTCTTTGTAGTGCCAAACTATACAGCATGAAGTCTTTCGCTTTCTTGCGTTGTTACACCGCCGTGACATGGCTTGCAAATCCGGGGCACTATCTCATGTGGTTTCATCCACTGTAACATGAGGCCCAACCACGTTGTAGTGCTATCTACTACTATTCATCGTACAATATTAGGCCCTCTTGCCTTTGTGCGGTGCTACGCCATTGTGACTTAGCCCAGAGCCGAGGCTTTACCTTCACTAGGTACCTCATGTGCTGTCACCCCCCACTGTAGCATGGAGTACTACGTTCCGACTCAACGAATGATTTTGTGCACGGCCCGTCGGAATCCAACTTTGGACATACGGTTGGGTTCGTATTAGAAAACCGGATCCGTAGACATGTAGTTTGACGACTTTAGAGACCGTTGACTCTGGCACGCTTTTCGGTGCAAAGTGGGTCCAACGACAGACACCGTTTTTGTCTGAAATTACCGTTTTGCCCCTGTGTCCAGAATTGGACTTAAGGACAGGCAATCCAAGTTAATTTGACTATTCTGAGACTGTTGGCACTGTCTGTTTCAGCTTTCGGAGACAGTTGTGATGATTGGACTTTATGGCTTAGCAGTGGACTAGATTGTTATTGGATCTGCGTGCAACCTCCAGGCAAGTATACCTTGCCTCCCTCTACAATTTTATTTCATGCATTTTATTTCAGTTTCCAGCTTTTGGATTATTTATGGACATGTGCTTTTTCGTGTTATTTTCTGTGGAGTTGTTTTTATTGTTTATAGCCATGTTCATGTTTTGGCCTTGTGTTTCACATTGGAGTTTCTCGTCAGTACCTTGCTTGAGTCGTGTCGTAGAACGAGTACGTGTATTGAACTGCTAAATCCTTGATATTGCTTTCTTGACACCAGAGAGTCCACGCTCGGGATGAGGGTATTTTTCTTGATCTGTTTACATCTGTGAGTCCACACTAGGGACTAGGATGCCGATTATTTACATCAGAGAGTCCACACACGGGACGAGGATGTAGTATTTACACCAGAGAGTCCACGCTTGGGACGAGGGTGTAGACTTGACTTGACTTGACTTGCACCAGAGAGTCCACGCTCGGGACGAGGGTGTTTACATCAGAGAGTCCACACACGGGACGAGGATGTAGTATTTGTACCAGAGAGTCCACACTCGGGACGAGGGTGCCTTGCCGTGAACTAACCAGAGAGTCCACACTCGGGACGAGGGTTAGTACTAACCAGAGAGTCCACACTCGGGACGAAGGTTAATGTTTAGCTCAAACCCGTGAGTCCACACCCAGGATGAGGGTTTGGTTTCTTCCATTGATCTCGTGATTATCGTTCATCTGGCAGTTCATTTATGCGTAGTTGTTCTAGTGTTCGTATTCGTGTTCGTATTCGTGTTCGTGTTCATGTCCGTAGTCATTCGTCTTATATTTGTTCTTTCTTGTTATTTCCTGCGCATGATAAAACTGTTAGATAGGCATGTATATTATGTATCTTGCTATGTCCTCTGAGGACCTGATGATCTCTTCAGGTTTAGCGATTACATGGAGTTAGCTAGTAGTTCTGGATGGCAAAGGATTTACGGTTCTTGCGAGATTCAGGTATCGTATCTTGTTTATTATCCGCTCGTGCCTTATGTTCCTTATTATGATATACTTTTCTTGTTAGTTATATTTGTAGACTCTTGTTATATTCCTTAGAGTCTTATCGGACATTTATGCTAGTGGGCTGCAGACCACGACCCATAGTGTTCATTCATGTTTCATATTATTATTGTGGATTGAGATATAGATTGCATTTCCATGATTTGGCAGTAAACCATAGCTTTGACAGCATTTACGTAATCGAGATGGGCTGGAGTCCGCTCGATGCGTAGCTGGCTTGCTCACGTGCTCGTGTCCGAAAAGCGGGTGCGGGTCGTGACATACGCCACTGTGACTTAGCCCGGAGCCGAGGCTTCACCTTCACTAGGTACCTCATGTGCTGTCACCCCCCACTGTAGCATGGAGTACTACGTTCCTTTGTAGTACGGGGCTATTCGTGCTTCTTGTTTAGCACGCCAGATATTCCAGATGTCCGAGAATTCATTAAGGCTTCCACGCCATCTTCCCACAGGACTTTGTTCTTTGTAAAGAACAAACAGTAGAAAATAGTGGTTTTGGGTTCTTAACCCCGCAACATCCCAAAGGACTGCCCACTATTCCTAATATTCTTCCAGTCAATGGTCATTTTTTGAACTAAAAGCTAGATACCTAGTAGATTTTTTTGAACTAATAGCATAAAGCTTTGTAGTAGAATTACAAATACATAATATCAGAGTGTCTTCAAGCCCATCTTACCTGTTGTATCTTTAATCAGCTGGCGCTTGAGACCTTTGGTGAACGGATCTGCAAGATTCTTATGACTTTGAACATCCACAATGGCAATGACTCCTATTTTAATAAGATCATTTATCGTCTTGTGCCTTAGATGCACAGTCCTCTTCTTGTCATTGAAGAGGTCATTTGATGCCATCGCTGCAGTCACCTGGTTATCGCAGTATATCGGTACTGTCGATATCTGTGCACCAACCATTGGAAGATCATACATGAGCTTCCGAAGTCACTGCTTCACATGTTGCAGTCGCCAGTGCATAGAACTCAGATTCCATAGAAGAGTAAGACAATATAGGCTGCTTCTTCGACTTTCACGATATAGCAGCTCCACCCATAGAAAAAACATATCCTCCTGTGGACCTTTAACTCTCTACTTCTGAGCACTAGCTTGCATCACTGAAGCCCTCCACTACTTTTGAATTTCCGCAGTAGTGCAGTGCATAGTTCTGAGTTATTTTGAGGAATCTCATGACCCTCTTCACAGCTTTTCAGTGCTCCATCCCTGGATTGCTCGTAAATTGACTCAGCATCCCTACGGTAAAAACTTTGTCAGGCCTTGTGGAAGTAGTCACATACATCAAACTCCCGATGACGCTTGAATACTCCAACTGTCTGACGCTTTCCCTTGGATTTGGCTTCAGCTTCTTGTCACACCTATAAGGCATATCGATCCCTGGAAAATCCTGATACCCGTAGTATGTGAGCATTTTCTCAATATAATGAGACTGTGACAATGCCACTACAGTTTTCGTCCGGATGATCTTTATCCCCAGGATAACATCAGCTTCCCCTAAGTCCTTCATGCTGAACTTAGATGAGAGAAACTTCTTTGTCTCAGTGACAGTACTTGTTAGATCTGTACCCAAGATCAGTATGTCATCTACGTAGAGAAACGACAACTCCTCTCCTATCAACGAACTTTCTGTACACACACTTGTCTGTCTCGCTGACCCTGTAGCCGTCTAGTCTTATGACTTTATCAAACTTCTCATGCCTGTAACACCCAGTTTTCTAGATGAGGGTAATTTTGAAATTTTGAAATTTTAATTATTAATTATTGATATTTGATTCATATTAAGATTTTTGGTGATTTTTATTAATTTTTAAACTATTTTAAAACTGGTTTAAGTCATGACTTGTAATTTTGATGTGCTGCCAGTGAAACCTGAGAGACTGCATGACCTAGAGCCTAACCATGTCATTAGCATAATTAATTATCATTTTTAGCCTAGGGGTATTTTGGTCATTTTCACTTATTTGAATTATTTGGTGATTTGTTGAATTGGTGAATTCTAGTTTGACTTTGACTCGTTGAGACCTAGTGGACTAGCCTAGAATCTAACCCTAGCCATGGTGACCCTAGCCTAACTTGAGTTAACCTATTTTAGTCATTAGAGAATAGTTTAGAATGAGGGGATGTGGTTTAGTGAATTTAAGTCATGGTTTGAGGTTTCATGAAATGACTTATGGCTTAACTATTTAATTGATCATGACTTAAGCCCATGGGCCATTTAGTGAACCCTAACCCTAATTAATGAACCTATGAACAGCCACATAGGGATCCCCACCCTATTTAAACACTTGTTCATTAGGGCTTGCCTCTTTTTATCATTCCTACACTTGGAGAAAAGAAAGGTAAGTTTCCCCCTTCCAAAAAAATCCTATTTTATTCATTTGATCTCCTTTTTCATCCTAGTCTATTGCATTGGGTTCTAAATTGAGTTTATGGACCGTTGGTGGAGAGCCATTTCAGTTTGGGATCAATTTGGAGCATTTGGCCATCAAGAAGGACACCCCCCATTTGGAGCTTTTCCATACAATTTGCACATATAGGTAAAACCCTTTAAATTAATTTAAATTTCAGTTTTCTTTGCATGTAGGGCTAGATCTAGGAGTCCCCTAGGTGTCCCTGAAATTTGGGTGAATTTTGTGTCCGTTTGGTGTCCGTATCGGACACGTATCGTATTGTATGTTAGGTGTTCGATGAAATGCCTCTATGGATTAAATGTTATTATTTTTCGAAACAAATTATATATTTGGATAGCTCTTTATAGGTAGATTATATATTTTTGTGACTGAGCACGAATCGGGTTGGTTTTCGTGTCCAAAATAGACACGCAAGTCGTGCATGACACTGCGCACTGGTCCTGTGCTGTGTCTTGCTGCTCGACCTTGATTGCGGACACGACACGCAAGGGTTTGACCCCAAATTTTATGGACACGTTCCTCAGGTGTCTGACACGACACCTACAAAATTTTGTGGGTCCTTGTTTTGTGTGCACGGAGAAAAGCGACCCGCACTATTTTTCTCACTTTTGCACACACGCACAGACACTCGTCTGATACGCACTATTTTCTTGGACACGACACAATGTGGACTCGTTGCAGGTTGTGGGACACGTTCCCCTACCCTGGGCGAACCCACGTGCATGAGCACGAGACACGTGTCGCTTTGTGTCGAGAGCACAAGGGCTCGACACCGCTCGACGACGCAGCCAGTGCACAGTGCACTCGTGGGGTATTCGAGTGTCTTGGACACACCTGTGTCCACTGGGTTGGACACGAAGGCTTGGGTTGACACATACACACTCGATTCTTAGTTTACCAACCCTTAATTCATAAATTTAACATGATTTTGGTACTCGATATTGGTTCTTCCCATATTACTGATACTATGTTCTTGTTTAGAAATTTCTGAATTTTGTTTTCCTTTTAATCTGTTTTTAAATGCTGTTTTTAACCACTAATTTGTTTCTTACATGTGTAATAGGACATGTTAGGTTGGTTTTACACATTAGTCGAGGCTTTGCACTATAGAATAGGATTTTGAATGGGTTGGGGGTGTCCAATGGACTGGACTGATACACACAGTCCAGGAAAATCCTGAATTTCTATTTCTTTTTGTAAACTGATTTTAAATTCTGTTAAAACCAGTAAATTGATTCCTACATGTGTGATATATACTGCTAGTTGGGTTGTTATGATAGTTTGGGTTTTTGCATTAGAAAATAGGATTTTGAACCTTGAAGTGAACTGTTTCCTGAGAACAGTTCACTTTAACCCTTTCAACATATACACAACACAGTTCTATATGGTATGCATACATGTATTGATGTTTATTTAACTGAACTTGGGAGTTAATTTGTCATGTTTTAAGTCCATGTACAGTTGGTCACTGCCAGTTGATTTCCATGTTAGGTTAGATTGTGTTGGGTTTTATGTTGATAATAAATGTGGTTTGATTTATAGTGTATCACTCTTACTTTTTTTAAACTGTTATATAGGAACCTGAGTACAGTAGGGATGCCCTTCTCAGTTATCCCATGCTCATGTGTTCATCTAGTTTAGGTCGATTTGATTAATTCCTAAGTGTTGTTGAGTTTATGCTTTGTGTTAAGGATTTGATTCGAAATAAGTTGGGATTGAATGAATTGAATGTCTTAGACTTGAATTTCCTGAGATTGTGAACTGTCACTTAAATTTCAGAATTTTCTGAGGACAGCCCCCCTACACACACATGCTAACTGTCATTGACTTTGCATTATCCTAATTCCTGAGAGATCATGAACTGTTCTGTTTATCACTCACACACCCACAGTTTTATCCTCACCACATCACACACACATCCTATATCTACCTATGATGTACACACAACCTCCCCTTCATCCTTGACTTAGTGCACCCCCACACACACATGGGCATGCCACCACACTGTCACTTAAATTTCAGAAAAACTGAGAACAACCCTTCTCTACACACACATTGGTTCATTCTCTACACACACATGAACACACTTTTCCTATTTTAAATCCCTGTTTACACCCTTATATCACACTGATTTCCTATGTCCTCTATATCACCCACACACACATGAAAACACTAATGACACTCTCACTCATGACACACACACACACACACACTTGGACACAATATGTGTTTTCCTATTCTCTATACATAGGTATACATAGGTATATATATATATATATATATATATATATATATATATATATATATATATATATATATATATATATATATATATATATATATATATATATTATATACATATCAATATATATATATATATATATATATTGGTATATATATATGTATTGATATAAAAAAAAATATATATATATATATGTATTGATATGTATATATATAGTGAGAGACATATGTTCTTACATATGGCCTATCTATTATAATGTGTGTTACTATATTTTTTTGATAGATATTAATATATCTATATGTGTGAAGGTGTAATGGACTATGTGATTAGCCTAGGCATATAGCCTATGGCTCATAAACCTGTGTTTCTGGCTTCAATGCCAGTGTAGGAGTGTAGTAGGCTTGTATAGCCTAGAAACTGGGTGTGCTTGCTAGAATAGGCTGGTTAGGCCTAGTGAGACTTGTTTGGACTAAGATTGACCTAGTTGACTTAGTTTGACTAGTCCAGGTTGACTAGAGTTGACCAAAAGTCAACATTAGTCTGGATGTGACCAATTGACCTAGTTTGACTAGAGTATTGACTTGGGTTGACCCAGAGTTGACCAAGTTTGACTTGGACCTAGTTTGACCTAGACAGTTGACCAGGGTTGACTTAGAGTTGACTTTGACCTACATTGACCTAGAATTCATGTAGATTGCATCATAGACTTCATTTGTCTTATTTTAAGCATATTATAACCTGTACTGTTCTATTTAGGACACTGTGACTCTGGTGTAGATATCTGACATTACACTACTCTTTTCAGAGTATCAGGCGAGTACATTCTCTGATAGTTCTCTCATTTATTTGCCAGTTACTGTATTTCAGTTCTATTCAGTTTTATGTGATTCTCTAATACCACACGTATGGATATTTCTGGATTCATGTATGCGACACACTCACCATATTATCTGGCCTCTATTACTGGAATCACTGGAATCATTCTGGAATCTATTTTTGGAATCATTATATTTTGGCTAGACTCATCTCGATTCTCGTGTCGAATTCTGGATTCATCTATTTACGGGGCAGAAAAATATTGAGTAAGACATGTAGGCATACCCCAAATCTGGAATCTCCAACTGGAATCTACTGGAAGCATAGCCATCTCTCGCCTGATCAGTGAGAGGTGTGCCTAATTACCCACAGCCGTTTACATGTCGATCTCGGTATTTTAAAACACACTATTAGATTAGCTGGACTCACCTGGATTCTTGATCACTACCTAGAATCATCTGGTACTGGATTCATCTTGTATTAGATTCATCTCGTATTGGATTTATAGCAGTTTACACTTGTTTACATTTACTGCCTGGACTTATTATGTTACTTTAGTTCAGCTAGATTTATTTACAGTCGTCATTGCCATCATTCTTCTCTTGTTTAGTTACTTTACTTTCCTTGTATCTTACTGTTTCTCTATACCATCACCTGAATATAAACTGCCACATTCATCAATAAAACTGTCTATAACTGCTTTATAGTTCCCTGTCATTTACTTGGGTTTTTCTTGATGAGTTGTACTCGTTCCTGTCCTGACTGGACCTGTTGAAAATTTTACAGATGATTGCCCTGAGGACACATGCCCTACATTTTACTGAGGAGATGGCTTAGCTACCTATGGCCCCGACACTCAGGAGTGATCGGGAGTTTAGTTAGTCTGTCCTGTTTTAGTTTTCCTGTTTAGATCTGGAGTTGTATATAGAGATTTGAGACTTGAGATGTATTTGAGATTGTTGAGTTTGTTGTTATTTTTATTAGTAGTTTTGTTGTCTTCAATTTCTTAGTTATATTCGATGTTACCTTATCGTGCTTAGACTGTGATTGAGTTACACCATATGTTATACTTGTCCTCCGTTCGGAGTTGATCATGATGAGTACACTATATACTGCATGAGTTGATGGTTAGTTAGAGACTTAGAACAGCGTTCTACCGCCGACACTACGGCGTAGGCTGGGCGCTGTAACGTACTCGTACCCTCACAGTGGGTGCGGGTTGTGACACGTTTTTAGTGGTGGCTCATATAGGTCGAGAGTCGTATTAGTGCGATATCGTGGTAGTACGGCGACTTAGTTGTACTGCTGCGAGCCTGCGATAGTATTGAGAGATAGGCTTTAACGGAGAGGCGCTCAATCACAGTTAGGAAAAATTCTGCTTCAATTCATGCCATCTACATGTCTTATTGATTGTCTTCTTTGAGATAAACTGTCCTCCTTTGATTTTATCGACTCCTACTCAGTATTGACTTCCTTTTTGATCTGTCTTCAGGATGGTGGAGACACGATCACATCGCTCTGGTACAGTAGCCGCTGCAGACGGGTCTGCCACCTCTCACCTTCAGCAGCCAGCCCCTGGTACCGCAGCCCCAGTCATGCCAGCTGGGGTGGATGTTTCAGCAGCTTTCGGAGATCCATCAGCTGGGGTGGGTATTCCATCAGCTGGAAGGCAGAGTCCGGTGCTTCCCGAGATCCTTCCACCGCAGCAGCCTCCACCTGCGGGGATGGTAGATGCTACTCATCTATTTTCTTTCGTGGAGAGGATTCTGGCGTCTCACCAGCAGCAGCAGCAGCAGCAGCAGCAGCAGACTGCCGATTATCGTCAAGGGATTGACGAGGCCCACCAGCTGGTTCGTGCTACAGTAGAGATGGTGACTGCTCAGGGGGAGCAGCAGCAGCCTCGTCGGAAGGAGAAGGATATACAAGACTTCCAGAAGATGCACCCCAGAGAGTTCCTGGGCACGGAGGGCATTCATTATGCAGACGACTGGATAGAGCATATAGAGGAGATATTCAGGCTAACAGAGATACCAGATCGACTCCATATCGAGGCGGCGGGCAGTCAGATGCAGGACTTAGCCCATGCGTGGTACCAGACAGATCCCAGAGTGGGATTTGAGGGCCAGACTTGGGCCCAGTTCAAGGAACTGTTCAAGGAGCAGTTCTTTTCTGATGTGGCCTTGGGAGGCATAGAGGCACAGTTTGAGGGTCTGGTTCAGGGAAACCAGACGGTAGCTGAGTACGCCAGGAAGTTTTGTCGATTGGCCCGGTTCATAGATGACTTGACTGAGAAGACGAAGGCGAAGAAGTTCCATCGAGGCTTGATTCGGGAGGTTCGGTCGCTGACTAAGAGCGACCGGAACGCTACCTTTGCGGAGATATTTTTTGGGGCTATGGCAGCGGAGGACGACCTAGGGTTGAAGTTGAAGAAGGTTCGTGACTTCCAGAGTGGTAGCAGCAGCGGAGGCCAGGCCAGGAGGCCTCATGTTTAGATTCAGCAGACCCGGGCACCAGTGATGGCTCAGCAGGTACAGCATCAGCATCGGGGTCAGGACCCGAAGACGATCAGTTGTTCCTACTGCAGGATGTTGGGACACACCAGGGAGCAGTGTAGGAAGAGGCTGAAGGTTTGCTATTCCTGTGGATCTGAAGCCCACCAGAAGATAGACTGTCCCTTTGTACCTCCTCTTGAGGGAGCTAGGCCACCTGTAGCTCTGCACCAGAGGGGTAGAGCTTTTGCGATGACGGTCGAGGAGACCGACGCTGCAGGTGATGGGTTAGCAGGTTTGTCCTTCTCATTCTTCTTTTCTACTTTTCTGTGTGATTCTATTAGTACCTTCCAGGATATTGTCTTGATTGCTAGATAGTGTAGCTACCCCGTTCGAGACTGTGAAATCACGACCAGTAGGATTGTGTTGCTTCGACTTTGATTGCTGGGGGTTTGACCTAGAAAGCGTGCGATCATTATAATTTCGAGGACGAAATTTTTCTATGGTGGGTAGGATTGTAACACCCAGTTTTCCAGATGAGGATAATTTTGTAATTTTAATTATTAATTATTGATATTTGATTCATATTATGATTTTTATTAATTTTTAAACTATTTTAAAACTGGTTTAAGTCATGACTTGTAATTTTGATGTACTGCCAGTGAAACCTGAGAGACTGCATGACCTAGAGCCTAACCATGTCATTAGCATGATTAATTATCATTTTTAGCCTAGGGGTATTTTGGTTATTTTGACTTATTTGAATTATTTGGTGATTTGTTGAATTGGTGAATTTCAGTTTGACTTTGACTCGTTGAGACCTAGTGGACTAGCCTAGAACCTAACCCTAGCCATGGTGACCCTAGCCTAACTTGAGTTAACCTATTTTAGTCATTAGAGAATAGTTTAGAATGAGGGGATGTGGTTTAGTGAATTTAAGTCATGGTTTGAGGTTTCATGAAATGACTTATGGCTTAACTATTTAATTGATCATGAATTAAGCCCATGGGCCATTTAGTGAACCCTAACCCTAATTAATGAACCTATGAAAAGCCACATAGGGATCCCACCCTATTTAAACACTTGTTCATTAGGGCTTGTCTCTTTTTATCATTCCTACACTTGGAGAAAAGAAAGGTAAGTTTCCCCCTTCCAAAAAATCCTATTTTATTTATTTGATCTCCTTTTTCATCCTAGTCTTTTGCATTGGGTTCTAAATTGAGTTTATGGACTGTTGGTGGAGAGCCATTTCAGTTTGGGATCAATTTGGAGCATTTGGCCATCAAGAAGGACACCCCCCATTTGGAGCTTTTCCATGCAATTTGCACCTATAGGTAAAACCCTTTAAATTGATTTAAATTTCAGCTTTCTTTGCATGTAGGGCTAGATCTAGGAGTCCCCTAGGTGTCCCTGAAATTTGGGTGAATTTCGTGTCCGTTTGGTGTCCGTATCGGACACGTGTCGTATTGTATGTTAGGTGTTCGATGAAATGCCTCTATGGATTAAATGTTATTATTTTTTGAAACAAATTATATATTTGGATAGCTCTTTATAGGTAGATTATATATTTTTGTGACTGAGCACGAATCGGGTTGGTTTTCGTGTCCAAAATGGACACGCAAGTCGTGCACGACACTGCGCACTGGTCCTGTGCTGTGTCCTGCTGCTCGACCTTGATTGCGGACATGACACGCAAGGGTTTGACACCAAATTTTTTGGACAAGTTCCTCAGGTGTCTGACACGACACCTACAAAATTTTGTGGGTCCTTATTTTGTGTGCACGGAGAAAAGCGACCCGCACTGTTTTTCTCACTGTTGCACACACGCACAGACACTCGTCTGATACGCACTGTTTTCTCGGACCCGACACAATGTGGACTCGTTGCAGGCTGTGGGACACGTTCCCCTACCCTGGGCGAACCCAAGTGCACGAGCACGAGACACGTGTCGCTTTGTGTCGAGAGCACAAGGGCTCGACACCGCTCGACGACGCAGCCAGTGCACAGTGCACTCGTGGGGTATTCGAGTGTCTTGGACACGCCTGTGTCCAATGGGTTGGACATGAAGGCTTGGGTTGACACATACACACTCGACTCTTAGTTTACCAACCCTTAATTCATAAATTTAACATGATTTTGGTACTCGAAATTGGTTCTTCCCATATTACTGATACCATGTTCTTGTTCAGAAATTTCAGAAAAACTGAGAACAGCCCTTCTCTACACACACATTGGTTCATTCTCTATACACACATGAGCACACTTTTCCTATTTTAAATCCCTGTTTACACCCTTATATCACACTGATTTCCTATGTCCTCTATATCACCCACACACACATGAAAATACTAATGACACTCTCACTCATGACACACACACACACACACACTTGGACACAATATGTGTTTTCCTATTCTCTATACATAGGTATACATAGGTATATATATATATATATATATATATATATATATATATATATATATATATATTTTTTTTTTTTTTTACCTAGGTATATATATATACATAGGTAATATATATATATATATATATATATATATATATATATATATATATATATATATATATATATATATATATATAAAAATATATATATATATATATATATATATATATATATATATATATATATATATATATATATATATATATATATATATATATTTCATATACATATCAATACATATATATATATATATATATATATATATATATATATATATATATATATATTGGTATATATATATATATATATGTATTGATATAAAATATATATATATATATATATATATATATATATATATATATATATATATATATATATATATATATATATATATATATATATATATATAGTGAGAGACATATGTTCTGACATATGGCCTATCTATTATAATGTGTGTTACCATATTTTTTTGATAGATATTAATATATGTATATGTGTGAAGGTGTAATGGACTATGTGATTAGCCTAGGCATATAGCCTATGGCTCATAAACCTGTGTTTCTGGCTTGAATGCCAGTGTAGGAGTGTGGTAGGCTTGTATAGCCTAGAAATTGGGTGTGCTTGCTAGAATAGGCTGGTTAGGCCTAGTGAGACTTGTTTGGACTATGTTTGACCTAGTTGACTTAGTTTGACTAGTCCAGGTTGACTAGAGTTGACCAAAAGTCAACATTAGTCTGGATGTGACCAATTGACCTAGTTTGACTAGAGTATTGACTTGGGTTGACCCAGAGTTGACCAAGTTTGACTTGGACCTAGTTTGACCTAGACAGTTGACCAGGGTTGACTTAGAGTTGACTTTGACCTACATTGACCTAGAATTCATGTAGATTACATCATAGACTTCATTTGTCTTATTTTAAGCATATTATAACTTGTACTGTTCTATTTAGGACACTGTGACTCTGGTGTAGACATCTGACATTACACTACTCTTTTCAGAGTATCAGGCGAGTACATTCTCTGATAGTTCTCTCATTTATTTGCCAGTTACTGTATTTCAGTTCTATTCAGTTTTATGTGATTCTCTGATACCATACGTATGGATATTTCTGGATTCATGTATGCGACACACTCACCATATTATCTGGCCTCTATTACTGGAATCACTGGAATCATTCTGGAATCTATTTCTGGAATCATTATATTTTGGCTAGACTCATCTCGATTCTCGTGTCAAATTCTGGATTCATTTGTTTACGGGGCAGGAAAATATTGAGTAAGACATGTAGACATACCCCAAATCTGGAATCTCCAACTGGAATCTACTGGAAGCATAGCCATCTCTCGCCTGATCAGTGAGAGGTGTGCCTGATTTCCTACAGCCGTTTACATGTCGATCTCGGTATTTTAAAACACACTATTAGATTAGCTGGACTCACCTGGATTCTTGATCACTACCTAGAATCATCTGGTACTGGATTCATCTTGTATTAGATTCATCTCGTACTGGATTTATAGTATTTTACACTTGTTTACATTTACTGCCTGGACTTATCATGTTACTTTAGTTCAGCTAGATTTATTTACAGTCGTCATTGCCATCATTCTTCTCTTGCTTAGTTACTTTACTTTCTTTGTATCTTACTGTTTCTCTATACCATCACCTGAATATAAACTGCCACATTCATCAATAAAACTGTCTATAACTGCTTTATAGTTTCCTGTCATTTACTTGGGTTTTTCTTGATGAGTTGTACTCGTTCCTGTCCTGACTGGACTTGTTGAAAATTTTACAGATGATTGCCCTGAGGATACATGCCCTACATTTTACTGAGGAGATGGCTTAGCTACCTATGGCCCCGACACTCAGGAGTGATCGGAAGTTTAGTTAGTCTGTCCTGTTTTAGTTTTCCTGTTTAGATCTGGAGTTGTATATAGAGATTTGAGACTTGAGATGTATTTGAGATTGTTGAGTTTGTTGTTATTTTTATTAGTAGTTTTGTTGTCTTCAATTTCTTAGTTATATTCGGTATTATCTTATCGTGCTTAGACTGTGATTGAGTTACACCATATCTTATACTTGTCCTCCTTTCGGAGTTGATCATGATGAGTACACTATATACTGCATGAGTTAATGGTTAGTTAGAGACTTAGAACAGCGTTTCTACCGCCGACACTACGGCGTAGGCTGGGCGCTGTAACGTACTCGTACCCTCACAGTGGGTGCGGATCGTGACAATGCCATATCTTGGGAGCTTGCTTCAAACCATATAGAGATTTTACCAACTTACAGACTTTATCTTCGAGGCCCTTGACGACGAATACTTCTGGCTGGTGCATATAAATCTCTTCGGTCAATTCACCATTCAAAAAAGCGGTCTTAACATCCATCTGATAAATTACCAGCTTGTGAATTGTGCTCAGAGCAATCAACATCCTGATGGTCGTCATCCGTGCTACTGGAGTATATGTGTCAAAATAATCAATCCCTTGATTCTGAAAAAACTCGTCGGCAACTAATCTTGCCTTGAACTTGTCAACAGTTCCATCGGTCTTCATCTTCTTCTTGAAGATCCATTTACATCCGATTAGTTTTGCTCCTTCAGGAAGATCGACCAACCCCAACGTGTTGTTAGAGGTTATGAAGTCATACTTATCATTAATTGTAGCTTCAGAATTTTTGAAATATTTTTATATTATCTATTTGATTTAAATATGATTTTTAGAACTTTATAAATAATTAATTAGTTAATTATTACGGTGAATGACTTAAGTCTTTGTAGAGTTATGGAGCACAAAACGACTAGGAATTGTGGCACGGAAGAAGTAGCAGTGTGCCTTGACTAGTGTACTAGCCATGCCAGGGAAAGCCTAGCCATAGGGGTGTCCGAACTAGAAAAACCATGCCAAGTTATGCCTTGACCCTTTTAAATCATTTAATTATATATTATTTATTATATATTGACTTTTAGACGACCGGGTTGTGCCAATTTAGTCTGAACTCAGCCCGAAATGGACCTAAACCCATGTGGTCGAGTAGTGTGCTAAAAGACGCCCATGTAGATGTACATATTGCATTTATTAATTTTGATTGTCCAAATAGGCATTTCATATATAAAGGATTTATATATATACAATATATATTTTATTGTTATTGAATTGATATTCTATTTTAGAGATAGGACGAACACCATACTTAGCTACCCTTGTGCAGTTGGCAATATTTAGGCTATAACTACAATTTCAAATACATCTAGCACTGAATTATTGTATTTTGTTCTCTTACATTTTGTTATTAATATTGTTGTGATAATTGATGTGTATATATATGCATATAATTATCATTTGTTATTTCTATTTTTGATAATAAATATATTTTATAATCTGTGTACACATTGTTATACTAACTCCATACTAGGAAGAGGTAATATTATGATTTTTGGAAGTATTATATGATATATATATATATATATATATATATATATATATATATATATATATATATATATATATATATATATATATATATATATATATATATATATATATATATATATATATATAAAAATATATATATATATATATATATATATATATATATATATATATATATATATATATATATATATATATAAAAATATATATATATATATATATATATATATATATATATATATATATATATATATATATATATATATATATATATTTTTAATATATATATATATATATATATATATATATATATATATATATATATATATATATATATATATAGATATAAATGGATCCCTTTTCCCCCCCCCCTTTCCCCTCCAGACCCGCTCAGCCGCCTGACCCCCCCGCCCCCCCGTCCGCCGGCCAGACGACTCCGTCGACCTCTCTCAGCGCTCTCCGTCGTCCGCGAGGGAGGAACCGTCGTGTCTCTCCGTACCCTACCGTCACTCCTCCCAAGGCTGGCGGATTCCTCCGGACGTCCGGCTGGTCGCCGACCGGCCGCTCCCGCTTCGGGCGGCGGCGCCGGCCCCCCCGCTCCTCCCTTCCATCAATTCTGGGTTTTCCCCCTCCACGGTATTTCCCATCGTCTCCCGCCATCTTGCCCGCCGGAGTCGGAGGGGCTCCTCCGCTCGACTCCTCCTCTAGCCGGGCTGTCCCGGACGCGCCGTGTCCCGCCATCTCGGAGTCGACCACCGCCGCCTTCGACGTCGACAGCCGGCGACCCCCCTCCCCTTCCCCCCTTGTCGGTTCCCATTCTTTTCTCCCTCCTCGAGCTCGCTGGTCTCAGAAGCTCGTCGCCCTGGTCGGACGTTCATCGGCGCTACTCCGGCAGGCCCAGTCCACGGTGACACCCCGAGTCTCTACGCCATTCTCCTTGGGCCAGGGAGATGATCTCCTTGCCCCGCAGTCGGCCGCACCTCCGGTGCAGTGGCCCCATCCTCCAGATCTTGGCGTTCGTAGACCGGCCGGCGCGTCCTCGGCTGGCTCAGTCGCGGTCCCTCCCTCGGCGGAGTGTGCAGAGTCGCGGTCGTCACGTCTCTGTCACACCTCGTGGGCCTGTGGCCTCGGGGAACGTGCATCTCGTATGGCGAGCGTTGACGCTCCAGCCGCTTCCTCGATTAGCCCGCTGTTGCTACGCGCTGGGGATTCAAATCCCCCCTCTGTGGGACCCGGACAGGTGGGTCTTTGCATGGACTGCGCAGGGGCTTCCGTTCTCCCCCTTGAGGAGCTGGTTGGCGCAGCCCTCCCTAAGTGCATGGGACTTGAGGAGCTGGCTTGCGCAGCTCTTCCAAAGAGCATGGTTTGCGCAGGCCATCCAGAGAGCATGGGCGCCGCCCACGTGCCTGCCATTTCACTTGAGGCGCTGGTTTGTGCTGGCCATCCAGAGAACATGGGCCCCGCCCACGTGACTGCCCTCTCCAAGCTGTCTCCCGCGCAATTTGTCCTGCCTGGGTTGCCCCCTCCTCCTCTTTTGGGTCCCACGGGGCCCCATTTTGCCTCCTCTAGCATCCACCCTGCGTAATTGTCCCGACTCAGGTTGGACCCCCCACCCTCTTCTGTGGGGCCCCCGGCCCCCCTAGCTGCCTCAGCGCCTTTGCTGGGTTTATCCCCATCCTCGAGCTCTCCCCTTCCCGCTCCTCCCCCTCCGCGCCTGACGGACCCCATCCCCGCCTCCCATTCCTTTCAGTCGCTTGCTCGTCCTCCCGTTGGCGAGCCGCGCGGCCCTATCTCGGGCAGCCTCCTGCTGGGTCAGGCTCCGGCTCCCCAGGCTGTCGCCTGCGAGGCGCACATCCCCCCACAGGCCTTTGCCTGCTCGGGTCCTTCCTGGGCGCAAGCCTCCTTTCCCCCGGCAGTTGTCGATGTGGACATTCTGGCCGACGCCCGTCCCCTTCCCCCGCCACCTAGCGGTGTTCTCTCGAGTTTCCCGGCAGCTCCTCTCTCTCTACAGGCCCTTGCCGATGCTGTCTCCTCCTCGAGACGCGGATCGCCCGCGCCCTCTGGCCTAGTTCTTTCAGTTTTCTGCTCCCTCCCGAGCTCCACCTCCTTTGCGGACGCCCTGTGACCTGATAGGTCTCGGTCTGGCCCTATTCCGGCTGCAGAAGTCGTCCTGCCGGACGTCACCCTGACGACGCCGTCGGACGGATACCCTATCCGGGTCCCCTTCTCCGTCGAGGAGATCCGCTCCCTCTCTTCCCCCTTCGTCAGGACTCTGGTACTCAAGTTCGGATCCGGATGTCCTAAGATCTCTTTGGTTCAGGAGGCCATCTCCAGATGGGGACTATCGGCGTCTTTCCGGATTGCTCCCCTAGACCCCAAACACCTGTTTCTTCATCTTTCCTCCGACCAGGACTACAGCAAAGTGTGGGCGAAAGGCTCAATCAAAATTGACACTCAATTTGTCAAGATCGTCAAATGGTCATCGAACTTTAATCCCAAGATTGATTCGACCATCGTCACCTCCTGGGTCACCCTCCCCAATCTCCCCCTAGTGTGCTTTCCAGCTGCAGCCCTTAAGAGGATCGCCAGCTCTTTCGGAGTCCTTGTGGCCATCGCCGAAGAAACGAAGAACCTCTCTAAATGTAACTACGCAAAGATTTGCGTAGAGCTGGACCTCGCAAACGAGCCACCCAAACTGATCGAGATAGAACTTGGAGATCAGACATTCAGTCAGGCGCTGGTTTACGACAACAGCATTATTTTCTGTCAACACTGCCAGATGTGCGGCCACTCTCTACAATACTGTTTTTGTGCACACCCGGAACTCAAGAAACCGGTCCCCAGGAAAGCGCGCGATCTTGGCACGGCACCCCCATCCCACCCCACAACGCAGATCCCCTTCATCCCCGCTTCTCCCTCTCGGAGTTCCTCCATCCTCACCGATTCTGCCTCCGCACATCCCCCTTCTCTCGACATCACCATACATAATTCCTTCAGAGCGCTAGACTCAGACCCAGCTAATGGAGCTCCTGAATCACCAGCTTCCGAATGCCTACCAAATCCACTTCCCCCTTCACTCGCCATCATCCTTCATAATTCCTTCGGAGCTCTAGACTTGGCCCCGGATGATTGCTCTCCGGAGACGCCTATCTCCGGGGGCCTCCCTAATCCCTCATACTCTCCCCCTACCGCCCTCGCACACGTTCCCCTTCAAATTCCCTCCATCACCCCTACCTCTCCCGCTGATCCCCTCCAAGCCTTCCCCTCCGAACTCGTGACCCCCAGTAATCAGCCTTCGGCCATCAGTTCCCTCTTCAACGGTGCGGTAGCCGGGGCTCCGTCCTCTGCCGATCCATATCCCCCCATGCCCGGTCATGGTTCCTCCTCGTCCTCTCACCGACAGATTTTGGCAGGCTCAGGAAGCGGAATTCCTTGACCGAGATAACCCTCTTTGCGCTTTAGCGGAGTGCGAAGACTATGACAATTCCCCTTCGGCAGCCGCAGGCGTAAAATCGAGTTCAGGTGGGGCTATATATACCAGCCCCGAAATCAACAATCTAAAGAAAAAGAAGAAGTCCAAGAAATAAAGGCAACGCACGGCGATGACCACGAGATCCGCCGCAAAGCTGCAAAACACCCCTGCCTCCTACCTTAATGCCTAACATTCTTTCTTGGAATATTGGAGGCATTGGGAATAAACAAACTTTGAATCGGATCATCAGCCTTACCAAATCCAATCGGATTGATTTACTTGTCATTATTAAACCCAAAATCCCCCACAAAAGAATGAAAGAAATCCAACTCAAGCTGGGATTCCCTTCAGCGATCTCCGGATGTCACGACATTTGGATCTTCTTCACCGCTGACTTTCGCTTTGGCATTACTAACGACTCCCCTCAAGCCCTCTCCTGTTGGGTTGAGCATCCCGCCTTCAAGTCCCGCATCCTGCTCTCGGCCGTCCACGGTAGCTGCATCATCCCGGAACGTAGAGTTCTTTGGGAGCTTCTGTCGGGTCCCTCCCTTCCGCACGACGATTTGCCGTGGCTTTGCATAGGAGACTTCAACACTGTATCTTGCAGAGAGGAAAAATCCGGGGGCCGTGACCCCCCTCATTCGGCCATGGAGGACTTCAATAACTTCGCCTTAACCGCACATCTTTTCGCTATCCCCTTCCACGACAACCAGTTCACTTGGTGCAACATGCAAGATGGATCGCGTAGGCAGAATTCCCGCCTTGATCGCGCCATGGTGAATGACTGTTGGTCGGATCTGGGATTGATCAGTAATTTGTCGCACCTGAACTCAACCGAATCAGACCACTCCCCCCTCTTTCTCGAGATTAGCAACACACAGAACCTCATCAATAAATCCTTCCGCTTCCTCGACTTCTGGCGCCACCATCCCCAGTTCAAGCACATAGTGGAAGAGGCTTGGGCCTCTGTCACTCACCCGGATCCTCTGGTCAGAATTGCTACCAAACTCAAAGCTACTAGAAAAGCCCTTACGGTCTGGAGCAAATTTGCTTTCGGAGACATTTTTCAAGCCATCAAAGACGCTGAAGACGATGTCACCCCTACGGAGATTGATTTCGCCGTCGTCAATTCCCAGGAAAATGGAGCCTCTCTCAACCTCGCCAAGGCGATCCTTAAATCTAGAATCAAGGTTGAAACCAAATTCTGGAGACAAAAGGCTAGACTAAACTGGGACATGGAAGGGGACAAGAACTCTGGCTTCTTTCACAAATGCGTAAAAGGACGCAGAAGCTCTCTTAAAATCCATCGCATCCGCGATGACAATGGCCAACTTCTGAACGATCAGGAGAACATTCAGACGGCAGCCACGAATTATTTCTCAAACATGTTTGCTAAAGAGGCAGTGGTTAAAGATGTCGGATTCCTGTCCGAGATCCCCTCCCTGATTTGCGACAGAGATAACGAGAGCCTCCGCGCTCCCCCCTCCGTCGACGAGATTAAGACTGCTGTGTGGTCCATTAATGCTAACAGCGCTCCGGGTCCGGATGGGTTCAACGAGGTATTTTTTCGAACATGCTGGGACATCATTCGGTCCGACCTCTGGGAGGCCACAACCGCATTTTTTCAAGGAGCCACGTATCCGAAATCTATATCCTCCGCCCACATCATCCTCATTCCCAAGAAAGACAACCCGGAGTCCTTTAAAGACTTCAGACCTATCAGCCTCTGCACTTTCACCAACAAAATTATTTCTAAAATTATCGCCTCCAGAATGTCGGACCTTCTCCCCAGAATCATCTCCGAAGAGCAAAGCGGCTTCGTCAAAGGTCGTAATATCACCGATAATATCCTCCTGGCTCAAGAAATGATCACTTGCTTGAAATTTTCGTCCAGGGAGGGAACGTCGCCATCAAATTGGACATGGAAAAAGCATACGACCGTCTTGACTGGCAGTTCATGATCTGGGTGTTCAGAGCCTTTGGTTTCTCGGAACCTGTTATTGACATCATTTTCAGATCCATCAACAACTCCTGGTTTTCCACCGTCATCAACGGTCAACCTTAGGGTTTCTTCAAAGCTACTCGCGGAGTCCGACAGGAAGACCCCCTCTCATCCACCATTTTCATCATCACGGCCGAGGCCCTGAGCAGAAATCTCAAAACCATGCTGCGATCTCCGGGATTCCAGCACTTCCACACAACGACCGGCTGCCCTCTCATAACTCATCTTGCGTACGCGGACGACATCCTCATTTTCTCCGCTGGCGCTATTGGAGCCATTGAGGTGGTTATTAGAACTCTTGCTAACTACACCCGATGCTCTGGTCAGAAAATCAATAACAGCAAGAGCGTGATATACACTCATCACAAAGAGGATAGAACTCACTCTGCAGTGCTGTCCACCATGACCTCCTTCTCCACAGCTTACCCCCCTTTCCTTTACTTAGGCTGCCCGTTGGTGTACGGCAGAGCGAACTCAGGCATTTTCGACCACTTGGTGGGCAAGATTCGCCAAAAAATTGCGGGCTGGCACAACGCCACCCTTTCCCCCGGGGGAAAGTTAATTCTTATTAAGCACGTACTATCCTCCATCCCCATATACACACTTGCGGTGTGTGCCCCCCCATCAAAGTGCTCCTTTCTATTGAATCCATCCTCGCAAATTTCTTTTGGGGTCATCTCGAGGGAAGGAACAAGTATCACTGGGCAAGTTGGGCTACCATGGCCAAACCTACTGATAAGAGGGGGCTGGGTTTCTGCAGACTCGCCCACATTGTCGACGCGTACTCGGCAAAATTGTGGTGGAAAATTCGCTCCAAAAACTCGATCTGGACCAGGTTCATGAGAGCGAGATACTCCAGATTCTGTCACTTATCCGACGCGTCTGCCAACAACAGATCCTCTGCATCGTGGCGGCGCATCATCCGCGGCCGTAGCCTTGCGGAACTGCACTTGTGTTTGACACTAGGCAATGGCCATGCGATGGCATGTAAAGAACGTTGGTTGGGGGACGAGATCCTCAGGCCCAACGCTATTACTCCGCCGTTGTGCGAGATCCGAGACTTATGGGATGAGGACGCATCTAGGTGGAATTGGGATAGAGTTCGAGAGTGGTTTGGCCCGGCGACCTTGGCAACCCTGGGTGCTTCTCATTTATCGATCATGGATGTTCCGGACGTGCTCAGATGGTCCCCCAACCTGGGTGGCGCCTTCACCCTTGCTTCGGCTAGAGCCATCATCAGAGACACCCAAGCAACGACCTTCCCTTCTGCCAAGTTTTGGCACTCGTGTATTCCAGTGAAATGGTCCATTCTCCTTTGGCGTGCCGCGCATCGGAAACTTCCTACGGACGATGCCGTCAAGGCATTCGGCTTCAGTCTGGCGTCTAGTTGCAACTACTGTGTTGACCACCAACCTGAATCTGCCGATCATGTTCTTCTTGCTCGAGATTCAGCCTCCCTTATTTGGTCGCAACTTCACTATAGGTGCAAAATGGTCCCCACATCCGGGGGCATCAACGATCTGCTGGCCCGCTGGAACGCGTCTCACGGGCATCAGATCGTCGTTGCCGCCGCATTTTGGGTTTTATGGAAAAACAGAAACAAATACAGATACGAGGGCCGTCAATTACCGCCTCCTCAATTGTACAGTGAGGTGATTCGGCAAATATTCAAAAGAAAGAGACGTTGCACTCACACCTCGAATCAGTTTTGGGCCACCATGGGATACTGACAGGGGCATGGGCAATCTTTCCTGGGGCTCCTCTCTTACCGCCTAACCTTCAGATGCTCGGTCCAGTTACCGTTTTGTGGGCAATACTTCGTGTATCTTTCTTTGTTTTGGGTCGCTCTTCACGCGAGGCGCGCTTACTTGTATAGGTATCGGCCTTTTGCGCCTTTCATTCAATAAAGTTCCTTTTTTCAAAAAAAATAAAAAAAATATATATATATATATATATATATATATATATATATATATATATATATATATATATTATGTGTGTATATATAGTTATATATATATAAAGAAAACAATAGAAAAAGAAATAGAGAAAGAAATAGAAAAAGAAAATAGAAAAAGAAATAAAGACCCAGCAGCAGAAATCCCATTCCAACCGAGCCCGAGCCCTTAGGTCTTAACAAAACACACATGCACACATTATATATATTCGAAACAAAGAGATAGAGAGATCGGAGCAAAATATTAACAAAACCCAAACCCTAACAAAACCTCGAACCCTCGACCACAGCACCACTCACGCGCACTGCCACCGCACCGCCGCCGTGGTGGCCGACTAGGTCTGCACGGACCGCACAAGTGCGGGGTTGCCTAGCAGCAGTTGCAGCCACGGGGGCGACTTCGATGCAGGTTTTCGTGACGTGTAGTCGATTGTTTTTCGATCCTCCTTCGCAGGTTTGTCGACGACCCTACCAATTTCTTATCCTAATAAATAGATCGAAGTAGAACTATTACAAATCCATGGAAAATCGAACCAAAGTTCGGTAAAAACCTATTCGAAAATAGGGCAAATAGCAGTCCATATATCCACATTTGAGGATCGATTTCGATCGATCTAATGCCAGATTTGAAATTCCACCTGAACAAAGTTATTGACAACATATAGGGCTAGAGAAACCTTTTTACAAAAATCAATTTTGATAACTGTGCGCCGAGAAATCGGTTTTCCAATATTGAGAAAAACCTATTTTGAAAACATAAAAATCCCTCGATATGACGTGCGTTCCGCCAATCCGAGCAATGTGGTCGCGAACTGAAAGTATCGAAAGGTGCGTATCGGCTTCGTGGACGTGTGGGCTTTGACGAAATTTAAATTGGTCGCGTGTGCGCGATGAATTTGATGCGTATCCGTCAAAATTTACCGTATCAGCCTTTGTACAAATTTCCCAATTACTTCGTACACATTCGTCAGATCGATACAAAACTTGTGCTAACAGGACCGTATCGATTTCCTGGTCCTGTACGCCATGTTTGGTCTGATTCTGAGACAGTTGATTGGACCACCGTTTTGCGGCCCCCCCTGTCCGATTCAACAGGCGATTTTGTACACGGCCTGCCAGAATCCAACTTTGGCCATACGGTTGGGTTCGTATCATCAAAATAAATTCGTAGACATATAGTTTGATGAATTTAGAGGCCGTTGACTCTGGTACGCTTTTCGATGCAAAGTGGGTCCAACGGCGGACACCGTTTTGATCCGAAATTATTGTTTTGCCCCTGTGTCCAGAATTGGACTTAAGGACAGGCAATCCTAGCTAATTTGTCTATTCTGAGAATGTTGGTAATATTTATTTCAGCATCCGAAGACTTCTGCATGTGTTGACTGATTGTGGCTCATTGAGTGGTGTAGTGTTATCGGTTTCACCAGCAAAGGACCTCAGGCGAGTACATCTCTGATAGTTTTTTGTATTTGATTATCCCTATACTTCTTGTATTTAATATTGTTTTACATTGATATTATGTTGATTCTTGACATGCTTGTCACACGAGATAGTAGTTATGGATTCTTGCATGTTGTTCGTGACCAATTTATTATCGTGTTCGTGACCTGTTTGGGATCCATGAGTACTGGTCGGACGAAGAAGTACATTATAGACATGTAAACATACCCAAAAATATATCCAAAATATTTATTCTTGTCTGATAGCAGTCGCACAACTAACGTACGGGGTGCCGTATTTACCCCCTAGCCATTTACATATCGAAAGTATATTTCAAATCTCTAGTTAGATATAATCTTGTTATATTTCAGTTTTCTTGTCATTGCTTACCTTGTGTACCATGTCTTCCTGCTTTTACTTGTATGATTCCTACCATGATTCCTGTTTATCCTTTATCATGTATTCCAGTATTATTACAGATTTATGGATTTCGTCATTTATTGATTCTGTTGTGAGATTGTACTCGTTCCATTTCTGACTGAAAACCAACATTTTTCAGGTTTAGCCACGATCACTCTTAGCACTGGGAAGGCATGGGTATGCTGAGGTCGACCTAGATAGTGGAACTAGCTGTCTTTTCTATATTGTGAGAACTTTGTATTTTTTCTTTAAATATAAATGTTGTAAATGTTGTAATAAATTTAGAAAGGTGAATGAGCAATAAAGTTTATTTTGAGCATTTATTTATTGTGTGCTTGACAGCGTTCTACCGCCGACTCTGCGGCGTAGGCTGGCTTGGACACGTCTCGTATCCGAAAAAGCGGGTACGGATCGTGTCACGTCCCAGTACCGAAATACGGAGACGGACTAGGCCAGCTACTCCATATGAGGTACGTAACGTCATACGACGATCGTGGCTATCGAGAGACTAGGGGGTACATGCTACAATCAAGTCTCCTATGTTCCCACGGAGTTCTATGTCTCAATCAATCAAGTCACATCAGCAATTAAATGAACATTAAAGATAACGCAGTAAGGCGTCCCCGATGCTTCATCAAAATGGTCATGAGAGACTAGCTTTATAATTTAGCTATCTCAGAGAGTCAGGAGTACAAAATTATACACAGCTGCAGTCTGTTTAATTACAATTATGTACTGACACAAAATATCAAGTAATCCGGCTAACAGGTGCCGGTGGCTAAACGCCGCAAAAGTATAAGCAGGAGTGGTGGAGAAGAAACCCACTCGAGTTTCCGGACCGCCATGCTCCTAGTATGCACCATGGATGTCAGGAAGGAAGATCGTGTCCTCCGGCTCTGCTATGAGATCTGGCCAAACAAAACCAGCAGGGTCAGCCCCGAATAGCAAGTACCGCCAAAGGGGCACAAGAGTTAAGATTAAAAACCCAGCTAATAGAATGACTGATAATAGTAATACTTATGCTACTATTATAGGGTGGCACAACATCTTCGAGCCCATATGGCACCCTTACAACCAAACAAGGATAAAAGGTGCCGCATGGAGTCGGGACGTGTCGTACTCTATAACTTTCACATAAGTTAAAAGGTATAAACAAGAAAATCTTCTGATCGTGACTTTGGTCGATAGCCTATCGCAGCACAATATCCAACCCAACAATCAAACAAGAACATGGGTTGGATCTTGTACCATGATAGACCATGTTCCTCAGTCATTCACAGAAGTAACACTTTACAACCAGAATAAGTCTTCCGTTCATAACTTCGGTCCACAGCCTGTCATAGTACGATAACCAACCCAACAATCAAACAAGAACATGGGTTGGATGACGTACCACAACAGTCCGCTTCCCTCGGTTATTCGCGAAAGGTGATAGGATACAAGCAAGTCATTTTCACGGCCAATCAAGTCTACTAGTTTCTAGTGGGACGAGGTTATCCTCGCATCATGTTATTTAGAAAATTCTCATATCGTATCTTTCCAGCAAGGCTAGCCAACCCAGGGGTTCGCGTAGACAGGTATGATTGAGCACAGGTCCCTCGTAAGGCCACCTTGCTAAAACATATAATATATAGCAGAAATTAATCGGATACAGTCATCCACACGTTGCAGATGACACAGTATCCGTGGAGACCAGCCGGCGCGTCGAGATAATATCTCAAGGCGGCTGGTGTAACACGATCTCGGGAATTTGTCCTCCCCATGCATCTAGTATGTTTAGTTGCCTAATTTAACCCTAGGTGAAATCTTGGACTCACATGCTGTGGCCTGCATGATTATCCTCCTAAAGTCGTACTTTAGTACGAGTATCCCAAAGAGGATCCATGTCAATCAGTATGTCAACATGTGCTACCCTCCTTAGTGTAGTGCATCATTGCAAATACGCCACGTGGAGTTACGAGTCATTTGTCGAGCATGAACAAGAACTGGGACATTCAGGTACATACATCGGGTAGGAACACTTTGTTCTCCGGGGTCACATTAGTGCTTATATCATGCTCGGGACAAAAGGTGTAAGGATATAAAATGGGCATATAATCTTTGATAAAATATCAAAAGCGTACGCACAAAGCACGCACGCTCAAGGGGAGCTGCGTACGTGAAAAGTCACGCAGGCTCAAGGGGAGAACTGCGTGAAAAGTCACGCAGGCTCAGGGGAGAACTGCGTGAAAAGTCACGCAGGCTCAGGGAGAGAGCTGCGTGAAAAGTCACGCAGGCTCAAGGGAGAGCTACATGAAAAGTCACGCAGGCTCAAGGGGAGAGCTGCGTGAAAAGTCACGCAGGCTCAAGGGGAGAGCTGCGTGAAAAGTCACGCAGGCTCAAGGGGAGAGCTGCGTGAAAAGTCACGCAGGCTCAAGGGGAGACACGCTCCCAACATGAAGCGTGCTCAAACAGGAGCACACTGCTCACTGTCTTCTCCAAACAGCAAGAACACCATGGTTAATCCCCAAACTTCAAAACATCACAACTTGGCCATCGGAACTCCAAATCCGGATTTCCAAAGTTCCATCTTGGGTGAAATGGAATTCTCTTCCACATAGAAGCATCAAAACCCACAAAACCCCAACGAAAATAGATCAAGACCAAGGAAATCCGAAAATGATCAAAACTTAGATCTACAAAAATCAAAGCTTCAAAGTGGAAATTTCCAAGTTCTAAACTAGTATAGATTGAGGAGAAGAACATGTTTTGGCAAATACTTTTATAAGAAATCATTGACAAAATTATGGATCCATCTCTTGAGCAAGTTGGTACTTGCCTTGGTTGGTGGAGGAAATAAATGAGAGGAAGTAAATAAGAGGAGAGAGATTGAGATGAGTTATATATAAAGATCTTGGACCCATGGGTTCATGATGAACCAAAGGGTTCATGATGAACCATTGGTGAACCAAGAATAGGTTACCCAAATGAGCCAAAACTGCAGGCCCAAATGTAGAAAATAAATTAGGAAATAATATTTTGTCGAATATTTTTGGGAAATGCATGAAGAAATACTGCATAATAAATATCGTATAAATTCAAGGTAAATATAATTTATGGGTTTACGTATTAAAATACGTATTCCAGGATTGGAGAGTGACATCTCTACCCTTCTTAGAAAAATTCCGTCCTCGGAATTCCAGCCAAGACAGGATAGTGAAATCAGGGCAAGCAAGGCACAATCATATACAAGTTAAATATCATAGTAGTTATTATCATACGTCACAAATTGCAAAACAAGCAGGTGCAGATAAACATGGAATCGTGTCAATAAGGTGCAAAAATATACCTTATTAGTCAAACAAATACGGATACCGAGATCTGATCTCGTCCTCGCGCTCCTAGGTTGACTCTCCCGAAGAGTGATGGTTCCAAGAAATACGGACAAGGCTTATCGTCCGATTCTTGAGTACCTTCCCTCGCCGGTCTAAAATAGATACGGGTTGTTCCTCGTAAGTTAGGTCGGTACCAACGACTAACTCAGAATGATCGAGGACATGACTCGGATCCGGGATATACCCACGTAATTGGGACACATGAAACACATCATGTATGCCAGTCAACGAAGGCGGAAGGGCAAGTCGATAAGCCACATCACCTACCCGAGCGAGAATCTTAAAAGGACCAACGTATCTTGGACTAAGCTTTCCTCGGGTTCCAAATCTGATGATACCCCGAGTAGGCGAAATTCGCAAAAACACTTGCTCGCCAACTCTAAAATCTAGAGGCCTACGATGCTGATCTGCCCAATGACGATGTCGGTCCTGAGCAACTCGAAGGCGCTCTCTGACCAACTTAACTATGTCCACAGTCTGCGTGATCATCTCTGGTCCCAACAACTTCCGTTCTCCGACGTCGTCCCATGCCAAAGGGGACCTGCACTTCCTTCCGTACAATGCTTCGAACGGGGCCATCTGAATGCTAGCCTGATAGCTGTTGTTATAGGAGAACTCCACTAGATGAAGGTAATCCTTCTAAGAACCGCCAAAATCTAAGGTACACGCCCGTAGCATATCTTCTAACGTCTGAATGGTTCTTTCTGATTGGCTGTCAGTTTGTGGATGATAAGCAGTACTGAATCTTAACTTGGTTCCCAAACTTTGGTGTAAGCTCCGCCAAAAATGGGAAGTAAACCGCGTATTCCGATCTGATACCATACTAACTGGAACACCGTGCTGCCTTACTATCTGCTTCATGTACATTTCTGCTAACTGCTCAGTAGTCTGTCCAACTCGGAAGGGAAGGAAATGAGCGACCTTCGTGAGTCGATCTACTATTACCCAGACTGCATTCTTACCAGTCGGGGATCTAGGTAAACCAGTCACAAAATCTATCGTGATGTGCTCCCATTTCCATTCTGGGATAGGAAGCGGCTGTAGCAACCCTGCTGGTCTCTGCTACTCGGCTTTCACCTGCTGACATACCAGACACTTGGATACAAATCTCGCTATCTCTCTTTTCATGCCATTCCACCAAAAGTACTGCCTGATATCTCGATACATCTTCGTTCCTCCTGGATGAATGGAGTAAATAGAACTATGAGCTTCGGACATAACTTCCTGTCGAAGGTCTCCACTCGGTACACAGAGTCTGTTTCCAAACCTGAGTGTACCATCTTCATGAATCACTAACTCCTTCCTACGGCCTGATTCACACTCCGACCGTAACTTCTGAATCTGTGGATCTCCTGCTTGTGCTGCCCTCATCCTCTCTACTAAGGTTGACTGAATCTGTATACTGGTCATTCTTCCTATATCCCTTGGCAAAACTACTTCGATTTCCATACTCTGAAGGTCTTCTAAAATATGCTTCTGCGAGGTCAAGATAAAGGCACTGTCTCTCCTACTCAGTGCATCTGCAACTATATTTGCCTTGCCTGGATGATACTGAAGATTTAAGTCAAAATCCTTCAGTAGTTCTAACCATCTTCTTTGCCTCATGTTCAAATCCCCCTGCGTGAATACGTATTTCAAACTCTTATGATCAGTATAGATCTCTACCCGATCTCCGTATAAATAATGCCTCCACAACTTGAGTGAAAACACCACAGCTGCTAACTCCAAATCGTGAGTCGAGTAATTCTTCTCATGGTCTCGAAGCTGTCGAGACGCATATGCTATCACCTTTCCGTGCTGCATCAATACACATCCAAGTCCCTTCCCAGATGCGTCACAATATACTGTAAAGCCTCCCGCTCCTACTGGAAGCGTCAAGATCGGGGCTGAGATCAATCTCTTCTTTAATTCTTCAAATGATGCCTGACAGCTAGCTGACCAAACAAACTCTACGTCCTTGTGCGTCAAACGCGTTAAGGGTACAGAGATCTTGGCAAAGTCCGCCACGAACCTTCTGTAGTAACCAGCTAATCCTAAGAAACATCACACTTCTGCAACCGTTCTCGGGACTGGCCAATGCTCCACGGCCTCAATCTTCTTCGGATCCACTGACACTCCTGCCCCAGAAATTACATGCCCCAGGAACGAAATGTGATCTAACCAGAATTCACACTTGTCGAGCTTCGCATAAAGTTGATGCTCCCTCAATGTCTGTAAGACAGTCCTAAGATGTTTCTCATGCTCCTCTTTACTGCTGGAATAGACAAGAATGTCATCTATGAACACCACCACAAATTTATCCAAATACGGCAGAAAGATGCGGTTCATTAAATCCATGAATATTGCGGGGGCGTTGGTTAGTCCAAAGGGCATTACTAAAAACTCATAATTCCCATATCTAGATCTAAATGCTGTCTTCGGTATATCTTGCCCCCGGACTCTTATTTGATAGTATCCTGACCGAAGATCGATCTTGGAAAAGATGCTGGCCTTGCTCAACTGGTCAAACAGGTCATCAATCCTTGGTAGTGGGTACTTATTCTTCACTGTTACTGCATTCAGCTTGCGGTAGTCGATGCACATCCTCGTCGACCCATCCTTCTTGGGAACTAGAATCACTGGCGCGGCCCAGGGCGATTTACTGTCTCGAATGAATCCCTTAGACTTCAATTCTTCTTTATGTTGATACAACTTATCCTGTTCTGACGGCGACATCCGGTAAACTCTGTCTGCGATAGGCCTCGTTCCAGGGTTTAACTCAATACTAAATTCTACCTCTCTGACTGGGGGTACCCCTGGGAGCTCATCAGGGAAGACGTCGAGAAAATCTTCGACCACTCTCGGAATCTGTCCTGGCTCTGACACTGCTGCTGAGATGACGCCTCCGGCCTGATTCTTCAAGGTTCGAGTAAAGATGAACTGTTCCATCCCAGGAACGCTGAATTTGACCCTACCTTCTCTACAATCAATTTTCGCATGACTGTCTCTCAACCAGTCCATGCCAAGAACAACATCAAAATTCCCTATAGGGAATTCAATCAATGATGCGGGCAGTAAATGCCCACACACCTCTACCGGACATGAAAAGTGCACTCTGCTAACTTCTACGAGCCCATTGCCGGTGAGTATATCCATCCTCTCCGGCAATGCCTCAAACTCTAATCCGATCCGTGTAGCATATTGTGCAGAGATGAATGAATGAGTAGCGCCTGAATCAAATAATGCTACAGCAGGAAATGAGGTGACGAGAATTTTACCTGCCACCACGTCACTAGACGCTAGAGCCTCTCCCAAGGATAATGTGAGAGCCTGTCCCTGGCCCCGCTGAGCTCCTTGTTGCGGCCTTCTTCGACCATGCTGTTGCTGCCTCTGAGGGCCTTCGGCTTCCTGTGCCTGGCGGAACATCTGAGCCTGCGTTGGTAGACGCTGGGCTAGGGGCCTTACTGCTAATACTGGCCCTCCACTCGGGGTTGCAACCGAAGCTGGCAATGCTGGAAACTGCTGAGCTGGCCCTCCTGGACTCTGTATCACAGGACAAGTGGAGATACGGTGGTCTGAACTACCAGACCTCAAGCATAAGCCATTCGCTGACCGGCACACCTCCCTCGTGTGCCCTGCCTTCCCACAGAATGTACAGTCCTGGGGTGCTCCCTGACGCTGTTGTTGGTTCCTCGGCTGCTGATGTCGAACTGGCGCTTTATTAGTTGACACGGCCGTCCTCCGCGGCGCTCCTGCATTATGAATACGTATACCGGGTGCTGGTGCCGATGTTCGCTGCATTGCTCCTCCTCCAACATGGGAATGCGATCTCTTCTGACCTCCTGTCCTCGATGCCAACCTCTGCTGGGTAAGCTCGTGCCTCCGAGCTGCCGTCAAAACAGCGTCAAACGTCTGGTAGTCGTGTCCTTCCACAAGCTGTAATAGTTCCAAATGAAGTCCCTGCTGGAACCTCATAGCTTTCTCTGGCTCCGTTGCCACCATTGCTGGTGCGAAACGGCACAATCTACAGAACTCTGCTGCATACCCATCTACGGTCTTGCCTGCTTGCTTGAGACTGATAAACTTTTGCTGGAGCTCATATCGAGCCACTACACCAAAATACTTGGCCTTGAATCTGTCACTGAAGGTGGTCCAACGAACAGGGCGTCTTGTACCAACTTCTTCTGAGGCCCACCAGTCGCGGGCAAGATCCTGAAGTACCAGTTTGACCTGATCAACCTTCTCATCATCTGGAACCTTGGCTGCCACAAGAATGGCTTCGATGTCTTGAATCCAGGCATCCGCAGTGATGGCATCCTCCGTGCCATCAAAATACCTCGGGTTCAAGCGACAAAACCTTCCTGATGCTTCCGAGTCAGCTCCGAGACTCCTCTCAAGAGCTAACTGAATCCCCTGGTTCAGCAACACGTTCTGCTCCTACTGCCGAGTCTGTTGCTGTGGGTTAGTGACAAGAAACCCCCGGATGAACTCCAGGAGTGCTACGACGTCTGGTACTGCTGTCGCTGCTGGTACTGCAGGAGCCTCAGTAACCCGCGACTCCACTGCCTCTGGTCCCACTTCTACTCGTGCCTGCACTGGAGAAGGTTCTCTCCCCTATTGCCGCCCAGTCGAGCCGTGCTCTTGCTGCTCTTCCTCATGGGCCTCTCCCGCTACTGAGAATGAAGCACCCCTATAGAGAAAGATATATGATTATCAAGTTCGAACGAGGAAGATTTCGAGGATGCAAGTCAGGTTAGAGATCAAGGCAAGGACAGAGAATTCGAATCAGAATTTCAAGGGGAACAAGTTTTGATTGAGACTCCTAATAATTCGCAATACCCCACAAGTCTGATAAAGAGACCTGCATGGGCCACCACTAAAACCTTGTCACGCCCCAGTACCGAAATACGGAGACGGACTAGGCCAGCTACTCCATATGAGGTACGTAACGTCATACGATGATCGTGGCTGTCGAGAGACTAGGGGGTACATGCTACAATCAAGTCTCCTATGGTCCCACGGAGTTCTATGTCTCAATCAATCAAGTCACATCAGCAATTAAATGAACATTAAAGATAAAGCAGTAAGGCGTACCCGACGCTTTATCAAAATGGTCATGAGAGACTAGCTTTATAATTTAGCTATCTCAGAGAGTCAGGAGTACAAAATTATACACAGCTGCAGTCTGTTTAATTTCAATTATGTACTGACACAAAATATCAAGTAATCCGGCTAACAGGTGCCGGTGGCTAAACGTCGCAAAAGTATAAGCAGGAGTAGTAGAAAAGAAACCTACTCGAGTTCCCGGACCGCCATGCTCCTAGTATGCACCATGGATGTCAGGAAGGAAGATCGTGTCCTCCGGCTCTGCTATGAGATCTGGCCAAACAAAACCAGCGGGGTCAGCCCCGAATAGCAAGTACCGCCAAAGGGGCACAAGAGTTAAGATTAAAAACCCAGCTAATAGAATGACTGATAATAGTAATACTTATGCTACTATTATAGGGTGGCGCAACATCTTCGAGCCCATATGGCACCCTTACAACCAAACAAGGACAAAAGGTGCCGCATGGAGTCGGGACGTGTCGTACTCTATAACTTTCACATAAGTTAAAAGGTATAAACAAGAAAATCTTCTGATCGTGACTTTGGTCGATAGCCTATCACAGCACAATATCCAACCCAACAATCAAACAAGAATATGGGTTGGATCTTGTACCATGATAGACCATGTTCCTCAGTCATTCACAGAAGTAACACTTCACAACCAGAATAAATCTTCCGTTCATAACTTCGGTCTACAGCCTGTCATAGTACGATAACCAATCCAACAATCAAACAAGAACATGGGTTGGATCACGTACCACAATAGTCTGCTTCCCTCGGTTATTCGCGGAAGGTGATAGGATACAAGCAAGTCATTTTCACGGCCAATCAAGTCTACGAGTTTCTAGTGGGACGAAGTTATCCTCGCATCATGTTATTTAGAAAATCCTTATATCGTATCTTTCCAGCAAGGCTAGCCAACCCAGGGGTTCGCGTAGACAGGTATGATTGAGCACAGGTCCCTCGTAAGGCCACCTTGCTAAAACATATAATATATAGCAGAAATTAATCGGATACAGTCATCCACTCGTTGTAGATGACACAGTATCCGTGGAGACCAGCCGACACGTCGAGACAATATCTCAAGGCGGCTGATGTAACACGATCTCGGGAATTTGCCCTCCCCATGCTTCTATTATGTTTAGTTGCCTAATTTAACCCTAGGTGAAATCTTGGACTCACATGCTGTGGCCTGCATGATTATCCTCCTAAAGTCGTACTTTAGTACGAGTACCCCAAAGAGGATCCATGTCAATCAGTATGTCAACATGTGCTACCCTCCTTAGTGTAGTGTATCATTGCAAATACGCCACGTGGAGTTACGAGTCATTTGTCGAGCATGAACAAGAACTGGGATATTCAGGTACGTACATCGGGTAGGAACACTTTGTTCTCCGGGGTCACATTAGTGCTTATATCATGCTCGGGACAAAAGACGTAAGGATATAAAATGGGCATATAATCTTTGATAAAATATCAAAAGCGTACGCACAAAGCACGCACGCTCAAGGGGAGCTGCGTACGTGAAAAGTCACGCAGGCTCAAGGGGAGAACTGCGTGAAAAGTCACGCAGGCTCAGGGGAGAACTGCGTGAAAAGTCACGCAGGCTCAGGGAGAGAGCTGCATGAAAAGTCACACAGGCTCAAGGGAGAGCTGCATGAAAAGTCACGCAGGCTCAAGGGGAGAGCTGCGTGAAAAGTCACGCAGGCTCAAGGGGAGAGCTGCGTGAAAAGTCACACAGGCTCAAGGGGAGAGCTGCGTGAAAAGTCACGCAGGCTCAAGGGGAGAGTTACGTGAAAAGTCACGCAGGCTCAAGGGAGACACGCTTCCAACAGGAAGCATGCTCAAACAGGAGCACACTGCTCACTGTCTTCTCCAAACATCAAGAACACCATGGTTAATCCCCAAACTTCAAAACATCACAACTTGGCCATCCGAACTCCAAATCCGGATTTCCAAAGTTCCATCTTGGGTGAAATGGAATTCTCTTCCACATAGAAGGATCAAAACCCACAAAACCCCAACGAAAATAGATCAAGACCAAGGAAATCCGAAAATGATCAAAACTTAGATCTACAAAAATCAAAGCTTCAAAATGAAAATTTCCAAGTTCTAAACTAGTATAGATTGAGGAGAAGAACTTGTTTTGGCAAATAGTTTTATAAGAAATCATTGACAAAATTATGGATCCATCTCTTGAGCAAGTTGGTACTTGCATTGGTTGGTGGAGGAAATAAATGAGAGGAAGTAAATAAGAGGAGAGAGATTGAGATGAGTTATATATAAAGATCTTGGACCCATGGGTTCATGATGAACCAAAGGGTTCATGATGAACCATTGGTGAACCAAGAATAGGTTACCCAAATGAGCCAAAACTGCAGGCCCAAATGTAGAAAATAAATTAGAAAATAATATTTTGTCGAATATTTTTGGGAAATGCATGAAGAAATACTGCATAATAAATATCGTATAAATTCAAGGTAAATATAATTTATGGGTTTACGTATTAAAATACGAATTCCAGGATTGGGGAGTGACATCTCTACCCTTCTTAGAAAAATTTCGTCCTCGAAATTCCAGCCAAGACAGGATAGTGAAATCAGGGCAAGCAAGGCACAATCATATACAAGTTAACTATCATTGCAGTTATTATCATACGTCACAAATTGCAAAACAAGCAGGTGTAGATAAACATGGAATCGTGTCAATAAGGTGCAAAAATATACCTTATTAGTCAAACAAATGCGGATACCGAGATCTGATCTCGTCCTCGCGCTCCCAGGTTGACTCTCCCGAAGAGTGATGGTTCCAAGAAACACGGACAAGGCTTATCGTCCGATTCTTGAGTACCTTCTCTCGCCGGTCTAAAATAGATACGGGTTGTTCCTCGTAAGTTAGGTCGGTACCAACGACTAACTCAGAATGATCGAGGACATGACTCGGATCCGGGACATACCCACGTAATTGGGACACATGAAACACATCATGTATGCCAGTCAACGAAGACGGAAGGGCAAGTCGATAAGCCACATCACCTACCCGAGCGAGAATCTTAAAAGGACCAACGTATCTTGGACTAAGCTTTCCTCGGGTTCCAAATCTGATGATACCCCGAGTAGGCAAAATTTGCAGAAATACTTGGTCGCCAACTCTGAAATCTAGAGGCCTACGATGCTGATCTGCCCAATGACGATGTCGGTCATGTGCAACTCGAAGGCGCTCTCTAACCAACTTAACTATGTCCACAGTCTGCGTGATCATCTCTGGTCCCAACAACTTCCGTTCTCCGACGTCGACCCATACCAAAGGGGACCTGCACTTCCTTCCGTACAATGCTTCGAACGGGGCCATCTGAATGCTAGCCTGATAGCTGTTGTTATAGGAGAACTCCACTAGATGAAGGTAATCCTTCCAAGAACCGCCAAAAACTAAGGTATACGCCCGTAGCATATCTTCTAACGTCTGAATGGTTCTTTCTGATTGCCCGTCAGTTTATGGATGATAAGCAGTACTGAATCTTAACTTGGTTCCCAAACTTTGGTGTAAGCTCCGCCAAAAATGGGAAGTAAACCGCGTATTCCGATCTGATACCATACTATCTGGAACACCGTGCTGCCTTACTATCTGCTTCATGTACATTTCTGCTATCTGTTCAGTAGTCTATCCAACTCGAAAGGGAAGGAAATGAGCGACCTTCGTGAGTCGATCTACTATTACCCAGACTGCATTCTTACCAGTCAGGGATCTAGGTAAACCAGTCACAAAATCCATCGTGATGTGCTCACATTTCCATTCTGGGATAGAAAGCGGCTGTAGCAACCCTGCTGGTCTCTGCTGCTCGGCTTTCACCTGCTGACATATCAGACACTTGGATACAAATCTCGCTATCTCTCTTTTCATGCCATTCTACCAAAAGTACTGCCTGATATCTCGATACATCTTCGTTCCTCCTGGATGAATGGAGTAAATAGAACTATGAGCTTCCGACATAACTTCCTGTCGAAGGTCTCCACTCGGTACACAGAGTCTGTTTCCAAACCTGAGTGTACCATCTTCATGAATCACTAACTCCTTCCTATGGCCTGATTCACACTCCGACCGTAACTTCTGAATCTGTGGATCTCCTGCTTGTGCTGCCCTTATCCTCTCTACTAAGGTTGACTGAATCTGCATACTGGTCATTCTTCCTATATCCCTTGGCAAAACTACTTCGATTCCCATACTCTGAAGGTCTTCTAAAATATGCTTCTGCGAGGTCAAGATAAAGGCACTGTCTCTCCTACTCAGTGCATCTGCAACTATATTTGCCTTGCCTGGATGATACTGAAGATTTAAGTCAGAATCCTTCAGTAGTTCTAACCATCTTCTTTGCCTCATGTTCAAATCTCGCTGCGTAAATACGTATTTCAAACTCTTATGTTCAGTATAGATCTCTACCCGATCTCCGTATAAATAATGCCTCCACAACTTGAGTGAAAACACCACAGCTGCTAACTCCAAATCGTGAGTCGGGTAATTCTTCTCATGGTCTCGAAGCTGTCGAGACGCATATGCTATCACCTTTCCGTGCTGCATCAATACATATCCAAGTCCCTTCCCAGATGCATCACAATATACTGTAAAGCCTCCCACTCCTACTGGAAGCGTCAAGATCGGGGCTAAGATCAATCTCTTCTTCAATTCTTGAAATAATGCCTGACAGCTAGCTGACCAAACAAACTCTACGTCCTTGTGCGTCAAACGCGTTAAGGGTGCAGAGATCTTGGCAAAGTCCGCCACGAACCTTCTGTAGTAACCAGCTAATCCTAAGAAACTTCGCACTTCTGTAACCGTTCTTGGGACAGGCCAATGCTCCACGGCCTCAATCTTCTTCGGATCCACTGACACTCCTGCCCCAGAAATTACATGCCCCAGGAACGAAATGTGATCTAACCAGAATTCACACTTGTCGAGCTTCGCATAAAGTTGATGCTCCCTCAATGTCTGTAAGACAGTCCTAAGATGTTTCTCATGCTCCTCTTTACTGCTGGAATAGACAAGAATGTCATCTATGAACACCACCACAAATTTATCCAAATACGGCAGAAAGATGCGGTTCATTAAATCCATGAATATTGCGGGGGCGTTGGTGAGTCCAAAGGGCATTACTAAAAACTCATAATTCCCATATCTAGATCTAAATGCTGTCTTCGGTATGTCTTGCCCCCGGACTCTTACTTGATAGTATCCTGACCGAAGATCGATCTTGGAAAAGATGCTGGCCTTGCTCAACTGGTCAAACAGGTCATTAATCCTTGGTAGTGGGTACTTATTCTTCACTGTTACTGCATTCAGCTTGCGGTAGTCGATGCACATCCTCGTCGACCCATCCTTCTTGGGAACTAGAATCACTGGCGCGGCCCAGGGCGATTTACTGTCTCGAATGAATCCCTTAGACTTCAATTCTTCTTCATGTTGATACAACTTATCCTGTTCTGACGGCGACATCCGGTAAACTCTGTCTGCGATAGGCCTCGTTCCAGGGTTCAACTCAATGCTAAATTCTACCTCTCTGACTGGGGGTACCCCTGGGAGCTCATCAGGGAAGACATCGAGAAAATCTTCGACCACTCTCAGAATCTGTCCTGGCTCTGACACTGCTGCTGAGATGACGCCTCCGGCCTGATTCTTCAAGGTTCGAGTAAAGATGAACTGTTCCATCCCAGGAACGCTGAATATGACCCTACCTTCTCTACAATCAATTGTCGTATGACTATCTCTCAACCAGTCCATGCCAAGAACAACATCAAAATTCTCTATAGGGAATTCAATCAATGATACGGGCAGTAAATGCCCACACACCTCTACCGGACATGAAAAGTGCACTCTGCTAACTTCTACGAGCCCATTGCCGGTGAGTATATCCATCCTCTCCGGCAATGCCTCAAACTCTAATCCGATCCGTGTAGCATATTGTGCAGAGATGAATGAATGAGTAGCGCCTGAATCAAATAATGCTACAGCGGGAAATGAGGTGACGAGAATTTTACCTGCCACCACGTCACTAGACGCTAGAGCCTCTTCTAAGGATAATGTGAGAGCCTGTCCCTGGCCCCGCTGAGCTCCTTGTTGCGGCCTTCCTCGACCATGCTGCTGCTGCCTCTGAGGGCCTTCGGCTTCCTGTGCCTGGCGGAACATCTGAGCCTGCGTTGGTAGACGCTGGGCTAGGGGCCTTACTGCTAATACTGGCCCTCCACTCGGGGTTGCCACCGGAGCTGGTAATGCTGGAAACTGCTGAGCTGGCCCTCCTGGACTTTGCATCACAGGACAAGTGGAGATACGGTGGTCTGAACTACCACACCTCAAGCATAAGCCATTCGCTGACCGGCACACCTCCCTTGTGTGCCCTGCCTTTCCACAGAATGTACAGCCCTGGGGTGCTCCCTGACGCTGTTGTTGGTTCCTCGGCTGCTGATGCCGAACTGGCACTGTATTAGTTGACACGGCCGTCCTCCACGGCGCTCCTGCATTATGAATACGTACACCGGGTGCTGGTACCGATGTTCGCTGTATTGCTCCTCCTCCAACCTGGGAATGCGATCTCTTCTGACCTCCTGTCCTCGATGCCAACCTCTGCTGGGTAAGCTCGTGCCTCCGAGCTGCCGTCAAAACAGCGTCAAACGTCTGGTAGTCGTATCCTTCCACAAGCTGTAATAGTTCCAAATGAAGTCCCTGCTGGAACCTCATAGTTTTCTCTGGCTCCATTGCCACCATTGCTGGTGCAAAACGGCACAATCTGTAGAACTCTGCTGCATACCCATCTACGGTCTTGCCTGCTTGCTTGAGACTGATAAACTTTTGCTGGAGCTCATATCGAGCCACTACGCCAAAATACTTGGCCTTGAATCTGTCACTGAAGGTGGTCCAACGAACAGGGCGTCTTATACCAACTTCTTCTGAGGCCCACCAGTCGCGGGCAAGATCCTGAAGTACCAGTTTGACCTGATTAACCTTCTCATCATCTGGAACCTTGGCTGCCACAAGAATGGCTTCGATGTCTTGAATCCAGGCATCCGCAGAGATGGCATCCTCCGTGCCATCAAAATACCTCGGGTTCAAGCGACAAAACCTTCCTGATGCTCCCGAGTCAGCTCCGACACTCCTCTCAAGAGCTAACTGAATCCTCTGGTTCAGCAACACGTTCTGCTCCTGCTGTCGAGTCTGTTGCTGTTGGTTAGTGACAAGAAACCCCCGGATGATCTCCAGGAGTGCTACGGCATCTGGTACTGCTGTCGCTGCTGGTGCTGTAGGAGCCTCAGTAACCCGCGGCTCCACTGCCTCTGGTCCCACTTCTGCTCGTGCCTGCACTGGAGAAGGTTTTCTCCCCTGTTGCCGCCCAGTCAAGCCATGCTCTTGCTGCTCTTCCTCATGGGCCTCTCCTGCTACTGAGAATGAAGCACCCCTATAGAGAAAGATATAGGATTATCAAGTCCGAACGAGAAAGATTTCGAGGATGCAAGTCAGGTTAGAGATCAAGGCAAGGACAGAGAATTCGAATCATAATTTCAAGGGGAACAAGTTTTGATTGAGACTCCTAATAATTTGCAATACCCCACAAGTCTGATAAAGAGACCTGCATGGGCCACCACTAAAACCTTGTCACGCCCCAGTACCGAAATACGGAGACGGACTAGGCCAGCTACTCCATATGAGGTACGTAACGTCATACGATGATCGTGGCTATCGAGAGACTAGGGGGTACATGCTACAATCAAGTCTCCTATGGTCCCACGGAGTTCTATGTCTCAATCAATCAAGTCATATCAGCAATTAAATGAACATTAAAGATAAAGCAGTAAGGCGTCCCCGACGCTTCATCAAAATGGTCATGAGAGACTAGCTTTATAATTTAGCTATCTCAGAGAGTCAGGAGTACAAAATTATACACAGCTGTAGTCTGTTTAATTTTAATTATGCACTGACACAAAATATCAAGTAATCCGGCTAACAGGTGCCGGTGGCTAAACGTCGCAAAAGTATAAGCAGGAGTGGTGGAGAAGAAACCCACTCGAGTTCCCGGACCGCCATGCTCCTAGTATGCACCATGGATGTCAGGAAGGAAGATCGTGTCCTCCGGCTCTGCTATAAGATCTGGCTAAACAAAACCAGCGGGGTCAGCCCCGAATAGCAAGTACCGCCAAAGGGGCACAAGAGTTAAGATTAAAAATCCAGCTAATAGAATGACTGATAATAGTAATACTTATGCTACTATTATAGGGTGGCGCAACATCTTCGAGCCCATATGGCACCCTTACAACCAAACAAGGACAAAAGGTGCCGCATGGAGTCGGGACGTGTCATACTCTACAACTTTCACATAAGTTAAAAGGTATAAACAAGAAAATCTCCTGATCGTGACTTTGGTCGATAGCCTATCACAGCACAATATCCAACCCAACAATCAAACAAGAATATGGGTTGGATCTTGTACCATGATAGACCATGTTCCTCAGTCATTCACAGAAGTAACACTTCACAACCAGAATAAGTCTTCCGTTCATAACTTCGGTCCACAGCCTGTCATAGTACGCTAACCAACCCAACAATCAAACAAGAACATGGGTTGGATCACGTACCACAACAGTCCGCTTCCCTCGGTTATTCGCGGAAGGTGATAGGATACAAGCAAGTCATTTTCACGGCCAATCAAGTCTATGTGTTTCTAGTGGGACGAGGTTATCCTCGTATCATGTTATTTAGAAAATCCTCAGATCGTATCTTTCCAGCAAGGCTAGCCAACCCAGGGGTTCGCGTAGACAGGTATGATTGAGCACAGGTCCCTCGTAAGGCCACCTTGCTAAAATATATAATATACAGCAGAAATTAATCGGATACAGTCATCCACTCGTTGCAGTTGACACAGTATCCGTGGAGACCAGCCGGCGCATCGAGACAATATCTCAAGGTGGCTGGTGTAACACGATCTAGGGAATTTGCCCTCCCCATGCATCTAGTATGTTTAGTTGCCTAATTTAACCCTAAGTAAAATCTTAGACTCACATGCTGTGGCCTGCATGATTATCCTCCTAAAGTCGTACTTTAGTATGAGTACCCCAAAGAGGATCCATGTCAATCAGTATGTCAACATGTGCTACCCTCCTTAGTGTAGTACATTATTGCAAATACGCCACGTGGAGTTACGAGTCATTTGTCGAGCATAAACAAGAACTGGGACATTCAGGTACATACATCGGGTAGGAACACTTTGTTCTCCGGGGTCACATTAGTGCTTATATCATGCTCACATTAGTCACGCAGGCTCAAGGGGAGAGCTGCGTGAAAAGTCACGCAGGCTCAAGGGAAGACACGCTTCCAACAGGAAGTGTGCTCAAACAGGAGCACACTGCTCACTGTCTTCTCCAAACAGCAAGAACACCATGGTTAATCCCCAAACTTCAAAACATCACAACTTGGCCATCCGAACTCCAAATCCGAATTTCCAAAGTTCCATCTTGGGTGAAATAGAATTCTCTTCCACATAGAAGCATCATAACCCACAAAACCCCAACGAAAATAGATCAAGACTAAGAAAATCCGAAAATGATCAAAACTTAGATCTACAAAAATCAAAGCTTCAAAATGGAAATTTCCAAGTTCTAAACTAGTATAGATTGAGGAGAAGAACATGTTTTGGCAAATAGTTTTGTAAGAAATCATTGACAAAATTATGGATCCATCTCTTGAGCAAGTTGGTACTTGCCTTGGTTGGTGGAGGAAATAAATGAGAGAAAGTAAATGAAAGGAGAGAGATTGAGATGAGTTATATATAAAGATCTTGGACCCATGGGTTCATGATGAACCAAAGGGTTCATGATGAACCATTGGTGAACCAAGAATAGGTTACCCAAATGAGCCAAAACTGCAGGCCCAAATGTAGAAAATAAATTAGAAAATAATATTTTGTCGAATATTTTTGGGAAATGCATGAAGAAATACTGCATAATAAATATCGTATAAATTCAAGGTAAATATAATTTATGGGTTTACGTATTAAAATACGTATTCCAGGATTGGGGAGTGACAGATCGTGACAAGTTTTTATGGTGGCCCATGCAGGTCAGTTTTCACAAATTGTGCGAACTCGTGGTAGTACCATATTAGTCGTACTACTGTGAGCCTGCGACTAGGAAATGCTTATTCACAACTAGGAGTAAATCAATTTTAAGAGAATGACTAGGAGTCCCTAATTTAAATTAACATTTGGGTAGTTAAGGTTGCTACATAGGTCTCACTAGATGACTTTCATAGAAGGATACACTATCGCATTTTGATTCGACGGTATTTCTCAGGAGGGTAGATTCGTAACATCTTCCCGAAAGTTTAAAAAATATCCTCTTATTTATTTGTTTGAATTAAATTATGATTTTAGAATTTTATAAATATTCATCATAGAAGGCTTTAGTCACGGTTAAGTTTCGGAGCACAAGATAACCAAGAATTTTGGCACTGAGAGTGTGGTCGAGTGTTTTGACTAGTGTTCAGGCCGAGTCATAGATGTATTCTAACTAAGAAAACCAGGCCAAATCGTGACATAACTCTAGAAATAATTTAATTATTTATTATTAAGATTTTTGGCTTTTAGAAGACCTGGTTGTTCCAAATTAGCCCAAACTCAACCCAAGCCTTGGTGGTCATGTAGTGCGACCAACGTCGTCCATGTAGATATATAGATGTCTATATATATTTTGGTAGTCCATTTCTAGTATTGGGGATAATTTCTATAAATTATATATTGAATATAATATACGTATTTTCTATTTAAATTTATATTTTACTTGGAAATATGATAACCTTCTCTTAGGATGATATTGTGGGATTTGGGGGATTTACTTAGGCTATATAAATATATACCTGTGTATAAATATATTCATAATAGGTAGACATAGTGCTTTATATATATTTTTCCCTCGATATTGAATATTAGAAAAATATAAATCTAAGTTTATATTTCTTTTACCCTCGGCCATTTTCCTCTAATCATGATCAATTGTACAACTTTATCTTATGTCTTTTCTAAATATCGCCCTATCATAAGTTCGTATCATTTATATTCTTTTCCTTGGATCTAAGGAATTATTTTTAAAATAACTTCTCCCTCAATTGTCTATTAATCTCAAGTTTTTTTTTTGGATTCAAAACTTTTCCTCTCAACGTTGAATATTTAATATCCGTAAAATAAGGGTTATAAGATTTTTTACTTATCTTGCCTTCGACCATATCCTTCCTAATAAATTGTTTTTCTTTTCAAGAAGCTGATCTTGTACTTGAAGAACAAATACTTACATTTTTTTCTATCTTTATCAACTTGTATGGTATTTTAAACTCCTTTGGTATTCTTTGAGATATAGTTGGAATAATTTTGATGACTTGCGATGACAAGACAGCAGCGCATTGTCGTCACTTATTTGAATTATCGAGAATACGGGTTCACTGCAGCCAGCAGCGTACTGGCGTGGCATGACCCCTAAGTTAAAATAATTTCAAGTAAGCGTGGGTGATCGAATATTATTAAATATATGTCTGGGTCTTCTTATATCATCCTTGAGTTGTTATGTCAAGGTTAGATAGAGTTGATAGAGTATTCGTTACCGTAACATAGCTTGAGTTGTGGAACCAAGGGTTTAATGCAGCTAGCTGTATACTGGCGAGGCATAAACTCTCGATAAAATGACTCCGATTATGTTTAGGAGTTTCGAATACCATAGAGACTACGTCTTATTGGCATATAACTATTAAGTTTTCAAATTGATTTGTGCTTATTTCTAGTCACAATCTTCTCAATAAACCGAAAATTTTCCCTTCCTTTCTTATCCTTCTTTTTTCAGATTGTCATCTTTTAATATAATTTCGATTAGATTCCTAAACCTATCTAGATTTTGATTCCAAACTCATGCCTAAATAATTGTGGATAAATATCTTAAGCATATCGAAACGATTTTAGATTTGATCATCCTTGAACAATTTCGATCATGACTAGACTCCTTTTATTATATTTCGATCGAGTCGAATTCGTATCCTTTCCTAGGTTTAATTCTATATACAATCGATCAGGTTAGAACGATTTCGATTTGGATCATCCTTAAATACCTTTTGATCATGACCCAAACTATTCGACTGTATTTTGATCGTGCCAATTCACCTGTCATCCTAGAATTCAATTCCATGATCGGGCCTAAATAAATTTTGTTCAACTAGTTGTTCATACCAAGAGGATTTCAATTTTGATCGATCTTAAACCATTTTATCGAGACTAAACCATAACCGTGTCTATGATTTCAACTAAATCATAGCTAAGATTATACCTTCATTCCAGCTACGGTCATGACTATTTTGATCATAATTATGCTCGTGCCAACTTTCTATTTTCGCCCTGCTTGGATGACTTGCACGATTAGCCTTGATCGTGACTGCCTCTTAAATGTGAATAACATCCTGTTTAGATTTCATCGAGAACTTTGGCCATTCCTTAAAAAGCTGGTAATGACTCAACTATGTTGATCATAGATCAGTCGTGCCCAATCATTTCAATTTAGATCATTCTTAAAAAACATTTGCTTGTCAACTAGACCATTTGACCGAATACTAGTCGTACCAAATCACACTCTCCATTTGTTTAGTATCTTTGTCATTTTTACGCGTGACTAATTAGATCATGAATCATATTACTCCCTTGATTATACCATTTGTCGTTTTATTCATATCAATTAAAAATTTGGTTCCATGATCATTCTTCATAGTCGTGCCTAATCGTGCTCTTTGAAATTTTGGAGATGAATTATTTTTAAGGTGGGTAGAATTATAAACCCACATCCCTACTTTCAAAAGTTTTATTTTATTTTATTTTAATAAATTTTGGTCAAAAAATAGATTTTTATTTGTAACCACTATAGAATATATTTGGATGACAACAGAATTTTTTATCAAACTATTTTTTATTTAGAATTTAAAAAATATAGTTTAAATTATTTTCTAATATTAATTATCAATTAAATTTATTTTGTATATTTTAATTATTTGATTCAGTCTTGGACTAGCAAAGATATGTACTGTTTTGATAATATACACAATATTTTCCAAGTCCTTTGATACACATATTATTCGTTTAAATTATTTTTATATTATATTTAGATTCTATCAAATGCATTTTAACATTCTAATAAAATCATGAATTATTTTTTTAAAATCATTATGGATTGATTTTGATTTGATAAATCCAATACTTATTTAAAATTTTAGAAGAGATTTTATTCCAAGATTATTTGAATTACTATTTTATCAAGAGTTATATTAAATTTAAATTATTACTATATTATTTTAGAGGATATTGTAATTGTGGAAAATATACAACCATAAGTATCTGAATTACTCTTAACAATATTTTGACAATTGATTTCATTACCAGGATTATTTTAAGTAATATGTATTATTTTAGACAATACTTTATGAATAATTTCGGGCAGGACTGGGTTAAACCCCTAGATTTTCTTTTTCGGAGTTTAAATTTTTTATTCATTTATTTATTCACATATTTTATTTGTCGGGGTTGAAGGCAGATTTCGTCTATACTATGTTTATAATTATTTTCCTTAGCAAGCTTGTTTCAAAATCAAAATTGAGAGCATTTTAGGACTGTTAGAGTTTCAAACATTTTCTTCCTATTTTTATTTATTCGATCAATTTTCTTTATCTAAAGTTCTACTACCTCTCACCAACCTACCAAGTCTGAATACCCTGGTAGTCCTTAAATTCGAGGACGAATTTATTTTTAAGGTGGGTAGATTTATAGCTCCCCTTCCCGAAATTTTTGAATTATTTTTATATTATCTATTTGATTTAAATATGATTTTTAGAACATTATAAATAATTAATTAGTTAATTATTACGGTGAATGACTTAAGTCTTTGTAGAGTTATGGAGCACAAAACGACTAGGAATTGTGGCATAGAAGAAGTAGCAGTGTGCCTTGACTAGTGTACTAGCCATGCTAGGAGAAGCCTAGCCATAGGGGTGTCCGAACTAGAAAAACCAGGCCAAGTTATGACTTGACCCTTTTAAATCATTTAATTATATATTATTTAATATATATTGACTTTTAGATGACCGGGTTGTGCTAATTTAGTCTGAACTCAGCCCAAACTGGACTTAAACCCATGTGGTCGAGTAGTGTGCTCAAAGACGTCCATGTAGACGTACATATTGCATTTATTAATTTTGATTGTCCAAATAGGCATTTCATATATAAAGGATTTATATATATACAATATATTTTTTATTGTTATTGAATTGATATTCTATTTTAGAGATAGGACGAACACCATACTTAGCTACCCTTGTGCAGTTGGCGATATTTAGGCTATACCTGCAATTTCAAATACATCTAGCATTGAATTATTGTATTTTGCTCTCTTACATTTTGTTATTAATATTGTTGTGATAATTGATGTGTATATATACGCATATAATTATCATTTGTTATTTCTATTTTGATAATAAATATATTTTATAATCTGTGTACACATTGTTACACTAACTCTATACTAGGAGGAGGTAATATTATGATTTTTGGAAGTATTATATCATATATATATATATATATATATATATATATATATATAATTATATATATATAATTATATAGGCATATAAATATAAATTCAGAATTTATTAATGTATATACATATTACATGTCATATATATATAGATGTAGATGTGTATGTGTGTGTGTGTGTGTATATATATATATATATATATATATATATATATATATATATATATATATATATATATATATATATATATATATATATATATATTGGAAACAGGAAATTTATTGACTAAAGCAGGATGCGGCCCACAACAACCAGCCCACTACAACCCAAAATGGGGCTGGAACACGACAAACAAAACGAAACCAGGCGCTAAGCCCACAACCGGGCAGCAGCCGGTCCAAACAAAACCGAAATGAAAAGTGGGGGGGGGGGGGGGGGGCACGTGGCCAGCGGGTGGCAGGGTTCGAAAAAGGTAATATTTATATATTTATATATTTATATTTATAAAAAACTATATATATATTTATATATATAAATATAAATATATATATATTTATATATATAAATATAAATATATATATATATATATATATATATATATATATATATATATATATATATATATATATATATATATATATATATATATATTAACCGAAAAGGAACTTTATTGAAAAACAGGAAACAGGACTGGGCCCATGAGTGGGCGCCAGCCCGATATAAGACCAGAACGGGACCAGGCCAGGGCCCACAGGCGAGCAACTGCTGGACCACCCCAAACCGGGGTATCAAAATTTGAAAATGCAAAAACAAAAGTGGACCGGTGGGAGGGGGCACGTGTAGGGGACAGGGGGGGCACGTGGGGGGACGGGTGGGGGCGGGCCCGAATGGGGGCACGTGGAACAGGTGCGGGGGCCGAGGAGCCCTTGTCCGGGCGCGGGGGCCGAGGAGCTCAGGCCTGGCGCAAGGCCCGAGGGGGGACGGAGGGCCCGAGGGGCTCGGGACACTGCGGCGGGGGAGGGCGCAGACCCTCCGGGAGGGGCGGAGCTCCGACAAGAGTGGGTCCGCGCTGAACAGAGAGGGGGCACGTGGAGGACCTGCACGGGGCCCGAAGTGGCCAGCACGGAGACCGACGCGCGTGGGCCAGCACGGAGACCGAAGTGGCACATGCTGGTCCCGAGGAGCGCTGGTCTCGAAGGGGCGGCCGGGCCCGGAAAGCTGCGCCGAGCGGAGACGACCGCAGCGATGCCTGGAAGGGGGCGGGGGAGGGGCCACCGACGAGCCGGAGGGGAAGGGGGCACTCCGGGAGACGACGGGGACGGCGCGCTGCTCCGAGAGGGGAGGCTGAGAGGGAAGCGGTGAACGGGGGCACCGGCGGAGAAGCCAGGGGCCAGCACGGGCGGGGCCAGGAAGGGGAGGGGTCCGCCGACCGAGGAAGGAGCCGCCGACGGAGGTGGATCTCAGCTACAGGAGGGGGAGAGGCGGCACGGAGGATGGCCGACGAAGGGGGGGATATGATGGGAGAGGATCCAACGGAGCACGTGCACGCCTGGAGGGGAGACGAGGGGTGTGCTCGGCCAGCGGGGGCCGCTCAACGGCAAGGAGGGGGGTCTTGAGCATAAGCCGAAGCGATCGCCGTAGGCCGGAGGGAGGCTGGGAAGCGGCCAGGGGAGGGAGGCCAACGGGAAACGAGAAGGGTGGGGGGAGCACTCCGCCGGGGGCCGCGGGGCCACGAGCGTCCAAGATGGGAGGTCCGTCGCCGACGGTGGAGACAGAGCGGCAGGGTGGGAAGCCCCCGGGAAGGCGGGGGCAGGGGAAAGGGAGGCGCACCTGGGGACATCCACCGTGGCTCCGGGGAGGGCGAGGGGTCCAAGGTGGGTGAGAGGGGCTGAGGGCTGGGGGGCTCCTTGTCCGCCGGAGAACGGGGCGGGGGCGGGGGTCGGGGGGCCGAAGGAGGAGACGGCCACGGGAGGGGGCCACTTGAGCGCTGGGCAGGCGGGCGGAGGAATACCGGAGGTGGTGCTCCCGAGGCGAGGTCAGCAGCTACCGAGCCGTGGGGGGCGAGCTGGGGAGGTCGGGCACCGGGAGGGCCACAGAAGGCAGTGGTGGGGGAGGAGAGGGGGGTACGGGGAGGGGGGAAGGGGGGACCCAGGAGGGATGGGAGCAGGCTGACAACGGGGGGGGGAGGTGAATGGCGCCGAGGAAGACGCCGGAAACGACGCCGGGGGCGGAGGGGGCGCCAGCGCCGGCGGGGCCGAGCGGAGGGGGTGGCGATCCACGGAGAGGGGAACCACGGGGGCCAGGCCATCCACAGCGGCCATGCTGCGCAAGGGCAGGGGTGGCCGTCGGCGGTGCTCCGGTGCACGCCGAAGAAGAGGGAGGGACCCCTCGGGCGGAGAGCTGGAGCTCTCATCCACACTTGTCTATATATATATATATATATATATATATATATATAAATATAAATATATATATATAGGTGTATGGGTATTTGTGTGTGTGTGTGTGTGTGTGTGTGTATATATATATATATATATATATATATATATATATATTGGGAGATGATCGCGTGCGCAACCCTAGCGCCGCGGTGATCTTCTGAAGATTTCTTCGTCTCCCGTCGTTTCCGGCTTGGCCGACGGCCAGGCCGGAGCCCCGATAGCCGCGCCCAAGTCCTTTGCAGAGGTGGTCGCTGGTCGTGTTGAGGCTCCCCCTAAAATGGCTTCCCGACCGGTCTCTTTCTTTAAGGGCGCGCCTGCCATTACTTTTACTGAAGATGAGGAAGTGTCTCTTGTGGCGCCTTTAAAATTTGCCCTTATTGGGAAATTTTCTCACAACAAACCTCCGATCGAGGTGATTCGCAAAGCTTTGCAAGGATTTGAGTTTAAGGGATCAATCAAGGCAGGAGTTATTGATCGGAAACACATCTTAATCCGTCCATCTATTGAGGAAGATTATCTTCACCTCCGATCTAAGGAGATGTGGTTTCTAGCTCGTGCGCCCATGCGCATCTTCAAGTGGGAACCCGACTTTACACCAATGGTTGAATCGGCTTTGATGCCGGTGTGGGTGACCCTCCCTGATTTGCCTCATCATCTTTATGCAAAAGAAGCTCTTTTCGCGATCATGTCAGCGATTGGGACACCTTTAAAGATAGATCGGGCGACGGAAGAACTAGCCAGACCTAGCATGGCTAGGGTTTTCGTTGAGATAGATGCAGCAAAACCATTGCAAAGACGAGTTCGCATCAATTTATCCAAGGGAAGGAGCTTCTGGCAAAACGTCGAATATGAACATATACCACTTTACTGCAATCATTGTTTTCATCTAGGGCACACGGTGGACTCCTGTAAATTGAAGAACAAGGGAAAGGCTATCATGCAAGAGGGGTTACCTGAAATAGTCATTAACGCACGATGGGACACGCGTCGGCCTCACAATCCTCCACAAGTCACGTCGATCTTGCAACACGAGGTTGCTGACCAAGCAAACAATAATGACGCTGCGAACCCATCGGTTGGAGGGATTAATGATGATATTGCAGCCACTAACATTGAAGCTTCCATGCCGCCATCTCACGATCCTCCAGGAGACAATAACTCAGGTCCAAGTGTTCCAATCAGAATAGAGCAACAGTCAGCCATAAATAACTTTGAGTTGTGCATGGATAATCCCGTCGATGTGACGGCGGGGGTTTTGCCAGTCCAATCTACTGTTCAGGCCACTACAATGGTTCCTTCGTCTTCACTGGATGAGTTAGAGGAAGGTGAATTTCGGGGACTTCACAGTAATTGGGCAGATATAGTTGACGAAGAAGAACGTCTTGAAAAGAAAGATGGCAATATCATAGAGACAGCAGGGGAAGAGCAGGGTTCCAAGCATGAAAAAGGTGGAGAAGTTGGCCGAGACGCCACGCATACAGAGCCATTGCCACATGAAGCTCAAGAAGCAACAGGAGTCACTCAAAAACGTCCGAAAGGGAGGAAGGTGGTGGAGCCATCTGACAGAGTCACACGCTCGGCTGCATCAAAGACACTCGCTGGTAGCTCTCAAACCCTTAATGTTTAATTTCCTGATATGGAATGTTCGAGGAATTACGAACGCAATGACTTTTAAGAGGTTAAAGACTCTTATTAGAACTCATAAAATTAATTTGGTGGCTATTATTGAACCTAAAGTGGACAGTGAACAACTAACTTGTTATCGGGCTAAGTTAGGGTTTTCTGTGGCTTTCTCAAACTCTAAGGGCAATATTTGGATCATGGCTAGAGCTAACTGTGATATTTCATTAGTTGAGGATTTTGACCAGGCTCTTTCTGTTCGACTGGTTGATCCTTTGATACCAGTTGAGACCCTCCTCTCGATTGTGCATGGTGATAACAAAAAGGAAAGGAGACGGCTTCTATGGGATAGATTATTGGAGTTGTAAAGTTCGCAGGGACTGCCATGGATAGTGGGTGGCGACTTTAATACGGTTAGCAGATCGGAGAAGAAACTGGGGGGTCGACGTGCGGATGCGGTATCCATACAAGAGTTTGCTAACTTTCAATTAGCCGCAGGTGTTACTGAGATGCCTTACACTGGGAGCGCATATACCTGGGTGAAGTCGGACAATTCTGATCGTCGTGCTTCACGGCTGGATCAAGTACTCTTGGATAATAGATGGCAGCAGCCGGCACCTTGCTCGATAGAAGAACATCTGAACCGAACGGAATCGGATCATACTCCGATTTTAGTTCATTTATTAGCTCATCAGCAAGGCGGTCCTAAGCAATTCCGGTTCCTGGATTTCTGGTGTAAGCACACAGATTACAGAAAGCTAATCCAGGATACATGGTTTTCAGTGGATCACAAACTTGCCCTTACTAGAGTTGCCTTTCGTTTAGATGCGTGCAGGAAGGTGCTCTCGTCGTGGAGTCGTGCTACATATGGAGATTTGTTTCAAGCAGTCAGGGACGCGAAGGACAGAGTCTTAGCAGCTGAGCTAGCTTTCGAAGCTGATGACACTGAGTTAAACAGGATAGAACTTGCCCAAGCTACTGCTCTCCTGAAATAGCATATTCGAGTAGAGGAGGAATTCTGGAAACAAAAGTCCAGGTTGAAGTGGGACTTAGAAGGGGATAAGAACTCGGCTTATTTCCATGAATGTGTGAATTATAAGAAGAAAATACTCAGGATTCATTCTATTTCTACCCCGAATGATACTTTGTTGATTGATAAGGCACATATCCAATCGTATGCAGTAGAGTATTTCTCAGCATTATTTCAGAGAGGAGATATTAAAGATGATGAAGAATTGCTTTCAGTTATCCCCTGTTTAGTCGGGGATCATGAGAATGACTCTCTCATTGCTTTGCCATCCAAGGATGAGCTCCTAACAACGATTAAATCGTTGGACATGACTAGTGCCACAGGGCCTGATGATTTTACACCTAAATTTTTCTTTAACAGTTGGGAGATCATCGGTGACGATGTAACAGAGGCGGTGGGGATGTTCTTTGACGGATTCTCGTTACCTAGAGCCATTACAAAATACATCATTGGTTTTGATCCCTAAGACGAAGCAGCCAAAATATTTTTTGGATTACCGCCCTATCAGTTTGTGTTCGGTGCTGAACAAGATCATTTCGAAGACTTTAGCTCTTCGGTTGGCTCCTTTGTTGCCCAGTCTCATTTCTCCTGAACAGAACGGGTTTGTTCGTGGCCGAGAAATAGTAGATAACATTGTTCTTGCACAGGAGATTGTGGCGAAGATGAACAAGAAGCATTAGGAAGGCAATATAGCTATTAAGCTAGATATGATGAAGGCTTATGATCGTTTAGATTGGAGATTTTTGCTGAAAGTGCTGCAAAAATTTGGGTTTCATAATAAGTGGGTAGATATGATGCTTCCTATACAAAACAATGTATGGTTTTCTCCCCTTATCAATGGCGAATCAGCTGGCTATTTTCAGGCATTTCGTGGTGTTCGCCAGGGTGACCCCTTGTCCCCTGCTCTGTTCATCCTTGCGGCAGAGGCTCTCTCAAGAAGTTTGAAGTTGTTTCCAGCAACGGACGGATTCACTCCTTTCATCTCGCCTAGGGGTTGCATACCTATAACGCATTTATCTTATGCTGATGATGTGTTACTTTTTTCGGTAGGGGATATTAGATCTATAGCATTGACATATGATACTTTACGACGGTACGAAGATGTATCAGGGCAAAAAGTTAATGCGGCGAAGACTTCCCTTTATGTCTCGACAAACATAACACCTGAACGAGTTGCAGAGTTAGCTGAACGTACTGGTTTCTCTATTAGCGCACCTCCTTTTACCTATTTGGGATGTCCTATGGCTGCCGGACACCAGAATTCGGATATGTACGAAGATTTAATCAACAAAATCAGGACGAAAGTTGAAGGCTGGCATAACAAGCTTTTGTCGCCTGGGGGGAAGTTGGTGTTGATTAATTAGGTGCTTACTTCAATACCAGTGTACACGTTAGCTGCCTGCACTCCTCCTATTTCAGTATTGAAGCGAATTGAAGCAATTTTCAGTAATTTTTTCTGGGGTTCGATCCAGGGGGCTCCCAAACGTAGATGGTTGGGATGGGAGTCCATTGCTAGAATGAAGTCGGAGGGTGGGCTTGGCATTAAGCGATTGGAAGACATTATGAAGGCTTTTTCTATCAAGTTATGGTGGAAATTTTGAACTCTAGATAGTCTATGGGTGCATTTCTTTATGCAGAAATATTGCTCTCAGCAACACCCGAGTGCAGTCAGGATTACATCCAATGCATCTCATGTTTGGAAGAGACTCCTAGCAGGAAGGGAGATGGCTGATCAGTACATATTACAGGATACTGCGGGTCTACATTGGCGTCGAACTTCAGGTAGATTTACCTTAGCTTCGGCATGGGACGTCTCTAGAATGCAGTGGCCTTTAGCCCCTTCTTTCGTCCATATTTGGGGGACGTGTATTCCATACAAATGGTCAATACTGCTATGGCGTGTATTGCATCACAAAATCCTAACTGATGACCAGATTATGAAGATAGGATTCAATATGGCGTCTCAGTGTCATTGCTGCGAGAACAGTTCAGTTGAGACTATAGAGCACATTTTTAACTCGGGGGACTTAGCCAAGGACATCTGGGCGGTGATGCAAGGTGAGTATCACATCAAGGGGGGTGGTCGAACATTAGTTCAGCGGATGAAGAGGTGGTGGCGAGGAGGAAAGCTGCATCAAAACTAGATTGGAGTAGGGGCTGTTATATCGGTTTTGTGGAAAAATCGCAATAAATGGCGATATGAAGGATATAGGTTCTCATCTTCCATGCTTGTGAAGGAGATTCATAGGCAGATTGTGAAAGCTACTGTTAAGTGTTCGTATTAGTTTTCTATAGTTTTGGTTTTCGTTTATTCACCAATTATTTGGTGACTTTTTATGTAACCTGAGTTGGTACTCCCCTAATATTCAATAAAATCCTAGTGTTCCTTTAAATATATATATATATATATATATATATATATATATATATATATATATATATATATATATATATTAATATATATATATATATATATATATATATATATATATATATATATTTAAATATATATATATATATAGGTGTATGGGTATTTGTGTGTGTGTGTGTGTATATATATATATATATATATATATATATATATATATATATATATATAATACGAGATGGGCAGGAAGTGGAGCGGGCGCCGATCCTCGTCTCCCGTCGGCTCCTTCCCGCCCCTTCTCTTGGTCGGCGCCCCCTTGGTTGGTCGACCTTCTTGGTCTGACCGTGCCCGCCGGCTCGATCTATTCCCGCCGTCCACGCCTCAATGGATGGCCGGGACCCGCCTGGCACAACTCGCTCGCGGGCGGCCACTCGCCGTTCGGCGTCCTCCCTTCCCTCCTCCCCTCCCCCACCCATTGGCGCCGCCCCCCTCTCCGGCATCCTCACCGCGCCCGGCCTAAGCGCCGACGGCCCAGACCTCCTCCGACGGCCGAACCCTCTGGCATCCTCGGCCCTCCGCCCGGGACGCAACGAGCTCTGCCAGCTTCCCCTGCTCCTGTCCCGGTGTATTCCCTTTCCGTCGCCTCCCCCCTCCCCCCTCTCGCCAGCCCCCCCGACCCGCCCCAACAGCGACCCCCATCCCGGCGCTTCCCTCCACCACGCTGCCTCCAGCCTCGGTAGAGGTTTATCTCCCGGCATCCTCCCCTCCGGTCGCCCAAATCGTCGCTCCTCTCCCTCCCTCGCCGGCAAAATCCCCTCTGCAGTGGTACTGGTTCCATCCCCAGGCCCCCTCGACAGCGGACCCCCCTCCGGCGCCCTCCTCCGCCTCGGCAGCGGACCCCCATCCGGCGCCCTTCCCTCCTGTCGTCCAACTCGCCATGCCTCCCCTCCCTCGGTGGCGGATCCCCCCTGCAGTGGTACTGGTACCACCCCCGGCCCCCCTCGGTTGCGCCCTACGGGTATCCGCCCGTCCACGGCGGTCTAGATTCTTCCTACGCGTCGCCGTGGGCGTCGTACGCCGACTCCTTGGGGTCGAGACCCGTCCTCTAGCCCGAGCCGCCGCTTCGGGTCCTCCTGTCACCGCCCCCATCGACTAGCTCGCTGCTCTCCTCCCCCTCTCCCCCTCTCCGCCCACTGCCCTCCTCTTCGGCCGTGTCCCATGCCGCCCCGTCTCCGACATGGGCTCCACCCTCCCCTCCGTTGCCCGCTCCTGCTCTCGGAGGTTCCCCCCGGCCACCTCCCCTCCGTAGCTTGCTCCCTTTCGCGGCGAGTTCGAGCCCCTTCTCCCTCTTGTCGGATCTCGCCGGCTCCTCGGGCAACGCCACCACCCGTCGGGCCCCCTCGAGCGGGACTCCAGCATTAGAAGCGACGCGAGCCGTGTCCCGGCGGTCTTCTCCCCTCATCTTCCCCCCTCCTTCGGCTCCTCCGCCGTCGGAGCTCCCCTGAGGCCGGTTTCCCCCACCCCCCAGCGCCGTCCCTCCGCCTTGGATACCCCTCATTCTCCGACTCCCTCTGCCGACGGGTTCCCTAGTAGTCGGCCCTCGCCGTCCGTCCGTCGAGGCTCCCTCCGCCTTAGCAACCCCCCTCCCCCACCGTTCCTCCGCCTTGGCCCTCCCCTCTGTGGGATTCACGCCGCACCCCCTAGTGCTGTGTGCCTCCTCGGGCGGCCCGCCCACTCGGTCCTCGGGTCCCGACCCCCTCGGGTCGCGTACTGGGGACTGTTCCCCCTCTTTTTGTGTTTTTTGATTTTCGAATTTCAAACTGCGTTCGAAATTCAAATTTTGTTGTCTTGCTGTACCCTGTTCTGCTTTCAATTAATTCTAGTGTTAATATATATATATATATATATATATATATATATATATATATATATATATATATATATATATATATATATATTTATATATATATATATATATATATATATATATACACACATATATGTGTATATATAGTTATATATATAAAGAAAACAATGGAAAAAGAAATAAAAAAGAAAATAGAAAAAAGAAATAAAGACCCAGAAGCAGAAATCCCATTCCAACTGAGCCCGGGCCCTTAGGCCTTAACAAAACATACAGGCACACATTACATATATTCGAAGAAGAGAGATTGAGAGATCGGAGCAAAATATTAACAAAACCCAAACCCTAACAAAACCCCGAAACCTCGACTACGGAACCACGTTTGCGCGCACAGCCAACGCGCCAGCGCCGTGGTGGCCGACTGCCGGCCGGCCAGGTCTGCGCGGACAGCGCACATAAGTGCGGGGTTGCACAGCAGCAGTTGCAGCCACGAGGGCGACTTTGACGCGGGATTTCGTGACGTGTAGTCGATCGTTTTCCGTTCCTCCTTCGCAAGTTTGTCGACAACCCTACCAATTTCATATCCCAATAAATAGATCAGAATAGAAATTTTACAAGTCCCTGGAAAATCGAACCAAAGTTCGGTAAAAACCTGTTCGAAAATAGGGCAAATAGCAGTCCATATATCCACATTTGAGGATCGATTCCGATCGATCTAATGCCAGATTTGAAATTCTACATGAATAAAGTTATTGACAACATATAGGGCTAGAGAACCCTTTTTACAGAAATCAATTTTGATAACTGTGCGCCGAGAAATCGGTTTCCCAATATTGAAAAAAACCTGTTTTAAAAACATAGAAATCCCTCGATACGAGGTGCGTTCCGCCAATCCGAGCAACGTGGTCGCGAACCAAAAGCATCGAAAGGTGCGTATCGACTTCGTGGACGTGTGAGCTTTGACAGAATTTAAATTGGTCGCGTGTACGCAACGAATTTGATGTATATCCGTCGAAATTTATCGCATCGGCCTCTGTAAAAATTTTCCAATTACTTCGTGCACATTTGTCAGATCGAAACAAAACTTGTGCCAATAGGACCGTATCATTTTTCTGGTCCTGTATGCCAAGTTTGGTCCGATTCTGAGACAGTTGATTGGACCGCCGTTTTGTGGGGCCCCCTGGTCCGATTCAACGGACGATTTTGTGCACGGCCTGTCGGAATCCAACTTTGGACATACGGTTTGGTTCGTATCATCAAAACGAATTTGTAGACATATAGTTTGAAAACTTTAGAGACCGTTGACTCTGGCACGCTTTTCGGTGCAAAGCGGGTTTAATGGCGGACACCGTTTTGATCCGAAATTACCGTTTTGCTCATGTGTCCAGAATTGGACTTAAGGACAGGCATTCCTAGCTAATTTGACTATTCTGGAAACATTGGTAATTTTTATTTCAGTATCCGGAGACTTCTGCATGTGTTGACTGATTGTGGCTCATTGAGTGGTATAGTGTTATCGGTTCCACCAGCACAGGACCTCAGGCGAGTACATCTCTGATAGTTTTCGTATTTGATTATCTCTATACTTCTTGTATTTAATATTGTTTTACATTGATATCATGTTGATTCTTGACACGCTTGTCACACGAGATAGTAGTTATGGATTCTTGCATGTTGTTAGTGACCAATTTATTATCGTGTTCGTGACCTGTTTGGGATCCTTGAGTACTGGTCGGGCGGGAAAATACATTAGTAGACATGTAAACATACCCAAAAATATATCCAAAATGTCTATTCTTGCCTGATAGCGGTTGCACAACTCACGTGCGGGGTGCCAGATTTACCCCCTAGCCGTTTACATGTCGAAAGTGTATTTCAAATCACTAGTTAGATATAGTCTTGTTATATTTCAGTTTTCTTGTCATTGCTTGCCTTGTGTACCATGTCTTCCTGCTTTTACTCGCATGATTCCTACTATGATTCCTGTTTATCCTTTATCATATATTTCAGTATTATTACAGATTTATAGATTTTGTCATTTATTGATTCTGTTGTGAGATTGTACTCGTTCCATTTCTGATTGGAAACCAACATTTTTCAGGTTTGGCCACGATCACTCTTAGCACTAGGAAGGCATGGGTATGCTGAGGTCGACCTAGATAATGGAACTAGCAGTCTTTTCTATATTATGAGAACTTTGTATTTTTTTTTAAATATAAATATTGTAAATATTATAATAAATTTAGAAAGGTGAATGAGCAATAAAGTTTATTTTGAGCATTTATTTATTGCGGGCTTGACAGCGTTCTACCGCCGACTCTGCGGCGTAGGCTGGCTTGGACACGTCTCGTATCCGAAAAAGCGGGTACGGGTCGTGACATTAATAGCCTCCTTCCAGAAGACAACATCTCTGGTCTTCATCGCCTCATCATAGGTAAGCGGGCTTCTTCCACATGATAGGTGACGAAATCCTCTCCAAAGTCCTCATGTTTCCTCGCTCGCTTAGATACAGGTTATGCAAGTTCTGGTTCAATAATTGTTTCTGTAGCAACAACATCTTCTTGGACTACCTCTTCGTGAGGAACTTGAGTCTCTTGTGTACTCACATTATTTTCCGGAATATCTGCGAGGACAATATTCTTATGTCTTATAAATTTATCTTCAAAGAATTCTATATCACGAGATTCAATGATATGATTTGACTCAATATCATGGAACGTCCGAGCATCACTCTTATCAGTATAACCCAGGAATATAGTCTTCGTAGTCCTTGTTTCCAGCTTCTGAATCTTTAAATCCGGAAGCTTCACATATGCCAGACACTCCCACACTCGAATGACATTCAAGTTGGGTCTGACCTTGAATCAGAGTTTATGAGGAGTGACTTCCAAAATTGCATGCGGCACTCTGTTCAATATCAACGTAGCCGTAAGCATTGCTTCACCCCAGAAGCAATTTAGAAGACCCGCAGTCAACAATATTGAGTTCATCATCTCTGTTAACGTTATGTTCTTCCTTTCTGCAATACCATTTGATTGAGGAGAGTATGGAGTAGTTGTCTCGTTGATAATTTCATGTTCTCTACAGATCGATACGAATTTATGAAACCTATACTCTCCACCTCGATCACTTCTGAGTCACTTGAATTATTGTCCGGTTTGACGCTCGACTTCAGCCTTAACGTCCTTAAATTTCTTAAATGCTCTATCTTTAGACTTAAGCAGATAAAAGAACATGTACTTTGAGAAGTTGTCGATGAAAGTAATAAAATACTTCATCTCGACCTTTGTGGAGAATTGTTTGAAGTCATAGATATCTGAGTGTACCAACTCTAGAAGATCTGTACTTTGGTTTATCCGCTTGAACGATTTTCTTGTGATCTTCGTCTGTGCACAAACCTCACAAGTCTCCAACTCCTTACCCCTACATTTGGAGATAAGCCCTAGACTATACATCTTGTTCATTCTTTTACAATGAACATGTCCTAGTCTATTGTGCCATAATTCAAGAGAATAACTGGAAGAAAAAACTGTATTCACTATCTCCATAGGAGTTACAAGTTAAAATTTGAACAACCCTTCGGTTCAAAAGGCATTTTCGAAGTATGTTCCTTTATAGGACATAATGACTTGACCAGCGTTAATATCCATCCTCAAGCCTGCATTGCAGAGCAGGCTTCCAGAGACCAGATTCTTGGCTATAGCAGGTACCTGCTGCACTTTCTGAAGCGTCATCGACTTCCCTAAATTCAGTTACAGTACCACCGTTCTGATCCCAAGTACTTCATCTTGTGTCTGGTACGACATCGTAACCATCTCAGAAACAGGTTAGTACGTGCTGAACCACTCCTTCTTTGAGCAAACATGACACGAGGCCCCAGTGTGTATCCACCAGTCCGTGTCAATTCTAGCTGAGTCCACCTGCGCAATTATAGAAAAAAAAGTTAGCCTCACCTTGCTCTTTTTGGTTTAGTTTTTTTTGCAGTCCCTCTTCCAGTGGCCTTTCTTGCCACAGCTGAAACAAGTCCCAGGTTCTTTGGACATGGGCTTGAACTGAGCCGACTTCACCTTCAGATGGTGAACATCTTTCTTCTTTTGGTAGGGAGCCTTCTGCTTCGCTTTTGAAATTTTTCCTCGCACCATGTTAGCCTTAGCCATCTGCTTGGACAAGGCGTCTACTTTGAGTTGAGCCCTCAACTCATCTTCAACATATATCTAGTACAAGGTTCCAGATCCACCTCCATCTTCTTGCGGTGTATGTCCATGATGAAGTTGCTCCACCCAGGTGGGAGCTTGACGACAATACCCCCAACGACAAAAGCATCGATCAAGGGCATGCCGTCATCCGCCAGCTTCTGACGTAACTTGAGGAACTCCTTGACTTGAGGCAACATCATTTTTTCTTTCAAAAACTACATCCTCCAGACCTTTTCGGTCACGTATATCTTGTTTTTGTTCTCATCTGCCTTGTAGAGATTTTCTACAGACTCCCAGACGTCCTTTGCATTGACCGTCTTGCTGTATGACTTCGCCAGAGAGTCCTCTTTCGAGTTCTGGATCAACAACTTACAGAGGTTGTTATCCTGCGTCCACTTCGACTACAAAGCCGTGGCTTCAGCAACCCTTCGAGCATTTTTACCCTCTGGAATCAAAGGCTCAGGATCTGTCAACACATATTCGACGCTCATGAGTTGAAGATTGAGGCTGACCATTCTCTTCCAGACGTTAAAGTGCTCTCCGTCAAACTTCTCAAGTTTAAAACTTGTATCGAGAAGTTGTGCACGGTTGTTCTCCATCAGATCTGAATCTAGCTTAGAGATTGTTATTCCCGAATTAGATCGTTAGATGGAAATCTCGATCTCTTAAAAAAAGTGAGATGGATAAAAGCAACTTAGCAGGTGAAAAAAGATCACCATAATTCTGCTGATCGCTCCCAACCGAAGTTGATACAACAAAGATGAATAATTGTTCTCAATCGGACTTGATGCAACGAAGATGAAAACTCGTTCTTGTCACGCCCTGATCCGGGAAATCGTTCGTCCTCGCTTCGCACTGATCAAGACCCGCTCGCACCCAAACCAAACACTAAATACATTTAGTGAAACGTGCATCTTAATTTGTGATCTTTCTATTTAGCCTTATGATCAGTTTCATGGCAATCATTCAACATATCGACTTAACATAAAGGTGTCCCATATCGTGACCCTGCGGTAGATACAGTTAGACATAATATGAATATAAACATAGTGATTGTGCATAGCTCCGTCCCATTTTGCCTAGCCTGAAATGGTTAGAACTTAACATAGAAATCATATTATTCACGCAATCAACCGACCATACTTAACATATGCATAAGGATGGCAAGCCCTGCGCTTACACCCAACTCTCATCTCAGCCCACCGGCCCTATCTATATGAAGGTCACGGTATTTCGTACCGTAATGGACTTGGCATCTCTTATGTGTAAGCCTACGATCACTTCGATACAGGTTGCTAGCCCAGTATCCGAAGGATCCCAAACTTACGGATATTATAGCTTATCAAAGCACTGGACGGTCGCAATCCGTCCGAATGATATGCACCAAAAATACCACACATAATTCCCTCCTAGGCCGAACGGTCCCGGTGCCCCGGTCGTAACCGTCCGAGGGAAGCCGCACCCGTGCATGGGCCATCCGAGTCCATTGATCATGCAATACGCGCCATAGCATACAAGTCATACATTCCAATCCATCTCGTGTTCCATAGACATAGTCCCGTTCCATAAGCATATTCGCATCTCATAAACATAATCCACCATCTCTATCTCAAGCTCCGTCGGCATTATGCCCCAACACATCCATATTGATGCACGACGCCCAACGGCTTAGTCGTCTCGTACTCATATTCAGCGTGTACCATTCGTAAGTTATTCTCATAGCCTACTTCCGTAGTTATTCAGTCATTTCATAGCTTCCGTGCACGAGGGCACGTTCAGCAACGTAATCAATGTTCTACGCCTAATGTTCAATGTTCTCAGAGGCGTGCGCGTGATGCACATCTCGATATTGTCTTTCAATGTTCTACCATCACCGCCCAACCACGACTCATACACTTGATGCACGACACTTCAATTGTACGATTGATCAATGTTCTATCTTAGTGTTCGACACATACTTGGACCTTTCGTCGCCCGAGCCACGCTCGCTAACTCGATAACATCTTACGCATACAATGATATATCTTTTATTAGACATGAAGGAATAGGGAGAGAGAGTCAAGAACCCGCCCACCTTAAGCCAATACGTCTTGCCGTCTCGCCGATTGAAGCGGCTCGCTTCCATAACTTGGTCGCATAGCTAACTCTCGGACTTAGCCATTCCTTTGAACTACTCGGTTGATTTGGCCTATCGCGCCCATGCCACAATCCGTTGCAAGGCCACGATTTGGTTTTGATGACACTTCACTGCATAAGGCAAAATGTCGACCTCTTATCGTCCAGCATAAAAGTATAGCCTGCACACTAGATCAACTAAAATTAGCACTTGCTCAACGAGACTTATCCTTTGCATCGATTCGATTCATAGATTCCAACCGACTGAAAGCTTACCTTTTGGCCAACGTAACTCTTGCATCGATTCACATCGATACTTCATCGGGTCAACGCAATACTTCGAGTCAACGACTCATCGTAATGCACCGTACGGAGCGGGGCATTACATAATATACTACTCAAAACAAGGTTCGTCCTCGAACCGAAACCAATAATTAAATCCAAGTGTCTCGCATAGATCGTTTCACGATCTCGTGCTACTATCGTTGGAATCGTACAACTTAGTTTGGATCATACACATATTTTAGGCGTTCCACCAATATATGTATTTCAGCCAAGCTCAGTTGTAGGATATTGGGACAACTAACATGCTCAACTTAAATCCTCAAACAACAATCGTTCCGTACTCGACTTAGTCATATCTTAGCACATATTCCCAGAGTCCTGCTCGCAAACATCTTCGCATATAACTTGATCCAAACCATAACTTCGATCTCATAAGTTTCTCGACGGCCATCTAACGTATGTATTGCATTAAGCCATTGTGCATTCGATCACAACAACTCTCCGCAATGCCCATTCGTCCAACCGTTTTCTATCTCTCGCATAACTCAAGTCTTTCATCCAATCATTCATAACATTTGGCATTAACGACATGGACTGTCCAACATGTCATAAATCCCTTGCCCACAATCCGTACTATACATAGCGCACAACTATTTCACACGAGCCACGTTCTCGAACTGCCCGCGCATCGAGTCTGGGGCTACCCCCGCTAGGTAACTTATCCAGACATCATGCTCGTGCTCTTCCGACACAAGAGGTCAACTTGAGTCTATGATGCTCAAAGGCAACAATCTTTCCGACCCAAGGTCTCTTACGATACACATATCTCCGATTCTCAGTCGAATAAGAATTCCTTATTCAATCTTTGAATCAGTCCAGACTAGTTCAATTCATAACATCCATTGTGCGCCCAATACCCATAGCCTAACCGTTACTCAAATCAATCTACGCCACAATTCTTAGGGTCGTTCTACTATCCGTAGCTCTCGCGCATTGCAGAATTCTTGCAATCGCCTTACCGCGTCACTACGCTAAGCACGTTCCTCAACATCTATTCGGTCATCGACCAACCAAGTCTACTTACGCGCTCATTCGATCGATCATAACTTTTTTATCCGTCTCGATCTAGTCGAAGGCTACTTGCTAACTTTTGAAACCCGATACTCACTCGCTTAGACTTATCCTCAACATGCACTACATCATCTCTCCTCCTCGATAAATTTCTTACGCGACTTCTTTAGGGTCATCCTATGGGACTTCAACATTCACTTGATTTGGCGGTCAAGTCTTCTAGGGTCATCTTCCCCGAAACTACGCTCGATAATCGAAGATCATCAACGAGGGACAGTTTTACAATGAACCATGCTATATCCTATCGCGGAGCCAAATTAATTCTCGACAATTCCTATGAGACTTTATCCGATCCGACATACTTCAACATCCACAATTCATCTACCCTCGTGCAACTGATGAGCCGTTACTACTTGAATCACTTACGCACTATCGTCAAGAATATCGCAACCGATGTAAAATCCCTAAATTTTTACTATTTTTTATTATTAAATTTGGTACTGATTTAAAATTTTGTATTGTACGTCGCGTAGTCGTATTGTACGTCGCGCACGAAATTTTATTTTTCGTAATTGCTCGACGAGTGCAAATATGTGCGAGCGTACATATTTTTAGAAAAATATTTTTTCTATTTTCAAGATAATATATATAATAATTATTTTGCCATTATACCAAATTTCTAAGTTGGTTATTTTAAGCCTTTCTTTCTAATATTTATTAATAATAAATTATGTTTCATTGTATACTAGAAAAGTATAATTTTGTATAAATAATTATGCATACATATCTCATAATCAATTATTAGTTTGTTTTTAAATAATAAGGTAATTTTCAAAATTATTATTATAGTATTTTTTGAAAACATATTTTGAAATTTTGTGACAATTTAAATTTTGATTTGATTTTATGGATTGATTTAAATAAGTAAATTAATATCTATATTTGAAATTGATTTGATTTTAAACTAAAAGAATTTAATTGGATTTGAATTAGATTTGGATTTGAATTTGATTTTAAATTAGTAGCAAATTATCTATTAGGGATTTAAATCTTTTCCTAATCCTATCCAAATGGGAATTCCCACATCCTATAAATAGGCAGGTACTCCTCCATATTATTTTCTCCACAATTCATCATCCATAAATTCCCAACCACCGTGCACCGTGTCCGTGTTCCCTCCCCGTCCTATTCCATAATTACAAATACATTTTTATCTCACCGTGTCGGACAAACCCCGACGCAAATAACTCACCTAATCCTAATCCTACTCCTAATCTGGCCTGAACACCATCTCTGGCCAGTAGCGCAACCCTCAGCCTCTATCCCCCATCCTCCCGACCGACGACGACCGGAGTATCCCCGACTCCAACCACTACCTTCCTCAACTCCCGTCAACACCGACCACAGCCCCCACCGTCACCCCCGTCATCTTCCCGGCTCACCACCGCCGTTCTCCACCACTACACCCAACCGTCCTGGCCGACCCACCCGATACCACTACACACCGCACCACCAGAGAAATCACCTTCATCATCACCACCCTACACCTCCAGACCCACGACCACCCTACTGTCCTCTGCCGCAGCAACGTCACCACGCTGCTGGTCATCTCCTCCACTCTCTGTTAAACCCCCATGACTCCTCATCATCATCAACAAGAGAGAAAACCCCAAATCAAAGAAAATAAAACCTATCCCTAAAACTCACCACCGCTGGAAATCCACACCAGATCTGCCTCCTCCAAGCCAACGCCGGAGCCGCCCTAACCGCGTCGTGCACGCCCGGCCGCAGCCAGCCCTAGCCGCCCGCCGGAGCGACCGATTTCCTCCGTTCAAACCCCCTCTCCGTACGACCCCACCGCTGACCGCCGTTCACTCCGCCGCTACCGGAAACCCACCGCCGCGCCAGCGCGAGCGCGCCGCCGCACACAGCTCCGCGCCGGCCGCCCGCGCCCCAGACTCCAGCTTCCTCCGCTTGAGCGCTTCCCTTCCTCGCTCTCTCTGCCATCCCTCTCCTCCTTCCTCAGCCCATCGCCACCCCTCTCCTCGATCTCCCCTCCCGCCGGATCCGACGCCCGCCGCCGTCACCCCCTCTCTCTCTCTCCCTCGTTCCCTTTTCCTTTTTTTTGTTTTATTTTTTTTATCTTCTCTCTCCTCTATGGGAGAAGAGAACTGAATTTAAATTTTATTTTTATTATTTCATTTGATTTTATTTTTGTTAACTAAGATATTTACTTATTATTATTATTATTTTATTTTATTTTTTTATTCTATTATTTTTTGCTGTTAACTGATGTGTTATTATTATTATTAGTATTATTATTATAATTATAGTTATCATCTATTATTTTTATTATTATTAATTCTTAGCTAGTTATCAGTAAGATATATATGATATAGGTTCCATAGTTAAGTATGATAAATATTATGATAGTATATACATATTTTTAGTTTATTGGTTAATTCTAGAAATTAGTTTGTAAATGTTTTATTTATTTTTTCAGTATTTTGGTAAGGTTATTAGGCCTGACCCAATATGTAATTTCAAAACTTTGGATTAGATTTTTAAAATAATTTTTTTTGTAATATTCTATACATTTTTGAACTATATTTTTAATTAGAAATTATTTTCACAAACTTAGGATATTTTAGTTTAAAAAGGATTCTTATATTTTGAAATTTTTACTAAGTAAATTATAGTTTTGGCCATGAGATAGCCTAAAAACATATATTCTTTGGTACTTTAATATACAACTCTTTGGCCTAGAAATTTAGTCTTAACCCTAAAAACACTTTTTAATTTTTTTTATATTTTTCTAAAAACTATTTTATCCTTAATAATTTTTTAGCCTTTTGGAAAATATTTATTTTGACTAATAGAATATATTTTTATAAATATTTTATCGTATATATTGTTCCAACTTCCTTCGATTTTCATCCAGCCCGTGACTAAGCCCATTATTCCAATTCCCTTTGCCAATTCCAAACTACCTTATGTCCACCTTAACTAAGTTGACCCTTCTGGACCCAATGGAACTGTCCATGCCACCATCAGAAGTCACCCTGCATAGTTATTACACCGACATCACAGTTCGTGCCACATTCATTATCGCGGTACCCCAGGCGTCCTACCAGGCAAGACACCTTGCCATTTGCTGTTTATTTATTTTAGCTCATATTTCATGCATTGTTCATTATTTTCTTTATGCAAAATAAATTGTGATACATGGCATAACCTGTAAGAACTTACTTTTCATTCATATTTCCTGCTATGTATTATTTTTCTTACACATTAAACCTAGATTTAAGGGACCACCTTGTGTGTTGCATTCATTGGCCTTGACACGTTGTAACACAAAGTTGTGTGTCGTATATAGAACACGGACATGCGTGAATAGCTGGCCACCGGTACGTATAAGCCGTACGATAGGAATAACCACTAATAGAGGTTGTATGCTAGTTTGACTTAGCGGTTATAGAGGTTATTGTTGTGGATACAACATAGTAGGCATTGGACAGGGAGGACAATTCCTTAGCGTATGGGCTTCGATGCACTTTTCCTTGTGACCCGGACTCTCCGCTGGAGATACGGAGTTGATGACCCATGATTACTGACGGCCACTAACGATTCTGCGGAACGTCATGCTCTTACTGATGGGGCCTCTGGTGCCCAAGGGGGGACTATGCCGATCCTATTTAGCCAGGTCCCATGCGTAGGAAGGATTGTTCTTAACTATATTTCACTTAGAACGGTTAGGCACCTTTATCCGTTAGGTACGAGTACTTTTGGTTTGGGTACTTGTATCTGACCGTGGCTTGGAACAATAACTTGTCGCGAATTAGTTCGTCACATCTTGTCCTTGTTTGGTTATAGGTGTGACTTACTACTTCGATGAAAAGGTATTGAACCTTGTTGGGGTCCGGATACCATATTGGATTCATATCATGGAAAGATACGTCACCGTGAATTAGTTTACCATCTCCTGTCCTTGTTTGGTTGGAGGGATGGTACGCTCGTTCAATAGGTGTGTATTGGACCATGTTAAAATTCAATTAACTTATTTATTTGAGTAATATTTATTCAGTTTATATGGCATGATATTATGTGTCTTGTTACGTCCCTCTGAGGACCTGGTTATCTCTCCAGGTGTGTGCTATTGTCTTTCGCAGGTGTTCTAGCTCTAGCCGCGATCATCGCTATTTCTTCGAGGATGATTGCATTTGGATTGTCTTCTCTTCGCTCGCCAAATTTATTTCTTTTCTCATATTTTTTTCCTTTACTTGTTGGTAGTGGATTTGTCTCCGCCCAACATATTGTATCAAGACAATTCATTATCATTATATGATATCTTTTATTCTTTGATTTTGTGGATGAGATTAGTTAGTTATGGTTCTACTATATTTTACAGCTTACGTATATTTATTATACGGCTGGCATGTCTACGTTCTTAGTCCTACGTATTTTGGGACTGGGGCGTTACAACCGAGCAATATTTGTTCGCCTCCGTACGAGTCTATCCACTTACGGCCAATATATGACACACTTCTATGCTTATCGTACAATCCTCAAATTCACCTTCATATCAAACCACAAGTCGAAACATACAAAGTGCCACGTCCTGATTTTCCGAGTCCGACCATTCCCGTGACATGAATCACCATGTCCGCGCTCACGCGAAACGATCACTCCAAATCCAGTGTGACGTATGTATGAGGCTGGTGTTGCGCTCGTACAAGACAAGAACGTCAACATAGTAGTTATCCACGAAGCAATCCAAACACTTTCGATTCCATCCAAGTAACGTCCATCCACTCTTAAATTTTTCGAAGCACTCCTACCGTTATCATCCCAATTGCCATAACTTAACTTGCATCTTATTCATCCAACAATAATGCTCAACACAATTTTCGTTCATTCGATCAGAGTATCCCCGAGTTATTGCATATCGTCTTTGATACGCCTCAATACCATCGTCGATATACATAACTTGAACATCTTCCTTTCTCATAAGCTCCAATTTGTTGCAATCACTGTTATCATCCGAACTCGAATATGAATCAAGTTTGCACACATCAAGATCTATTCCGTTATGACTAACTACCATCATCGAGACACGATTTCTATTTCATATATCCATTCTTATATTCCTAACTCGCACTTCTAAATCGTGCTACCGACTTATCGCACTAACTCGAATTCGTTCGAACGATTCCTTCGTACTTACTCAACACATTCCGAAGAAGTCTTCATACTAACTCAACATAAGTTCGACCGGGTCGACTATTTCCTCAATGTTATATTCCTTCGCTATGCTCAGCCTATCGTTCGACTTACGCTTAACGAATTCTCGTCCGACGTATCATCCTTGGGTACAACTTCGCACATAGTCATTCAACTCAATTCATCAAGGCATAATTGCATCAACTTCTATTAAGTCATTCCTATTCGAATCTCGGCACTACTTCGTCCGTTGAGGACAAACATATCGTAACAACATAATCGTCTTGACAAAATCTATCGCAAGTCACCAAACGACTTAACATAGGTATCATTAAGTGGTACTCTATATACCACTCAGGAATTGAGCCTATCATTATCGATACAACACTTTACTATACTGATCGCGCAAGTGGTATTGCATATACCACTCAAAATTGAGTCATTACTCGACATCACACTCCGCATAGGTCCGACATCTATTTCAACTTAACCATCCCGTGGTGATCCTTCCGATCCCAGCTCTAGCGTCTGCTTACTCGAGTTGGCACAACAACTGAACCAACACGCCCTATCGTTCACTCAAGTTCGACATACATTTGATCTAACCGTGCCTTAGCGATCATATCGATCACATACGCAACATTCACTTATTTTCAAAGTTCAACGCGACATACGGCCAACATACACGTTCGCCTACTCAACTCAACTTTGCGACCAACTTGACTCGTTACTATCGCATCCGCGATCTTCCAATCTCACTCGTTGTAACTCGTGCAACAACTCATTCTCGATACTTATGGGCTTTACTCAATCTTACGCAACATATCGCTATCCAACCTTATAGCCATACAATACCTCATAGCCATACAACACGCATCATACAATATCGACTCGTTGTACTGATGCAACGAACGATTTACGACTTGATGCACTCCGTGCAACCGACAACGCATAACCATTCGCATAGCCATATAATACGCATCGCCTCACATATCGACCCGTTGCACTTCGTGCAACCAACAACACATAACTCCTCGCACTTTGTGCGACCGACAACACATATTTCCTCGCACTTCGTGCGACAAACAACACATATACCATTGCACTTCATGCAATCAACATTACTATATTCGTTACACTTCATGCGACCAACATTCTATAACTCGTTGCAAGTCGTGCAACCAACATTCTCCGATGGCTCTCGGAGGTAGCGTGATAGTCACGACATACTTGTGGCAGACGTACGCACCTAATATAGACTTATTGTATGGAACATCCAATGTAGCGTCGAGCAGATCCATGAGCCATACGATTGCGAAAACAACTTAGAGTCAACTGAATTCGATAGCGAAGCAACTGAGGGTCAAAGAGATTTATGCACGGTCCAGAGGATGGAACCGCTCTGATACCAACTTGTCACGCCTCGATTCGGGAAATCGCTCGTCCTCGCTTCGCACTGATCAAGACCCGCTCGCACCCAAACCAAACACTAAATACATTTAGTGAAACATGCATCTTAATTTGTGATCTTTTTATTTAGCCTTAGGATCAGTTTTATGGCAATCATTCAACATATTGACTTAACATAAAGGTGTCCCATATCGTGTCCCTGCGGTAGATACAGTTCGACATAATATGAATATAAACATAGTGTTTGTGCATAGCTTCGTCCCTTTTTGCCTAGCCTGAAATGGTTAGAACTTAACATAGAAATCATATTATTCACGTATTCTACCGACCATACTTAACATATGCATAAGGATGGCAAGCCATGCGCTTGCACCCAACTCTCATCTCAGCCCACCGGCCCTATCTATATGAAGGTCACGGTGTTTCGTACCGTAATGGACTTGGCATCTCTTATGTGTAAGCCTACGATCACTTCGATACGGGTTGCTAGCCCAGTATCCGAATGATACCAAACTTACGGATATTATAGCTTATCACAGCACTGGACGGTCGTAATCCGTCCGAATGATGTGCACCATAAATACCACACATAATTCCCTCCTAGGCCGAACGGTCCCGGTGCCCCGGTCGTAACCGTCCGAGGAAAGCCGCACCCGTGCACGGGCCATCCGAGTCCATTGACCATGCAATACGCGCCATAGCATACAAGTCATACATTTTAATCCATCTCGTGTTCCATAGACATAGTCCCGTTCCATAAGCATATTCACATCTCATAAACAAAATCTACCATCTCTATCTCAAGCTCCATCGGCGTTATGCCCCAACACATCCATATTGATGCACGATACCCAACGGCTTAGTCATCTCGTACTTATATTCAGCGCGTACCATTCATAAGTTATTCTCATAGCCTACTTCCATAGTTATTCAGTCATTTCATAGCTTCCGTGCACGAGGGCACGCTCAGCACCGTAATCAATATTCTACGCCTAATGTTCAATGTTCTCGGAGGTGTGCACGTGATGTACATCTCGATATTGTCTTTCAGTGTTCTACCATCACCACCCTACCGCGACTCGTACACTTGATGCACGTCGCTTCAATTGTTCGATTGATCAATGTTCTATCTTAGTGTTCGACACATACTTGGACCTTTCGTCGCCCGAGCCACGCTCGCTAACTCGATAACATCTTACGCATACAACGATATATCTTTTATTAGACGTGAAGGAATAGGGAAAGAGAGTCAAGAACCCGCCCACCTTAAGCCAATACGCCTTGCCGTCTCGCGGATTGAAGCGGCTCGCTTCCATAACTTGGTCGCATAGCTAACTCTCGGACTTAGCCATTCCTTTGAACTACTTGGTTGATTTGGCCTATCGCACCCATGCCATAATCCGTTGCAAGGCCACGATTTGGTTTCACGGACACTTCACTGCATAAGGCAAAATGCCGACCTCTTATCGTCCAGCGTAAAAGCATAGCCTGTACACCAGATCAACTAAAATTAGCACTTGCTCAACGGGACTTATCCTTTGCATCGATTCGATTCATAGATTCCAACCGACTCAAAGCTTACCTTTTGGCCAACGTAACTCTTGCATCGATTCGCATCGATACTTCATCGTAATGCACCGTGCGGAGCGGGGCATTACAGTTCTCAACCTGAGTTGATGCAACAATTTTGCTGGAATAATAAGGACCACCGTTGCTCAAAGCAAGATTCGTCCTATTGCAATCTGCACCCAGGAACCAGTAAGTTCGAAAGAACTTCTGGAATGCTCGTTGTCACCTCTTTTTACGAACTCAAAGAACTCAAATGGCAGTGGTGACACAACTCTCTTCGTCTCTTAATTTTAACGTCAGTCCTCAATCAATGCACGAAGAGAGTAGTTATAGAGAAGAAAAGAAACCATAATCCTAATCCTGACCGTAACTGATTGAGAAAAGATAGGAGCGACTAATGGAAAGATATGAATGAATTAAATTCAAATTCTATAAAATGTGGATCTGAATAATTAACTCAAATCTTTTCATAACTGTAATGCCCTGCTCCGTACGGTTCATTACGATGAGTCATTGACTCGAAGAGTTGCGTTGACCCGATGAGATATCAATGCAAATCAATACAAGTGTTACGTTGGCCAAAGGTAAGCTTTGAGTCAGTTGGAATCTATGAATCGAATCAATGTAAAAGATAAGTCCCGTTGAGCAAGTGCTGATTTTAGTTGATCTGGTGTGCAGGCTATGCTTTTGCGCTGGACGATAAGAGGTCGGCATTTAGCCTTATGCAATAAAGTGTGTCCGCAAAACCAAATCGTGGCCTTGCAACGTATTGTGGCATGGACGCGATAGGCCAAATCAATCGAGTAGTTCAAAGAAATGGCTAAGTCCGAGAGTTAGCTATACGACCAAGTTATGGAAGCGAGCCGCTTCAACTCAGCGAAACGGCAAGGCGTATCGACTTAAGGTGGGCGGGTTCTTGACTCTCTCTCTCCCTATTCCTTTGAGTTTAATAAAATATGTGTCCATGCATGCGTCAGATGTTATCGAGTTAGCGAGCGTGGCTCGGCGAGTAAGTGTCTAAATATGTGTTGAACACTAAGATAAAATATTGAACAATCGAATAATTGAAGCGACGTGCATCAAGTGTACGGGTCGCGATAGGGTGCTTATGATAGAACATTGAAAGATAATATCAAGATGTGCACCGCGTGCACGGCTCCGAGAATATTGAACACTAGGCGTAGAACGTTGATTACGGTGCTGAGCGTGCCCTCGGGCACTTATGTTACGAAAAGACTAAGTAACTACGAAATTATGCTATGAGAATAACTTACGAATGGTACGCTTTAAATACAAGTATGAGATGTCTAAGCCGTTGGGCGTCGTGCATCAATATGGATGTGTTGGGGCATAACGCCGACGGAGCTCCCCATATGGATGGTGGATTATGTTTATGAGATGCGAATATGTTTATGGCACGGGAAACCGTTTATGGAACGAAACTATGTTTATGGAAAACGAGATGGGTTGGAATGTATGACTTGTATGCTATGGCGCGTATTACATGGTCAATGGACTCGGATGGCCCATGCACGGGTACGACTTCCCTTGGACGGTTACGCCGGGGCACCGAGACCATTCGGCCTAGGAGGGAATTATGTGTGGTATTTATGGTACACAACATTCGGACGGATTGCGACCGTCTAGTGCTGTGATAAGCTATGATATCCGTAAGTTTGGGATCCTTCGGATACTGGGCTAGCAACCCGTATTGAAGTGATCGTAGGCTTACACATAAGAGATGCCAAGTCCATTACGGTACGAAACACCGTGACCTTCATATAGATAGGGCCGGTGGACTGAGATGAGAGTTGGGTGCAGGCGCAGGGCCTGCGACCCTTATGCATGGTCTAAGTTTATTGTTGGTTGTTGCGTGAATGATATGATTCTATGTTAAGTTCTAACCTGTGCAGGCTAGGCAATATGGGACGGAGATGTGCACAAGCACTATATTTATATTCATATTATGTCTAACTGTATCTGCTGCAGGGACACGGTATGGGACACATTTATGATAAGGTGCTATGTTTATATACTGCTATGAAACTGATCCTAAGGCTAAATAGAAAGATCACCAATTAAGATGAATGTTTCACTAAATGATTAAGTGTTTGGGTGCGAGCGGGTCTTGATCAGTGCGAAGCGAGGACGAAAGCACTAATCCCCCACTAGTTTATGTGCTGGCTCAGGTTATGATCGGCTCGGGGCGGGGGCTTGGCTTGGATGCGCCGAGGCATGGTAGCATTCAAGAGGAGCTACCTTATAGGCATTCGGACTTGCGACATGGAGATGTTCGGCCGAAGACTACTTGGTGGCTATAAAGAGGCATAATGTATGGAACAATTTAATCCTTTGTGAGCTAGAGAGATCATGAGCGTTGTAGCCAATTGGCATATATGTTGTGCTATTCAGAGCCTTTGTCATCTTCAGTCCATTATGAATAAAAGTGATTCTTGTTGTATTCTTTGTTTCCTTCCGCTGCTTATGTTATCAAATTGAGATAGTTCTACGTGAACCTGTTATCTTGCCTTGCACGAGCGCAACTCCAGGCTCGTGCGGCATCACGCCCTAGCGAAGACGATAATTTGGGTAAAATCTAGCAAGGATAAGCGATTTCCCGGATCGGGGCGTGACAAGTTGGTATCAGAGCGGTTCCATCCTCTGGACCGTGCATGAATCTCTTTGACCCTCAGTTGATTCGCTATCGAATTCAGTTGACTCTAAGTTGTTTCCGCAACCGCATGGCTCATGGATCTGCTCAATGCTACATTGGATGTTCCATACAATAAGTCTATATTAAGTGCGTACGTCTGCCACAAGTATGTCGTGACTATCACGCTATCTCCGGGTGCCATCGGAGAGTGTTGGTTGTACGAAGTGCAACGGGTTATGAGATTATGGTTTCCCGATGTACAAGAAAGTTGTGAGTCGCTGGTCGCACGAAGTGCAACGAATATAGTGATGTTGGTTGCACGAAGTGCAATGATATACGTATTGTTGATCGCATGAAGTGCGAGAAGTTATGTGTTGTTGGTCGCACGAAGTGCGAGGAGTTATGTGTTGTTGGTCGCACGAAATGCGAGGAGATATGTGTTGTTGGTTGCACAAAGTGCAACAGATCGATATGTGAGGCGATGCATGTTACGTTGCTATGCGAATGGTTATATGTTGTTGGTTGCACGGAGTGCAGCAAGTCGTGGATCGTTCGTTGCATCGGTGCAACGAGTCGATATGGTATGATGTGCGTTGTATGGCTATGCAGATAGATAGCGATATGTTGGACGAGATTGAGCAATGAACTTAAGTGTCGAGAGTGAATTATTGCACGAGTTGCAATGAGCGAGATTAGAAGATCATGGATGCGATAATAACGAGTCGAGATGGTCGCTAAAGTCGAGTTTGAGTAGACGAACGTTTATGTTGGCCGTACATCGCGTTGAGCTTTGAATAAGAAAATATTGTGGGTGTGGTCGATAGGATCACCATGGTACGGTTAGATCGAATGTATGTCAAACTTGAGCGAACGGTAGGGCATGTTGGTTTAGTTGTTGTGCCAACTCGAGTAAGAAGAATGCTAGAGCTGGGATCGAAAAGATCGCCATACGGGATAGTTGATTGAGAAAGAGATGTCGGACCTATGCGGAATGTGATGTCGAGTAATGACTCGATTTCGAATGGTATATGCAATACCAATTATGCGATCAGTATAGCGAAGTATTGTATCGATAAAGATAGGCTTGATCCTGAGTGGTATATGGGATACCACTTAGCGATATCTATGTTAAGCCGGTTGGTAACTTACGATAGACTTCGTCAAAACGATTATGTTGTTACGATATGTTTGTCCTCAACGGACGAAGTAGTAACGAGACTCGAGTGGGAATGACTTAAATAGAAGTCGATACTAGTATGCCTTGATGAATTTGAGTTGAATGATTATGTGCGAAGTCGCATCTATGGATGATACGTCGGACGAGGAGTCCTTAAGTGTAAGTCGAACGATAGGCTGAGCATAACGAAGGAATATTGCGTTGAGGAAATAGTCGGCCGGTTAAATTTATATTGAGTTAGTACGAAACTTATTCGGAACGAGTTGAGTAGGTACGAGGAAACCGTGCGAACGAATTTGAGTTAACGCGATAAGTCGGTAGCACGATCGGGAAGTACGAGTTAGGGATATGAGAATGGATATGTGAATTTGAAATTGTGTCGCGACGATGTTAAGTAGTTACAACTGAATGGATCTTGATAAGTGCAAGACTTGATTCGTATTCGAGTTCGGATAATGGCAATGATTGCAACGGGTTTGAGCTTATGAAAAAGGAAGATGTTCAAGTTATGCATATCGACGATGGTATTGAGGCGTATCAAAGACGATATGCAATAACTCGGGGATACTCTGATCAAATGAATGAAAATTATGTTGAACATTGTTGTTGGATGAATAAGATGCAAGTTAAGTTAATGTAGTTCGGATGATGGCCGTAGAAAAGCATCAAAACAATTTAAGAGTAGATGGACGTTACTTGAAAGAAAATGAAAGTGCTTGATTGTTTCGAGGATAACCACAATGTTGACATTCTTGTCTTATGCGAGTGCAACTCCAGCATCGCACATGCGTCACGCCAAATTTGGGCGATCATTTCGCGTGAGCGTTGGTATGGTGATTCATCCAGCGGGGATGATCGAACTTGCAAGGCGTGGCAAAATCGGATTTGACTTGTGGTTTGATGCAAAGTTGTTCGAGGACGGTTTTGATGAGTACGGAATGTGTCGAACTATGATCACGGATAGGTAAACTCGGACTTGAGGCGAGTAAACGTCATACGACGAGCGAAAAGAGTCGACAGTAATATATGAGTGATTCGTGTAGCAATGGCGCGTCAGTTGCGCGGGAGTAGATGAATTATGGATTGGGTAAAGTCCCATTGGAATTGTCGGGAATTGATTTGGCTCCGCGATAGGATATAGCATGGTTCGTTGTAACTGTCCCTCGTTGATGATCTTCAATTATCGAGCGTAGTTTCGGGACAGATGACCCTAGAAGACTTGACCGCCAAATCAAGTGAATGTTGAAGTCCCATAGGATGACCCTAAAGAAGTCGCGTAAGAAATTTTATCGAGGAAGAGGAATGATAAGTGCATGTTAAGGATAAGTCTAAGCGAGTGAGTATCATGATTCAGAAGTTAGCGAGTACTAAGATCGATATGGTGAGAAGGTTTATGATCGATCAAATGGATACGCAGATAGACTTGGTTAGTCGATGATCGAGTATAAGTTGAGGAACGTGCTTAGCATAGTGATGCGGTAAGGAAATTACAAGGATTCTGCAATGCACGAGAGCGACGAATAGTAAGAATGGCCCTAAGAGTTGTGTCGTAGACCGGTTGAGAAAATGGTTAGGCTATGTGTATTGAGCGCACCATCGATATTACGAAACGAACGGGTCGGGATTGATTTGAGAATTGAGTAAGGATTCATGCTCGGTCGAGAATCAGAGACGAGCGTATCGTTGTTTGCAAAAATAAAAGTATGAAACTTTATTGATACAAACTTTATAAAGATTACAAGAATTCTGGGAAAGATACAACTGTAGGAATCCAATCTAGAAGACTATTGCTTTATCCCTTGGACGATGTGAACTTTGAAGACGGTAGCCTCAGAAGTTGAAGTTGAAGGCAAAATCCTCAGAAGAATGCAGCAGCACTTGGGCAAGAACTCCTGAACTCTCTGATAATTTTGAACTTTTATGTCTGATCCCCTTGAATAGAGACTTGAAACTCTATTTATAGAGTTCTGGAAATAACTAACTTTTAGTTATTCTGGACTGCGCATGCTGGATTGCACATGGATTGGATTGCACAGGCAGTTGTTGGATCGTGGTTCATCTGTCTTGGACACATGGCATCTTTTGATTGAAATGCGTATGATCGTGCATAGACAGTTGCCACGTAATGAACAATTGATGGCATGAGTGCCACGTGTACTTTATCACTTGTATTGATGAAGTACGTAACCTAAATTGCGCTGGCTTCGGATTGCGCAGGTATGGACTGCGCACAGAGTGGTTGACCGATTGCGCTTCCAGCTGTCCTCGAGCGTCGTGTTGCACGATTAAACAAACAGTCGCCTCGTTCTCCGTGCTGTCAGCTGTCAGAAGATTTGATTGTGTCAGGTAATGATGATTATTGCCACGTCAGCCTGTGCGCTTGAGAGTGTGCGCAGTCTAGTGTGCGCAATCTGTATGATGCGCAATCTGATGTCTGTGCAGTTCATTTGAAAGATGCATTTCTCGATCTTCATGACTTTGTTAATGTGTGCAACTTGATTTTTTAGGACCTACAAGACCCCCTTCAAAGTTTTCAAAAGTTGAACTTATTCAAAATTTTGAAATACTTTGAATTTTGAATTTCAATCAAGTTGCGCATGTACTGAGCTGTCTGCACAATCGGATGGATCAGTCCGACTTTTTCGGCGCAATCTGAGGCAGCCGTTACTCTTTGAAAAACTATAAATAGTTCTCTTCGATCTTTATTTCATTCTTTACTTTGCTTTTGTGATTTAAGAGAGAAGTCTCAAGCCTATTCCTCATTTCTTCTCCATCGAATCTCCATGGCGCCAAAGAGTTCCTCCGTCGCCGACAAGGGCAAGGCCCCCGTCGAGTCTTCGGCTAGGGTTGTGCGACGTCCTTCTCGACATGAGACTGCGCATCCTGCTATGCAAGGTAGTTAATCCAATCGAAAACTCTTTTTAGGGTTGTTCGACTTCACTGTTCTTCAGAATCCATCTCTTTTTAGAGATGTGATCATACTGCGCCACCCTTTTTAGGGTTTTGGTTGCACAAAACAGTTTATTCTTCATTTTTATGAAGAATAACTTCTTGCACAATCGTTTGAACTGCGCTGGCAAAAATTAGCGCAGTCTGCTGATTCGCGCAAGATTGCCAGCGTAATCTGATGCTGCGCAAATTGATGGTTGCGCAATCTGATGGTTGCGCAATCTGATAATAGCATCTTTGATTGTACTTGTGTTGATTTTTCTGTTTTTTCTGTTTGATGCAGTTGATACCAGAGAAGATCCGGAGTATGAGAACTTTGTAGGGACTCTTTCAGAATCGAAATTCAAAGAGGACCTGTCCCATGTGCACTTTCCACAGTATGATCTGCCAGCTTCCCGCCAAGCTATCTTGGTAGCCCAAGATAATAAAACCCTGTTATGTTTGATGAATGGACAACCTTTAGAGTCGGTAGATGCCATCATTCACAAGAAGCCCCTATTTCTGTTTGGCGAGGCTTTTGAGAAGAGCTCTCAGCCGAGGCCACGGATGGAAGAACTGATTTTCCAACAGAAAGGCAAGACAATCTCGATACCAGACGTCTCCCGCTGCCTCCCCTTATCTCGATATACTCATGCAAGCTATCCGAGGAAAATGGAATGGAATCTCACACCTTTTCAGGATGCCCGTCCAGGAAAGATTTTTGTGAAGAAGGGGCCTAACAAGAAAGACATGTTCTACAGTTCTTCGGAACGATACAGTGTCTTTCTCAGAGGTTTAAAGCCCGACTGTATTCCACCGAAAAATTCTTCTTTGTTATTGCCCGTGAGAACTCCAATATTCGCGAAATGAGTTCGCGAAGGTCGAAGGGAGGTATCCAGATCAAGACCTCAGATTAACTGGACTGGTGAACCCAGACTATAAGAGATGGAGTTGTATAGCAAACTGGATTTTGACTAAGTTTGAAGACAAACTTCAGCAGATTAACTTATATCAAGCAGTATATGCCACTGTTTACGGTTTCGCCCCCAATCCACATCTATTTTTGGCTCTAGCAGAGAGATACGATTACAGGACATGGACTTCTATAACTCCCTGCGGAGAGATCGGGTTTGCCCTTCACGAGATGCAGTACATCTCTTACCTGCCGATGGGGGATGCCCCGTATGAGGAATTTGTCCTAACTAATGATGAGTTGGACAAACTTAGAAAAGAGAACACAGCCATGGTAGCAGTCTTCGAAGAACTGCTGTGTCATTATAAAATCTGCTCTCTATTTTACCAAAGTGGTGCATCTGGTACTTGCTATTCATCCAAATAGTTGCCTTATCTGTTCCTCAATCATATTAAAGAAAAGAAGACCAAGGAACATGATAACTGCTATCCCGACTTCTTTAAACCACTGAGCAGTACTGAAGTGGTGAAGTTGATGGAGGAAAGTAGGGATTTGGATATCAAGAACAAGGACGATCATCAATGTCCTCCTCTAAAAGAAGAAGACATTCTCGAGAGTTATATGAGAGTGGGATATCAATTTATGTCAAAAGAAGTCCAATTAGCAGGATTTCTGACGTATTGGCTCCGTCGATTCGTTGTCCCCGGATCAAGTGCCATAGACCGCTTCCATTGCGGTGTTCTTTTTGCTGCCGTTCGATTAGTCTTCGGCTACAAGATGGATCTCTTATCGGCTTGACTTGTAGATTGAACGCCAGTCTCCGCCTGTACGTCGGATTGATGCTGAAAGCTAAGGGAGAGAAAGAGTTTCCTCGGCTAGAATTGCCGTATACTTATCTGTTCGGGTGGTTGCTTCTACACCATCCTACTTTGATGGACCCCGACATGGGACCATTCAGTGGCAGCTTTTTGCAGAGATTCTCCCAAGGTAAGTAGAAATACACTTCCTTGAGAGATTGCAGATATGCTTTGAACCTCGGCAAAGGATGGAACTTCTATTGCACTCCTCCTCCCGCCGGATATGAACAGATGACGACCAACATGATTGACTCAAAGATGCAACTTTTGAGCCGTACAGGTTTTGATTGGTTGAAAACAATTCGTCCATCCCACTTGATGTATCGGTTTGAAGAAGAATGTTACTTGGAGCCAAATCTTCCCAGCCGGTTTGCTCGGCAGTTTGGATATGACCAATTCCATGTAGGTAATGCTATCTCATGCCAACAAGGAAAAGGTTTCTTGATAGATGGAGCCCGAGCTTGGGCTTATTACAACACTCGAGATACGAAAGCAACATTCTCGATGTCGGTGAATAGTAATCATGGCCCTCGTATGCTGTTCACATATTCGGTGTTTTATACATCATCGAACACTTTTGCTGAGAACTTCAATCTTGCGGATAGCTTCGCGTCTGTAACGAGATTGAAGAAGGGAGGAGTCATCATGTCACTTCCAGGTAATGATGAGGTGCACGAGCCAGTGGATGCACCCTTAGCAGTTTCGAGGGACGTTATATTCCCTGAAGAGATTAACGCGCCACTGCGTGTTTCTTTGAAGGTTGCTAAATCTCCGGCCAAAAAGAGAAGGAAAGAGGAGCCTTCCGTCCCAGCTGCGAAGAAGAAACTGATCTTGGATCATTCTTCAGAAAAGATTACTACCAGATCTCAATCTCGGCAGTTGGCCGAGACAATTCAGTAGGAAGAAGCTGCCACACCGACCTCTGTTCAAAAACAAGTTGAGGCAATAAACGTAGAGAGTCCTGAGAGACCTCTGCATAGAAGGAAAAGGTTGGTCCGCAGAAGAAAATTAACAGCCTCTCCTTCCAGACAAGTTTTGTCTTCGATCGTGGTAGACGCTGCAGCGGGAATCACCATGTCACCTCCCACTCTTGTTTATGAGTCTGGGCATAGAACTCCCAGTCCTGAACAGAGAGAGGAGACCGAGCAGTTAGACCATAGAAATGAGGCCGAAGAGCCCAGAAACAATATTGTAGAAGAAGAGCATGTCGCTGTACGATCTCCTTCACCTGCTGCGGAGACTACTCAACCTCCTCTTACACCGGGCATAATCCGCGAGAAGGAGGATCGTGAAATGATCGATGCTTTATATGACTGTGACTTCGGCTCGCAGGAGGATTATATTGATCAAACTGCTACAACTGTCAGTAGGGAGACAGCAGAAGGAGATGAAAATGAAGAGAGTTCATCATCTTCTGAGGCTGATGAAGCACAAGACCCTGAAGGAGATGCTTAAGAACATATGTCTCCTGTAGATGTTGACGAAACCTTGAATCCTGAAAAGGATGGTGAGGTACAAACACTTCTTGAAGCTGCTGATGACACCTTGAATCCTGAAGAGGATGTTGAGGTACAGGCATCTCCAGAGAAGGCAGCAGATGAAGAAGCGGCCCCGGAGGAAACTCCAGCTGTTGATTGCCACGGTATAGAATGAATTTAGCAATCTTCTTTTAATAGATTGATCACTAACATCTTTATTTGTATTCCATGCAGAAATTGAATCTACTCCAGCACCTCCAATATGCACGGACATAGTGCTTGCATCGACGATTGCTAGTGGCAGTCGTCATTTATCATGTGGCTCTGAAGCAGGAAGTAGTCAGGCAGTAGTGTCTGAAGCTACTTTTGCTCAGCTAGAATCTGTCCCTGCAGATGATAGGCTCATTGCTGGATCCAACCATGGTAAGACTGTTTTTACTTTTGATTCTCTTTATCAATAGCCAATGACAGGCGAAGTGACAATCTTTAATTTTACAGAGGAACAACCAGGAGGAGCAACCAGCTCCACTTTGGTTCCCTTATTCAAAGAGCCTGCTGTTCAGATACGAGAAATTGAACATCCTACTGCCTCGTCATCAACAGGAGTAGCTGCGACTCCTGGTGCTCTGGCGATTAATCAACTTGTTATCCAATCATTCACCAAATGCTTCTTCGAATCCTTGGGCCCTCTGATCACCAGAAAGATGGACAAAGAAGACGCTGATTTTTACATGGTTAGAGGTCCGACCTCTTTCTTGGTGAAGGCCATCCGGGAGCAAGGTGACGAGGCTCAGGCCACTTTCCTTGACCATATATTGAATGAGCTGGAAACTTCCATAAAGAACTATAAAGAGCTCAATAAAGGGGAAGTGGAACTTTTAGTTCAAGCAGAATTTGAACAGATGGCTCAGGCAGCCGCAATTGAAACAGTAAACTTTCTGAATCTCTTGGATGCCTATTCTACGAAATCTGCTGAGTATAAATCCAAGCTGGAATCAGTGACCTCGACTGCTGAGGAAAAAGAAAAAAGAATTGCTGAGCTGAGAGCGGAGATTGCTCCTCTCCAAGAGGAGCTGGAAAATGAAGTTACTGAGCATCAGATTGCAATCCAACAATTCAGTGCTCTAACTCAGGAAAGGGGCGAGTATGTAGCAGATCATGATGCTGAAATCACTCGCCGAATGGTGACCATGCCCACTTTCAATGAAGAATCCGGGATGGAAGAGGCCAGGAGGAGAGTGATGGCTTCTCGCGAAGAACGGCTACAAGTTCTGAAGCAACAAATCGCCAATCTGATAACACCTTCATCTTAGTAGAAAGATATCTTGTATCTTTTTGTCTTTTGTAGCACGTATGTTTTTGTAATGTCTCTAATTTTGATCAATAAAAGATATTTTGTTGTGGCTCTATCGTTTATTGCATATCTTGTTCAGATATAAATAATAGAGATAGAAAATATATTCAGAGGTAAAGGACATGATATATTTCTGGATTTTTTAGAAAATAATTATATTCATTATATCTGCTCAGAGGTAATGTGGACGTGGCAGAATATAATTTGTCGAATATTATTATTTCAATTAACAACTTAATCAAAAATGACAAGTTGCTGATGTGAATGAACGAAAATGAATCGTCAAAAAGGTGTGAACGAAATGAATCATCAAATGATGAATGGATGAACGGCTAAACCATCGGATGAATTGAATGAACGGGCGAACCGTCAAATGAATGTGATGAACGGACGAACCGTCAAATGAATGTGAACGGATGAACCGTCGGGTGATAATAAATGAACGGGCGAACCGTCGGATGAATTGAATGAACGGGCGAACCGTCATATTAATGTGTCGCTTCGTTATTTGGAGAATCTCTGCCTATAAATAGAACAGAAATCTGACAGGAATGAGCACTTCAACTTTTCACATAAAAATGTCGTCTAGAGATGCATCCAAGAAGGCTAAACTTGCCCCGACGGTTGAAGCGGGCGTTGAAGAACGTCCGGCCGAACTGGTCCAGCCAAAGCAGGTAGAGGCAGGTGAAGGTTCGTCTGCATCCAAACCACTGCGAGATATCCTGGACTTCCTGCTTGAACCAGGAAAGACTGAAAAGGAAGAAGCCATGAGAATGGCCGCTTACAAGTTCCTCGTGGGTTCAAGCAAGGATGTTCTCAACTCTCTTGCTGATTATGTCTTTGATAAGGACTGCAGTGGTCCGCGTCTTAACGTCGAAAAGGATGATAGTGACCTTCCTTGATATTATGTAACATCATTTATGATGAAATAAAAATCAAACTTTATTTATGAATTGTCTGATCATATTTACATAAATCTGTTACATTTATACATAATATTTCTTGAGAAATTTGACATTGATAGGCATCATAGCAACTCGATTATCCAGCTCTGAGAGTTGATAGGCTCCATTTGATAAAACTTTGCTTACAACATAGGGACCTTCCCACTTTGCGTCGAATTTGCCTTTGCTCATATGAGTCATAGTCATAGGACGTCTGACCGTTAGAACAAGTTCTCCTTGTTGAAAGGCTCTGACCTTAACTTTGCGGTTGAAAGTCTTCGAAATGCGGGTTTGGTATAACTCAATATGTTGTTGAGCCATTAACCGTTTCTCGTCAAGTGCCTCCAATTCTTGAAGTCGAAGAAGGACGTTGTTCTCTGAAGTGAGCTCGTTAGCAATGGCGATCCTTAAGGACGGGATTGGAAGTTCTAAAGGAAGAACAGCTTCACACCTGTACACAAGAGAGAAAGGTGTACAGCCTGTGGGGTTGCGGACCGTGGTACGATAGGCCCATAGACATTCGCCAAGCTTTTCACTCCAGTTTCGTTTTTTAGTAGATACAAACTTCTTGAGGAGTTTAATGATAGTTTTGTTAAAAGCTTCAGCTAAGCCATTAGCAGCAGGATTGTAGGCTGTAGAAGCAACATTGTCAATCCGGTGATCGTCACAAAACCTTGTAAATTTTTGGCTGATGAATTGTGGTCCATTGTCATGGATGATCCTTCGAGGTACACCAAATTTATAGATGGCATGGTGTTTGACGAAATTGATGACGCTGTTGGTCTTGACTTCAGCCAAAAGTATAGCTTCAGCCCATTTGGAGAAATAATCGGTTATTGCTAATATGAACCGATGTCCTCTAGAAGAAGGAGGATTGATGGGTCCTATGATGTCCATACCCCAAGCTTCGAAAGACCAGTAAGCAGCAGTCAGATGTAGGAATTCTGAAGGTTGGTGAATGAAATCGGCATGGATTTGACAAGCACGACATTTTCTTGCATATTCAATGGCATCTGATACCATAGAGGGCCAATAGTAACCCATACGTCGAATACGATCCTGTAGCTTAGGACCTGGTTGATGTGCTCCACAGACACCATCGTGAGCTTCACGCAACACTTGCTTTGCTTCATCACCAGCGAGACAGCGTAAGAGAAGACCATCATAAGTCCGCCGATAGAGAGTTTTGGTAGTTTGATTGTAGTAGAATCGGGAAGATCGTCGACGAATACTAGTAGCCTCCTTGGAATCTTCGGGGAGTATGTCATGAACCATAAATTCGATAAAAGGAGTTCTCCAGTGTTCATTGATAACATTGACTTGAACAAGATTGTTAAACTTAATATTACGATTGTTTTTAATGCAAAACAACTCTCGATTAGAGATAACCACCACCTGCTGTCTTTTAACAGGGATGGCTAAGACAGCTGCAAGGTTGGCCAAGGCATCTTCTTCGGTATTGCAAGCTCGGCGAACATAATCAATGAAGAATGCTTTGAATGATATAGCCATGTTGATTGCTGCTTCATGATAAGACACCAGATCTTGATGGCGAACTTCATAGGTTCCTCTAACTTGGTTGACAACCAGCTTAGAGTCGCCGTAGACTTCGAGATATTCGACGTCCAGTTGCTTGGCTAACTGAAGGCCGATGAGTAGAGCATTATATTCTGCTACATTGTTGGAGCAGGGTTCATCTAGAGAGTAAGCTCTTTGGATGGTTGATCCGTCTGGAGAAACGAGGACAACTCCGACTCCTGCTATAATGGCGCCATTTGGTCCGATTCTGAATGTACAATCGAAGAATAGACGCCAGGTTGGAAATTTTTCAGAGAACATGTTGACTTCCAATGTCTCGTCTGGAATTTCATCGTAAAGCTTGGATGTTTCTGGCACGGGATGAGCCGCCAAGAAATCTGCCAGTGCTTGACCCTTGACAGACTTTTGTGGAACATATAACATGTCATATTGAGCTAGCAGGATGGCCCATGTAGCCAGCCGAGAATTGAGTATGCTAGGCTTCTTCATGAGTACCCCAAGAGGATTAACTCGGGATATAACATGAATAGTTTGGCCAATGATATAATGCCGAGTCTTTTGAACAACAAACATGAGAGCTAGGCATTCTTTTTCAACCGGACTATAACGGTGTTCAGCACCAATCTTAGTACGACTAAGATAATAGATGGCATGTTCATGGCCTTCTTTGTTCTTTTGGGCAAGTAAAGCACCCAATGAATGATCTATAGCACGAACATACATTAAGAATGGTATGCCAGAGATTGGTGGCACCAAGACTGGTGGGTTCATAATATATCGTTTGATGTCGTCGAATGCTCGTTGACATTCTTCAGTCCAAATGAAAGAGACACCTTTCTTCATTAGTTGAGTGAATGGTCTGCAGCGTCCAGACAAGTTCGAAATGAATCTCCTGATATACACAAGACGACCTTGGAATCCTCGTAGCTTTTTTAGGTTGCGTGGAGGATGCATCTCTTAAATGGCTTTGATCTTCTCGGGATGCACGTGTATACCCTTAGAGGTAATGACGAAGCCGAGAAACTTGCCACTAGAGACACCCAAGAATGACTTGGTGGGATTCATTTTGAGTTGATGTTGGCGCATGAGATTGAAGATTATTCTGAAGTCTTGGATATGATCTCCCTTTAGACGACTTTTGACGGCGATATCGTCTGTAGGATGTGGAAAATTATGACACGCTGTCATTTTCTTTCATTCATACGCTTAAAGACAGATGTCAGTTGAAGCCATACGCTCATTCAAAAGCCATACGCTCAGTAAATATTTTATTATTTACTGAAGTGACAGCACAGCATATGTTTAAATGAGGAATGAATCTGACACTTCATCTTTCGTGCAAAGACAGCTGTCACGAGAAAAGTAACCGTCGTATAGGTTTTTGAAAAGCCGGTTTTGTCTTTTACGAGGACAACTCAGCAGCCTTCATAAATACAAAAGCCATCATTACTGTCAGTTTTGACAGTCTGTCAGCCGTCAAATCCGCAGTCACGACGCTCGAGAAGATTTTGTCAGTTATGGGAAGCTATGGTATACCAAAGAAGATTGATGATAGCCACGTGGCCACTTCTCCAGCGAGCGTATGGACCTCACATGACTCCTTCTTCATCCAGTCAAGTGAGCGTATGGACCTCACATGACTCCTTCTTCATCCAGTCAAGTGAGCGTATCGACCTCACATGACTCCTTCTTCACACAGTCAAGTGAGCGTATGGACCTCACATGATTTCTTGTTAACTAAGCGAGCGTATGACCTCACATGACTCCTTGCCCATAAAGTGAGCGTATGATTTTCCTATGGCACTACGCTATCCAAGTCAGCGTATAAACTCTCCTTCAACAAGGCAGCGTATTACAACAACCATATCCAGGATTACAGTCAACACACGTTCTCACGTGTCCTGTACCAGTTATCTACTTCTCTAGAAGTTATACAACGTGGCATCCAGGCCATCAATCTCTCCTGAACATGCTTCACTACTTTCAACCGCACGCTAATGTGTCTCCATCAGAATTCGCCACGCGTCCCTGCAGTTATGTACACGTCAAGTAACTACCTGAGCGTATGCTTAAGGACAGTTATCCTGAACTCTATAAAAAAGAGTTTCTTCATCTTCATCAGAGACTACAAGTCATTTTTCAGAGAGAACAGAGAGAATGCCCAGTTGCTGTCCAAGTTCTTCAAAGTTTGAGTTTTCTTCATCGCATCGTCCAAGGGATAAAGTAATCGTCTTCTAGATTAGATTCCTACAGTTGTAATTTTCTCAGATATAAAATAAATAAAGTGAATTTATTTATGGAAAACAAATTGGCGACTCTGCTGGGGAAAGCTTTCTCCTCCAATGAGATAGCAACAACTCAATGCGATACTTCGTCGATCGGCTTGACGAAGAAGACGATGGTTGTACAATTCGACCAATCGGCTTATGAAAAAATGCTCAAGGCGAAGGAGGGCCGCACTGCTTCCTCCGCTCTTCCTGTTGCCAAGAAGAAGGGACACTCCGTCTATGTCCCTAAGTCTTCTACAGCAATTCAAGATGCTTCTGTCACTTCTCATGCTGACAAGAACACGTCTTCAACTTCCATGAAGTACACTTCGGCTTCTCAGAACACGGCAACAGTGGTTTCCCCTAGTCACGCTGACAAAATTGGTTCTTTAACCAAGTCAGCGTGTACAAGGAAAACCATCTCTGGACATGTCAAGGTCCCTTCTCCCTCTATTCTTACGACAGCAGTCGGCTCTTTAGCCATTGATGACTCTGAGCGTATGGCATTCAAAGGGCAGCGTACGGCAAAGGCAGTGTACAAAAGCCAACATCAGGCAGCGTACGCCGAGCCAAAACCAGTGTATGCTAATAAAAAGGCAGCGTATGACCAGAAGTCCAAACTGAAGTCAGCATATGCTAACAAATACAGTCCTTTGACTGTTTCTGAAAATCAGATTGGGGGTTCTCTTCCACAGAACATACAAATGATTCCCCCTCAACTTGCTCATCTTGTGCCAACCAAGGAGAAAGACTCTTTAGTCAACTCCTCTACTCCTAAGGTCTTTACCTCTGGAGTTAATTTGACTAGTAATCTTACTAGATCAAACAATGGAAAACGCCTTTTGGCTAATTCCTCCAAAGATGGATTATTACCGACTCCTAGTCGGAATAATACTCATCTTCCTTCTCTCAAAATTTCTCGGTCTGAGAAAGGCAAATTACAAGTATCCAAGACTGATATCAAAGTCAAATCTCCCACGGATCTTCGTAATAAGCTTAATCAGAATCGGTTCAGTTCCACTGAGACAAGTGTATTAGACCCTGATGCAGAATATGCCAAGAACTATGTGGCTCAAATTAATCAGTCTTTATACACTCAGGAACCAAGAAGACAGAAGAACAAAAGACAAGTTTCTACACAGAAACTATCTTCAAATACTTCCCAATCTGTTCCTATAGATCTCCGAGAATATTTGCAAAATAGACAGAGAATTGACACTTCATCTGGCTATGACATTGCCCATATTCGCCATAAAAAGCATGGTTGTGACTTCCAACCTCGGGTTGTCATCCAATGTTGTTGTTCACCAAAAAGACAATCTGTTTTTGAACGGATTCAATATGAACCAATGTTGGATGAAGATGAACCTCTTTATGCTTCTATCAACATGACTGCCAGAAATATTGGGGGTAGCATACGGTCTGATGCTATATCAGACTCTGAAGATGGTGTTTATTTCGGCACTCGATCCAGGACCGGAGCCTTGACCAGAGCTTCTTCTTCTTCTCATCCAAGTGGTAATCCGGAGATCACAGAAGACTTCCTTGGAGAGTCCAATTTTCCAGTATTGACTCCTGTAAAAAGCCCTGGGAAAGATACTGATTCACACAGTGATGATTCAGAACATACTGTTTCATCATCTATTCCTCGAATGATTACCACTTACATGGCAGAAAGTGATCATGAACCTTCGACTAGCAATGAGGCTCATGAACAGAGGATTTCTTCTTTAGAACAACAATTACGAGCTATGGCAGATACATTGAGTGCTATGCACACTCTAATGCAGGCTCAACAACAGACAGCACCACCAGTGGTATTGAATACCCCTGTTGTTCCAAACCCCGAACCCTCTACTATTCCGGGGGTACAATCTAATGTTCCTGTACAAACCACACCAAGTCACTCTGGAGCTGGGGGTGGTACATATGCTGCAGTCCCTCCTCCCAATTACACTCTACAAGCCACAACTCCGGGAGTTGTCTCTGAAGAATTGAAGAATCTCAAAACTCAATTCGAGCATTCAAACAGAAGGATGGTTTACAAAGGTTAAGCATCAAACAGCCTTATCCGATAGAATGGAAGCAGGTATCGTATCCGCCAAAATACAAACCTCTGACCATCTCTTTCTATGATGGGACAACCTCTCCAAGTCAGTTCATTAATCATTTTGAAGTAATGCCTGATCAATTGCAACCAAGTGACGCCCTCCTTACTCGGGTGTTCATTGGATGTCTCAAAGGAACGGCTTATGAATGGTATAGAAGTCTCCCTGATGGGTGCATTACCTCATTTGCCAGTTTTAAGCAAATGTTTCTTGAATGATTCTACGAAGGGCTCAATGATATGACCATGTCGGCCCTCATAAGAATCAAACAGAAGAATAATGAGACCACTGAGGAATTCATTGAGAGATTCAGAAGAGAAACCCTCAAAATGCCTCTTAGAACTCCTGATGCTGTTACGATCGACACTTGCAAGTCGAACCTCTTACCAATTATCAGTATGTGGACAGGGTCCACTCAGTTCCAAGATTGGCCTTCTTTCATTGTCAGTGCCAAGGCTGCCGAGGTCAGTGCTGAGACCTTCAAGGGTCTGAGGGTACAAATGGCTCCCAAAGAATCAAATCAGAGTGCTAGCAATAGTACTCGACACAACAATCGCAAAGGGAAAGAAGCTCTTGAAGTCAATCTCCAAAACAGTAGTCAAGAAGTAAAGACTACCCAAGCTACTTCAGCTCCAACAAATCAACAACAGAGATCTCCTCGGCCGAAAGAAGAATATTCTTTCGATGATGACGATGTTCAGGGTATCTTTGAATGCTTACTCAAAGGTAATAAGATTCAATTGCCAGAAATTAAAAAGCCTGATAAAGCCAATAAGACAGATCATCCAAAATACTGTCCATATCATAGAATGCTGGGTCATACAATCCGGTCTTGCTATGTATTAAAAGGGAAGATTCAAGAGATGATTAAATCAGGAGCTGTGACATTAACACCCAAAGACAAAACAGTCACAGCAAATGTAATTTCAATGCAGTTCGGTGACTTCCCTCCCTTAATGGTGGAAAGTGGGATTGTTCCTATCTCCAAAGCAACTCTCGAAGTTATAAACATCCCACCAGCACAGAATGACGGACTTGTTCCTATCACAACCAAGAAGGGAGAAATCATGTGGATTCACCCAGACTTAAAGACAGAGTTTGAGACGTCTTCCTTTTCTCCTCGGAAGATTTCCTCATCTAAAAAGAAGCTCGGGAAGACTAAGTCATGCAATGTGACTTCTAGTTTCACACCCGATTTTTATCTAACCTCTACTTTCATCTCAGCAGGAAATTCATTCTCTACGAAGATAAAATCTGTACCTCAAATTGAAGATAGGTACAAACCTGCTTTTCATTTATACAGTTCACAATCTCGTGAATTGATGGCGAAAATGGGTTATGATCTAGCCATTGCCCCAGGTTTGAACTCAGGCAAGGGACTCCGAGCACCTGTGGCCATCACCATGAGACATAATCAATCTCGTGTTGGCCTTGGTTTTTGGAATGAAGCTTTCATCAAACATAAAAGAACCAAGAGCAAAATAAAGAATTGCAGCATGGTTTCCATAGACCTTGAACCAGAATCTGAAGTTGAAGTTCATGCTAGAACTCGGTCTGGAAAAGTATATCTGAAAGATTATGCTGAAGTTCCTGAAGAAATTTTTGACGTTCCTCCGGTTACAGCTTCAATTCCAGTCTCTACTGAAGAGCCTTTAAATGTTCCTGTTGAGACAGTTCCTTCTAAACCAACAGCAGCTGACAAAGGCAAACAACAGGTCCGCTTCGACAAACCATTGAAGAAGTCATCTCCTACAGGACTTGAAAAGCCTTATAATTTTGATATATTGGCTCAACTAGCCAATACCCCAGCTAAATTATCAATCTTCGAGCTCTTACGCCTCTCTAAAGAGACTCGAGAAACTTTAAGTGAAGCACTGCTGCAAGCAGAAACCTGCTTAACTCTTCTCAAGAAGTTGGAAACAGAACCTGTTTCTCATTGCCATAATGTATTGGAATTTATTCCAAACATTACCTTTACGCAGGACGATAGGCTGCTAGAGGATAATCGACATGACCGTCCTTTATATCATACAGGATATATTGATTCTATGAAGGTTGATCGTTTACTGATTGATCCAGGATCCGCTCTCAGTATTATGCCAAAGGCTATGTTAGATGCATTGAAGATACCTGTGCATAGTCTCTCCAGCACTATCACTACCATCTTGGGATTCAATCAAGGAAAAAGTGAGCCTTTAGGCAAGATTCGCCTTAAATTTCAAATAGGCGATCTTCGTACTAAGGTTACCTTTTACATCATCGACAATCATGGTTGCTCATACAATGCTCTATTGGGGAGACCTTTCTTGCATGAACATAATGTCGTTCCTTCAACCCTTCATCAGTGCTTCAAATATGTTGATGATAATAGAGAGGTTCAAAAAGAAGTGGCAGATCTTTACCCATTCAAAGGAGTCGAAGCTTACTTCAATGACGCTCGCATGCACAAAGATGAATACTCGAAAGTCTTGCAAGCTATGGATAATGAAGATGAGACATCCAAAGTTGACACTTTTGTTATTCCTGTAAAAGGGCGTATCACTCCTCCGTAGTCTGTTAGATCATCTGAAGAAGTCTCACTGATAATTCCGGTCAGTGGACGTACTACTTCATCATCTACCCAGGGCTCACTGATAATTCCTGTCAGTGGACGCACTACTGCACCATCTTCCCAAGCTTTACAAAGTTCGCTGATCATTCCTGTCAATGGACTCATCACTCCCCCTCCATCTTCTCAGGCTAGATCAGATACTCTAGTCATTCCAGTCAGTGGACGCATTACTTATCCACGGTCTTCTTTAAGGGAGCTCACCTCTTCTGAGCCTTTTGTTATCGATCTTAATCGAAACAAAAATTCTAACTGTTCTTCTTCCTCCCCCTTTTGTCATTAATCTGACTAAGTCTGATAAGGCTCAGCCTTCTGTTGTAAATACAGCATCTAGTATTAATGAAGCATCTCCTTTGCAGTATATTGATGTTTGTGGTTATGTACAAAGTTATTTACAATTACTAAATAGCTTAGAGCCACTAACTATAGGGGTTGTTCAAGCTCTTCATACAGACATATCATTAGACTCTATACAGAAATCATACTTTGTGGTCCCCAGTCGAAAGAAGGGAGAAAATCTAATATTTTTCTATAAAGGATCTCAGAATCCTCCTAACTTGGAAGAAGATGATATAAATGACGATACTGGAAGGTTACAACTGCGTCGCTACAGTCAGCAATCCAAAAATATCATCAAAAATATGGGTTATGACTTTAGAACCAGTCTCAATAATGAAAAAGGAAGAAGAATGCCTGTTCGAATTCCTCCATTAAAATACGGAAGGACAAAATGTGGTTTAGGTTATATTGCTCCTACCCCTTTTATCAACATAGTCCATGAAGAGTCAAAATTCAATAAAGACGAACAATCTGAAGATGAACAATCTGAGTCTTCTGATTCTCTCTCTTGGGATTCTGACACGAGTGTTGGCGATCTTTATCGCTCTATTCTATCCATCAATATGGTCTCTGTTGATGGCCCACAAGAAAATGATGAAGATGAGGATGATTTTGAAATATCACCCGAATCGGAACGATGGGTTCAAAGATTAGAGAATAAATGGGAATTCAGGTTCGAACAGAGGGAACCTCCTACTGGAGATAAACTGATCCAAATTGATGTTGGTGAAGAAGGTTCTCCTAAACCAATATTCATCAGTGAGAGTCTTTCAGAAATAGATAAGCAAGACATGATCAAGCTTATTCGTGATTATATCGATGTCTTCGCCTGGAGCTACGAGGATATGCCAGGACTAGATCCGAAGATCGCAATGCACAAACTCAATATCATGCCAAATGCTAAACCGGTCAAACAACAACAGCGACGATTTCGTCCAGACATTATGGATGCAATTGAAGCTGAAGTCAACAAGCTTATGGCTTCTGGATTTATTCGAGAGGAACAACATCCTGACTGGGTGGCTAACATTGTTCCTGTCCTTAAAAAGACTAGCAAGATCCGAGTCTGTATAGACTTTCGCGATCTCAATGCAGCTTGTCCCAAAGACGAGTTTCCTCTTCCAATTACTGATGTCATGATCAACAATACATGTGGTTTCGAACGAATGTCATTTATGGATGGGTATTCGGGATACAACCAGATCAAAATGTTTTCAGATGATGAAAAACACACTTCCTTCAGAACGCCGATCGGTACATACTGTTATACAGTGATGCCATTTGGTCTCAAGAATACAGGAGCAACATATTAGCGAGCAATGAGCACTATATTTCGTGAACATCTCCGAAAAATAGTCGAATGCTATGTTGATGATATTGCAGTCAAAAGTCGACGAAAGGAGGATCATATCCAAGATTTGAAGACTATCTTTGATTTAATGCGTCAGCATCAACTTAAAATGAACCCTACTAAGTCCTTCCTGGGCGTCTCTAGTGGTAAATTTCTCGGCTTCATCATTACCGCTAAAGGTATACACGTGGATCCCGAGAAGATCAAAGCCATCCAAGAGATGCGTCCTCCATGCACCTTAAAAGAGCTACGAGGATTTCAAGAAAGAATTGCTTATATCAGGAGATTCATTTCCAATTTATTAGGACGCTGCAGACCATTCCACAAACTTCTGAAGAAAGGTGTATCTTTCATCTGGAACGAAGAATGTCAAAAAGCATTTGATGACATCAAACAGTACCTCATGAACCCTCCAGTTTTGGTACCTCCCATCTCGGGAATACCATTTCTTCTATATGTTTGAGCTATGGATCATTCTCTTGGTGCATTACTCGCCCAGAAAAATAAAGATGGTCATGAACAGGCCATTTATTATCTCAGTCGCACAATGATAGGCGCTGAACCGCGTTATTCTCCAATCGAGAAAGAATGCCTAGCATTAATGTTTGCTGTTCAGAAAATGCGATATTATATTATCGGTCAAACGATTCATGTCATTTCCAGAGTGAATCCCATCAGGATTATGATGAAGAAACCTGGTATTCTCAACTCCAGACTGGCTAATTGGGGAATCTTGTTAGCCCAATATGACATGCATTATATTCCTCAGAAGTCAGTTAAAGGACAGGCTCTTGCTGATTTTCTAGCAGCTCATGCAGTCCCAGAAGATTCTAAATTATATGATGAGATTTCCGATGAAGTTTTAGATTCAAATCTGGTTTCTGAAGAAGTTCCTACCTGGCGTCTATTCTTTGATGGAGCATCTAGAATAGGTCCTAACGGCGATATTGTCGCCGGAGTTGGAATTGTTCTTGTATCCCCAGAGGGATTAACTATTCAGAGGGCTTATTCTCTGGATCAATCATGTTCAAATAATGTTACAGAATACAATGCGTTGCTCATTGGTCTTCAACTCGCTAAACATCTGGATGTTCAATATTTAGAAGTTTATGGAGACTCTAAGCTTATCATCAATCAGATCAGAGGAACGTATGAAGTTCATCATCAAGATTTGATACCTTATCATCGAATAGCACTCTCTATGGCCTCCTCCTTTGAAGGTTTCTTTATCGAACATGTTCGACGAGCCTATAATGCAGAAGTTGATGCTTTGGCTAATCTTGCTGCTGTATTAGCCATACCAATCAGACGTCAACAAGTGATAGTAGTTTATAACCGAAAACTATTCTGCTTTGAAAATAATCTGGCTTTGGTTTTTCCCTATAATCCAGACGAAGATTCTCTCAACTTTGATGCTGAATTAAAATTTGACAAAGTGTCCTTGTCTTCTTCCAATTCTACTATGGAATATGTCTTTTCTAACAAAATAGACACCGTAACTGAAGACTGGAGACGTCCGTTTCTGGACTTTGTGTTGTATGACATACTTCCCGATAACCCGAGTGAAGCAGCATCTATCCGGCGCCGGTCTCTCAGATTCTATTATAATCATACTACGAAGACACTATATCGTCGAGCCTATGATGGTCTTCTCCTTCGATGCATCGCTGGTGAAGAAGCACAACAGATAATCCGTGAAGCACATGATGGCATCTGCGGAGCTCACCAGCCAGGTCCAAAACTTCAAGATCGTATCCGACGTATGGGTTATTATTGGCCCACGATGGTAGCTGATACCTTTCAATATGCTCGGAAATGTAAAGCCTGTCAAATTTATGCAGACTTTATCCATCAACCATCGGAGTTCTTACACCCAACAGCGGCATCATGGCCCTTTGAAGCTTGGGGCATGGACGTCATCGGTCCTATCAATCCACCATCATCAAAAGGACATCGGTTTATTCTAGCAATAACTGATTACTTTTCTAAATGGGCTGAAGCAATCCCGTTATCTGAAGTCAAGACTTCTAATGATATCAACTTTGTCAAACATCATGTCATCTATCGATTTGGTGTTCCTCGGCATATTATCCATGATAATGGACCACAGTTCGTCAGCCAGAAATTTACTCGATTCTGTGATGATCATCGGATTAATAATCTGGCTTCTACAGTATATAATCCAGCAGCCAATGGACTAGCAGAGGCTTTCAACAAAACAATCATCAAACTCTTGAAAAAGTTCGTTTCTTCCAATAAACGTAACTGGAGTGAGAAGCTTGGTGAATGTTTATGGGCTTATCGTACCACAGTTCGCAATGCGACCGGATGTACACCTTTCTCTTTGGTATATGGGTGTGAAGCTGTTCTTCCCTTAGAGATTCAAATTCCTTCTTTAAGGATAGCAATCGCTAATGAACTTACTGCAGAGAATAATGATCGTCTTCGACTTCAAGAGTTGGAAGCTCTAGATGAAAAACGATTGTATGCGCAACAAAATATCGAGCTATATCAAGCCCGAATCTCAAAAGCTTTTAATCGGAAAGTCAAAGTCAGAACATATCAAAAGGGAGAATTGGTCCTTACTGTCAGACGTCCGATGACCATGACACATATGAGCAAAGGCAAATTTGACGCGAAATGGGAAGGCCCATTCGTAGTAAACAAAGTCTTCTCTAATGGAGCATATCAGCTTGCCTCTATGGACGGGAAAGTCACGATGATGCCTATCAATGGCAAATTCTTAAAGAAATATTATGTATAAATAATATTTTCATTACTCCCCAGCAAATGTAAAATCAAAAATTTATTCTTCTCTACAAAAGCTATTTCGATGTCATTATCCCCAGCGAAAACTGATATTCTACCATGTATCATTTTCCCAGAGAATTTGATATTTTATCTTATTAGATTCCCAGTGGATTTAATAAAGATCTTGTATAAGAAAATCATGTCCATATCACCTCTGAATTTTCTATCTCAGTATGTACCATATTCTATGGAAATGATATCTCGTCCTTTTGATTTTTTGAGTCTAAAAGATCAGTGAATAAAGGCAAAATAATATAAAGCAGGAAGGATACATCATAAACAAAGTTTCCTTAGACAGAGTTTATTTGAGACAAATTCTTCAAGAAATACATCATCATGGAAGATAGCGTAACTTACGGGCTATTTATTGGTGCACGCTATTCATTGGTATACGTTATTTAACGTAAATCACAATGTTAAAGGACAGCGTAATTTATAGTGTAACATACGCTGATATACGCTGGAAAATAGCGTAATATACGCTATTTCATTGGCATACGCTATCTAGCGTAACTTACAACTTGGAAGACGGCGTATTCGACAGTTATTCATCGGTGCATGTTAGTTTTCAACACAGAAAATTCTTGAATATTTATTTTCATTAAAGGCACTGATGGCCCTACAAAACAAAAAGAGAGAGGGAAAGAAAGGGGTGCAACAAAGTCACGCTCTACTTTCCAGAGCGACTAAGCTTGACGCCTAACTCTTCTACGCTTTGGACCCCCAGGCGGTGTAACAGAGCAACGAACATTTTACGCTTCTCTGCGAGGCTCTGCCCATCAGAAGAAGAGGAGCCGTCCAGACCAAAGTAGCCCAAGAAAATCTTGGCTAAATGCATAGGGTCGTCCTTGAGCTCGATGACGACAGGTTCGGGTTCTTGGCCCCCAAAAGTGGGGTCACCATGGGAACAGAATCCCAACTTACGTGCTTCTTCTTCAGCAGCTTCCTTTAGAGTCATGGTTGCAAAAGATGAAAGCCAAAAATTGAATTCTCTCGGTTTATATAATAGAGCTTGCTGGCTGTTCATATTCTTCTATCAGATTCAATCAATCTTGAAAAATGAAGAGTCATCATGACATTTAATGAACTCATGCCAGCGTGTCAGGACTCATTCCCACTTTCTGTTCAAAGTAATTTCGAACTTTTGAAACTCAAAAAGTTCAAAAACTTTGAAGGGGGTCTTGTAGGATGTGGAAAATTATGACACGCTGTCATTTTCTTTCATCCATACGCTTAAAGACAGATGTCAGTTGAAGCCATACGCTCATTCAAAAGCCATACGCTCAGTAAATATTTTATTATTTACTGAAGTGACAGCACAGCATATGTTTAAAGGAGGAATGAATCTGACACTTCATCTTTCGTGCAAAGACAGCTGTCACGAGAAAAGTAACCGTCGTATAGGTTTTCGAAGAGCCGGTTTTGTCTTTTACGAGGACAACTCAGCAGCCTTCATAAATACAAAAGCCATCATTACTGTCAGTTTTGACAGTCTGTCAGCCGTCAAATCCGCAGTCACGACGCTCGAGAAGATTTTGTCAGTTATGGGAAGCTATGGTATACCAAAGAAGATTGATGATAGCCACGTGGCCACTTCTCCAGCGAGCGTATGGACCTCACATGACTCCTTCTTCATCCAGTCAAGTGAGCGTATGGACCTCACATGACTCCTTCTTCATCCAGTCAAGTGAGCGTATCGACCTCACATGACTCCTTCTTCACACAGTCAAGTGAGCGTATGGACCTCACATGATTTCTTGTTAACTAAGCGAGCGTATGACCTCACATGACTCCTTGCCCATAAAGTGAGCGTATGATTTTCCTATGGCACTACGCTATCCAAGTCAGCGTATAAACTCTCCTTCAACAAGGCAGCGTATTACAACAACCATATCCAGGATTACAGTCAACACACGTTCTCACATGTCCTGTACCAGTTATCTACTTCTCTAGAAGTTATGCAACGTGGCATCCAGGCCATCAATCTCTCCTGAACATGCTCCACTACTTTCAACCGCACGCTAATGTGTCTCCATCAGAATTCGCCACGCGTCCCTGCAGTTATGCACACGTCAAGTAACTACCTGAGCGTATGCTTAAGGACAGTTATCCTGAACTCTATAAAAAAGAGTTTCTTCATCTTCATCAGAGACTACAAGTCATTTTTCAGAAAGAACAGAGAGATTGCCCAGTTGCTGTCCAAGTTCTTCAAAGTTCAAGTTTTCTTCATCGCATCGTCCAAGGGATAAAGTAATCGTCTTCTAGATTAGATTCCTACAGTTGCTCAGATACAAAATAAATAAAGTGAATTTATTTATGGAAAACATCGTCAACATAGCATTCGACAGTTTTGCGAAGATGATCTCGAAAGATGGTACTCATAGCCCGTTGATAAGTTGCACCAGCATTCTTGAGACCAAATGGCATCACAGTATAGCAGTAGACTCCACGAGGAGTGCGGAAAGAAGTGTGTTTTTCATCTTCAAGATTCATCCGAATTTGATTATATCCGGAGAATCCATCCATAAAGGATATTCGCTCGAACCCACAGATATTGTCAATCATGACATCCGTGATAGGGAGAGGAAATTTATCTTTTGGACAGGCTTCGTTGAGATCCCAAAAGTCGATGCAGACTCGAACTTTACTGGTTTTCTTCAGAACTGGGACAACATTGGCTACCCAATCAGGATGTTGTTCTTCTCGAATAAAGCCACAAGCGATGAGCTTCTTGACTTCATCATCGATCGCGTCCATCATTTCTGGTTTGAAGCACCGTTGTTGCTGTTTGACTGGTTTTGCATTGGGTAAAATGTTCAGTTTATGAGTAGCAACTTTGGGGTCTAGACCGGGCATGTCTTCATAGCTCCAGGCAAAAACATCAATATATTCTTTGATAAGAAGAATCAACTCTTGTTTATCTGCTTCTGGAAGATTCTTGCTAATGAATATTGGACGAGGTGACCCGTTCTCTCCTACATCAATTTGAACTAATTGATCTTCAGTAGGAGGTTCTCGCTGTTCGAATCGGAGTTCCCATTGATTATCCATTCGTTGAGCCCAAGGATCTTGTTTGCCATTGATTGTAAAAGTACAGAACAATTATCGGAGGACTGAACTTAGACTCACAATACAAACTCGCTTGTACAAAGAAAGCCTGGGGACGAAAACCTAGGTACAGCAATCTAAGTACAATTATTTATTTTTGATTCTGGAGGGTGACGATAGAGGCTCGGAAAGGCGATGGCAGCCCTGCCTTACTCCTTGGACGATCGGTATGCAGCCTTGGCTCCTGTGACGAGATGGTTGGCGTTGATGAAGCAATGCTCCTCCTGCTCTCCTCGTATTGCTCTTCTGGCTTCTCTCTCTCTCTCTGGATTGATCTCTGTGGATTCTTCTCTCTGACTATCAGGGGAGCCTCTCTGTATGTGTGTATCTCTCTCTGACAGTGTATATCTTCACAAGGGAATGGTATCTTGCTATTTATAATAGTAGGATATGATCATTAGGGTTGCCAATGATTACCTCTTGGAGATGGCGGCAGCCTGTGGATTGGTCAATCTAGGCCGTTCATTTTTTTGATTGTGACGAATCTGAGCCATTGAGTGTAGATTATACCAAATCCCATCAACAATTAATGCTGATTGGAATAAATCTTCCTCATAATGATCTTCTGATGTCTGTGAATAAATTAAATTTATTCTCCGGTCATGTGTCCCAGATTATTGGGATTTGACCCAATCTTTGATTGCAGTAAATCTGGAAAATTGATCGGCTTAGGACACGTGTCCTAGGAGCCACTGGGGGATCTGAACCACATGACGAGTGAGCCGCATATAATTTTGGGCCGCATATGGTTAGGGCCACGTGTCAGGGCTGTCTGGGTAGTGGCCCTCCCTCGAGCCTTTGAACCACAGGGAGGTGATCATTGCGAGCCGCATAGGGATACATCCGCCTGAGCCGCATGGAAATGGTCTTCTTGAACCGTATGAGAAATCTTTGCTCGAGCCGCATGAGGCTGTCTCGGCCTGGGCCGTATAGGACGGCTTCATGCTGAACCGCATGGAAAGTCTTTGCTCGAGCCGCATACGAACGCCCACGTGGCAAGGCCACGTGGTATCATTATGGCTCTCGGGAGATTTGTGTCAGAGATCTATCTCTCTTCCCTAGAGGTCTGTCATTATGGCAGAGTCATAATTTCTTCTTTTTGTGTCAGGGCTGTCACTTTTTCAGAGTTGTCAGCCGTCAAACAATTAATGCGAGGGGAAAGAGAAGAGGACTGTCCCGCCATGTGTCTTCGGAGCCGTATGGGATGTCTTGGGCCACATAGTCCCCTATGCCGCATGACTCTTTGAGCCGCATGGGCTTTCTGAGCCGTATGGGGTTCTTTGGCCGCATGGGTCATTTTCTTTAATATTTTCCATGCTTCTACAAGACCCCCTTCAAAGTTTTCAAATTGCAAAATTGAAATACTTTGAATAAGAAGCATGGTCGTATTCTTCTGGCCGCATATGAAACCCTGACCGTGCATAGATTGTTCAGCCGCAGGAGTATCTCACCCGCAGGGGACTGTTCAGCCGCATAGCTTCTCGCCACGTGTGCGGGTCTTTAATTGCCTCAAATTCACTTCAGCGCCATTTTGTAGGGAGGGAATCCCGATGGTCAGCTCATTAAATCTTTCAGATTTTACGCACTGGGCGAATCTTGGAGACGAAACCCGAGGAGTCGGTTTCGCTTTTTATGAGGCGGTCATTGGCCCACGTGTCCTCCTTCTCCCGTCCTCCTATAAATAGGAGGAGTTTGAAGAGAAAAAGGGCTTCTTTTCTTTCTTTCTTTTTCCTTGAATCTTCCCTATCTCGATTGCCCTTCCCCTCTTCGATAATTAATGGCTCCCAAGATGACCGTGGCAGCAAAGGGCAAGAAGGCAGCCTCTACTTCCGCCTCGACTGTGGCTGCTACTCCGCCGGTCGTCGTACCTGATATTCATCCTGACATTTACCCCCCCATTACTGGTAAGGACAATGTATGAGTTAAAAAACCCTAACTGCCATGGCTACGTCGCATACTTTATGCACGAGTCTTTGCAAATCGTATGTTCGCCCTACGGCTGAGCTGCGAGCCGCATAAGAAAACCACCGTGTCTGCATACGCGCTTCGTCGGTGAAGCCACATAAGCGACGCTAAACCGTATAGACTTTTATCGCACAGAGCCGCATAAGTGTTCTTCTGAGCTTGAGCCGCATGAGGCTTTTTGGAGCCGCATTAGACTTCGGAGCCGCATAAGGCTTCATGGAGCCACATGTATGTTTTCTTGAGCCGTATGAGGCTTGAAAGCACCCAATCAGCTCTTTTTATCCATCCGTTTAACCTACCTTTCTCTGTCTTTTCTTCAGTGAATCTGTCGGTTAACGCTGCTGGAGAACTCTTGGTGGGTAGCGCCCAAGCTGCTCTCGGCTATAGGTACGACCATATTGTTCAGCATATGACGGACCAGTTTCTGAGCGATGAGCCTCTGGCTAGATTGAATGCCATCAAGAATCAGTCTTTCCATTTTCTTAATGCTATGATGAACTCCGAAAAATTTGAAGGGGAGTATTTGAAGCCTGCGTTCTTTTTTGGAGACGCCTTGACCGTAGAGAACAATCATGTTCTAGAGATGTCGGAGAATTAGAGTTTTGTCTCTAACGGGATGGTGATCCGCATCCCCCAGATGGAGCGACACTTCCCATTATCTTGGTTCAATATGCTCTCATTGGACCGGAAGATGGAGGGGACTTTAACCCCTAACAGAAGTGGGATGTTCGTGGGGAACATCCATTATAATAACAATCTGAAGTCCGTGACTGCCGGCAAGGTGCATACTAGCTGTTCTGTGACGGGGTTGGTCCCAGGTTCTTTCCTGAATGTGGCGGGCCCTAACTTCACATTTTTTACCGCCAATACTTTTATAAATCAACTTGCTCGGAAGGGCTCCTATCCCGTTGGCCGGTTGATGTTCCCTGGTTGGATACACCCTATTCCCTCGTGGACCAATTTGTCTACTTGGATCTTGCAGAAGTATGTGGCCTTCTTGTGTGAGATTGGCCTTTACCACGCTATCCGAGGCACCAGTCATGGCTTGTCCATAAACAAGAAGCTGTTCATGCCTCTGCTGGAGATGTATAATTGCCGTACGGGACTTTTTACACACCTGTAGGGGAAATGGGACTCGCGCTCCATGAAATGCACGCGGTCTCCAAGCTTCCTTGGGGGGACGAAGCTTTTGAAGCGTATACTTCCACTAATGAGGAACTCGAAGATTTAGAACGACGGTATCCTAGCTTCGTGGCTCTTTACCAAGAGATATTGTGACATTATAGCACATGTCATCAGATAACCCGAAATGATAGTAACTCGGAAGGGAATGCTCCCCACACCAAGGACTGGGTGCACTATCTCTTTCCGACAGATGCCTTAGGTCAAGTTACCTCTCGTCGTCCTCGATCTCGGGAAGCGATTAAGGACTTGGTGTCGTCGGCTAGGAGAGTGGCCACTACAAGTGACAGATTCGGGAGCGAGACTGACACTTTTGGTTACTTTTACCAGGATACTCAAGAGCTGTCCGAAAAAGCGCTTCTGGCAGGATTTTTGATGATCTGGCTACGAAATTGTGTAGTCTCGGGAGGAGCCGGTTCTATTGAGAGAATTAGTCGTAACTTTATCCTTCCGGCTGTGAAGTTAGTTTTGCGAATCAGGCTAGCTCTCCTCCCGGCCTTGGTGTGCAGCATACATCGTGGCCTTCGAACCTTCATATCCAAAGTCATTGCTCGCGACGTGACCAAGGATTTTGAACGAACTGAGTTGCCCTATCACTATTTGATGGGGTAGCTGCTGATACATTACCCGTCTTTGATGAGGTCGGGCTCTGAAGACGGTGTGACTGATGATGACACATTTATCTTCCGCTATCGTGACGAGCCTTAGGAATGTGAGACCATACGGGCTTGCCGGGTGGCATTGGCAAGGGCAGATAAGTATCATATTTTCGTATCTGTCCTACTGCCAGGGACATAGAGGCTGTACATCTTGACGGTATTGTGCCCCTTCAGCTTCTGGATGGCCAGCTGCTCTTGTGGCTGCGTAACATCTGTCCCGTACATCTGGTGTATCGTAACCGTAATACTGTCTTTCTGGAGCCTTATCTGCCTAGCAGGTTTGCCTGGCAGTTTGGATACAGCCAACTTTGTCTAGACAGCCCCAGTTCTTGTCTGGGTTATGAAGGTAGCCTTCTCGATGGTATCAGGGCTTGACAATATTATGATTCATTCCATACTCGTACCATTTTCTCAGTCCCTGCCATTAAGGAGTCAGTGGAGATCTTGTATATAGCGGCTTTGTATCATGTCATGGCGAATAAATCCCTGGTCGGTTTTAACCCAGGTACCAGTTTTATTATTGGTACCGGTCTGGAGGAAGGCTCTTAAGGGGCTAAGAAAAGAAGGACTAGAGCCGAAGTACCAGATTTAGATTCCGCTGCTGAGGGTGATGAAGGCAACGAGCATGATAGATGTGACTCTATCCTTCCAGTGGCAGACGCAGAGGTGGGTCAGCCGCCTATTTTGTCATATGAGATGTTGGGGGATCAGTCCCTCGTTGCATCTGGTCCTACTCCGAAACGTAGCAGGCAAGTTTCTCCTGTTGGCGATGTTTCTCGATCCCGCAAGCTGGTTGCGACTAGGCATCGTCCGCTAGCCATAAAAGAAAGTGGAGAAGAAGTCAACCCTGCGTCAGAGGTAACAAAACCGCTCTCGATTCCTTCTTCCTTCTTCCCTTCGAGCTTCAATTCTAATCATCTTCGTTCCTTTTTTTAGGTGTCAGGAGAAGAAGAAGAGTTTCAAGATGTCGAGGTGGTGACCCAGGATGACGGGGACTCCCGTGAGCCTGCTCCTTTTCAAGATGGCGCAGATCAATCTGTATCCCCCTTCAAGGTGACGGGGACAGAGGACGTGACTGAGTTTAACTCGTGGATCGCGGGTGAGGGGACCATGCCAATTGTGGATGAACTGCAGCCTTCATGCCCCTCTCCTGGTAATATTAGCCGAATCTTAACCTGTGAGGAAGCCTATCTGCTCTATCATCACGTCCTTCGGGTTACGTCGATTGATTGTTATTCTGGGCATACAGGTCCTGCCCCTTCAGTACCGAGGATGGACGTTGTTGAAACAACCCCAACCGAAGGGGCATTGGTGGAGAAGGGTGTACCTCCTCACCGTCCAACTCGTCTTGATGGGCCTTCTGGGGGCTCAAGTTTAGCGGGCCAGTTACCGGGGCAGTCGGGGCAGGGAACGATGGTCCCTGCGTCATCCTCTGCTCCGGTGGCTCCAAGAATCGACCTTTCTGCCCTACCGAGTATTCAAGCTCTCCGGGCAGCGGAAGACGAGTTGGTCGCCATTCATGCATCGTGCTACTCGGACTCCATTCCCCCGGTGGCAAGCTCTAGCGTTACTTCTCCGACGTTGCCGTCCCTGCTTCCCCTGACGCCATCCTCTGCTGAAGTTCTGGACGACACGTTACAGGACGTGGTTGCCAGTTTTCATCGTCATTTGAATAGGGGAATCGAGGCTGCTGTGGAAAGAGGGACCTCCTTCACCTTGGCCCGACCATGCGCCCAGGGTCAAGTAAATATCCTTAGGGATCTTCCTGGTGATGCAGGGATGGCTTCGCTTCTGGAGGTAAAATTGTTGGAGGCTGATCAGCTGGTGGCCGAGCTTCGAGTATTGCGGTAGGCTGATCTGTCTGCTGTTATAAACGAGGAGCGGGATTCCCTTATTGCTGTTATAGAGAGGACCAGAGCTGCTCGGGATAAGACCAGACCGGCCATACTGAAGGATCTCAGCGACTTATCTGACCGGTATGATCAATTGAGTTATGCGAAGAAAAATGTCACATCTCGGGAGGAGTCTGTCTCTCGTGAGATTACTAAGACGCGCGAGCAGCTCCTTGTGCTTCAGAAGAAGTTGACTTTCTTGGAGTCTGAACTCGAGGCTGCCCACAATGACAGGGGCTAATTGTTCAGGAGGCTGACAGGGTTACTCAAGCTTCGACTGACCTGGAGACTGCCCTGAAGAAATTGGAAAATGACTGTCAGGCGCTCCTGGGCTTGGATAATGAGGAGCGGCTACTCCAGGAGGCTGAGCGTCGTGCTCGGCAACGAATTGAGCGGGGGACCACCTCAGTGAGAAATCGGCTCCTGGAATTGTGTAATGCTGAGCTGTAGTCGGTCTTTTCTTCTTGTTTTGTTTTTTTTTTTTTTTTTCTTTCTTTCTGAAAGGGATATGATCCCGAAATATGTAATATTTTTTTCTTCCTTCAAATAAAGAGTGCTTTCAATTCTGCCCTTCATTTGTATTGCCTGCTGCGCCTGTGATATTGTGGTGATGTTCTCCCCCGCGTAGGGGATATATTTATGGACCTGTTACCCATGGCGTACCTTGGTTTTATGTACAGATAACAAGTTTTCGTCAGGATACCTGAAGCAGCCATGGCAAAGTGGTTATGGGTGCTCTTGGTATTGGGAAAATGAATGCCGTTGAGCAGCTGGGCTCCTGGGGCACGATGAGATGGTAGGTTTGTGTTAAGAAACTTAGCTGAGGATATTTGTGGGCCTATTATCATTGGCGTATCCTGGTTTAGGATACGGATAATAGGATGGAGGGGAACCGATATACTTGCTCAGAGGTAACGAGGACATGGCAAGTAGGAAAGTTTTTTAAACGTAAAGTCTTCCTACTCAGAGGTAATGAGTACATGGCAGGAGTGAACTCGATGGAGGGTATTGGTAGTCAATAGAGGACATTTTTGGTCAACAAAGGACATTTATGGTCAACAGAGGACATTTGTGGTCAACAGGGAACATTTGTGGACCCACTACCATTGGCGTACTCCGGTTGTGGGTACAGATAATAGGTCGAAAGGGGATCATCATACTTACTCAGAAGTAATGAGGACATGGCAAGTATGAAGGTTTCTTTGACGGAGCCTTCCCATTCAGAGGTAATGAGGACATGACAGGAGTGGGCTCAATGAAGGAGGGCACATAGAACGACTCAGAGGTAATGAGGACATGGGAGTTCTATGTAAGGGGTGATTTATTTTTGGCGGAAGTAGAACGACTCAGAGGTAATGAGGACATGGCCGTCTTGGAAGTTTGTGGACCCGTTACCCTTTTTATGTACTGGAAGTGCAGGTAGTGGATCATGGGGGAGGATCTCTTATAGGAAGAAAGTTCAGTGGTACGGTTATACATGACTTTATTTCAAAAGAGTGACCGGGATGTAAGTTCAGGGGTACCGACGGGTATATAACTCGACAATCCATGAATGTTGGAATCAAAGTGTAAGTTCAGAGGTACCAGCGGGTGTTTGCCATAAAATATAAAAGAACAGAACAATTATCGGAGGACCGGACTTTTACTTCACGTTACAAACTTGCTTGTACAAAGAAATCCTAGGGACGAAAACCTAGGTACAGCAGTCTAAGTATAATTATTTATTTTAGATTCTGGGGGTGACGATAGAGGCTCGGGAAGGCGACGGCAGCCCTGCCTTACTCCTTGGATGCTCGGTATGCAGCCTTGGCTCCTTGTGAAAAGATGGTTGGCGTTGATGAAGAAATGCTCTTCTTGCTCCTCTGTTGCTCTTCTGGCTTCTCTCTCTCTCTCTGTGTATTTTCTCTCTGACTATGGGGGAAAGTCTCTCTGTATATACGTATTTCTCTCTGATCTCCTCTTTTGTAAGGGAATGGCACCCTGCTATTTATAATAGTGGAATGTCATCATTAGGGTTGCCAATGATTACATCTTGGAGATGGCAGCGACCTGGGGATTGGTCAATCCAGGCCGTTCATTTCTGATTGTGACGAATCCGAGCCATTAGGTGTAGATTACACCAAATCCCATTAGCAATTAATGCTGATTGGAATAAATCTTTCTTATAATGATCTTCTGATATTTGCGAATAAATTAGATCTATTCTTCTGCCACGTATCCCAGATTATTGGGATTTGACCAAATCTTAAATGGCAGTAAATCTGAGAAATTAATCGGTTTAGGACACGTGTCCTAGGAGCTGCTGGGGGGATCTGGACCGCATGACGAGTGAGCCGCATATGGATTTGAGTCGCATATGGTTAAGCCCACGTGTCAGGGCTGCCTGGGCAGTGGCCCTCACTTGAGCCCTCGAACCACAGGGGAGTAATCCTTGTGGGCCGCATAGGTACATATTCGCCTGAGCCGTATGGACGTGATCCTCTTGAACCGCATGAGAAGTCCTCGCTCGAGCCGCATGAGGCTTTCTTGGCCTGAGCCGCATAGGACAGATTCACTCTGAACCGTATGAGAAGTTCTTTGCTCGAGCCGCATGAGGCTTTCTTGGCCTGAGCCACATAGGACAGTTTCCCTCTGAACCGCATGAGAAGTGAGCCGCATACGAACGCCCACGTGGCAAGGCCACGTGGCATTTTTATGGCTCTCGGAGAATTTGTGTCAGAGATCTCTTTTCTCTTCCCTAGAGATTCATCATTATGACAGACTCATAATTGCCTGCTTTTGTGTCAGGGCTGTCAACTTTTCAGAGGGGTCAGCCATCAAAGCAATTAATGCAGCATGGGTCCGAGGGGAGCACTGTCAGGCCACGTGTCTTCTGAGCCGCATGGAATGCCTCAGGCCGCATAGCTCCTCATGTCGCATGACTCCCTGAGTCGCATGAGTTTGCTGAGCCGCATGAATCTTTTCTGGCCGCATGAGTCATTTTTTTTAGTATTTTCCATGCTTCTACAAGACCCCCTTCAAAGTTTTCAATTTGCAAAATTGAAATACTTTGAATAAGAAGCATGGCTGTGTTCTTCTAGCCGTATATGAAATCCTGACCGCATAGAAGTCCTGGCCGCATGGATTATTCAGCCGCATAGGTGACTCAGCCACAGGAGACTGTTCAGCCGGATAGCTTCTTGCCACGTCATTATTTGCCACGTATGGCAATCTTTAGTACTTAAATGTTGTTGATTTTTTAAAGGCCGCTTTTTGGTACGGGATCCGAGGAGCTTGGCCTTCATTTTCGGCGACTTATTTTGATAACCGAAGAGTCGGTTTACGTGTATGCACGGGGATCGAAACGCTCCGTCTTTGTTTAATAAATACGGGTGACTTTGGTCGGAGGGACTTCTTTACCTTCTCTTTCGTTCACTCTTTTTCCTATCTTTTCTTTCTGATCTTCCTTGTCTTCTCGTCGAAGCAATGGCTCCTAAGTCTTCTAAAGTTATTTCTGCCGCCGCGAAGGGCAAGAGGGTGACGTCCTCGTCAGCCGTCGAGCCTGAAGCGCCCGAAGTACCCTTCGACGTTCGTCCTGCCTTTAAGGGTAAGGGTTGCATTTGGATCTTAAGTACCCATGGCTCTGCTGCATATTTATGCACAAGCCTCCTCCCAAGTTGATGGCAGAGCTGCATATGCTGTATGGGCTGCATGACTTTTTTTATGCCCGAACCGCATAGACAATGCCCCATATTTGAACCGCAGAAGAAGGATTTTAAACACATAAAGTCTCCTCTGAACGGAGTCGCATATGTTTTTAGTAGGCTGAACTGCATAGCGTTTTGCGTCGCATGAGTTCTTCTGTTAGAACTGTGTATATTCGTCCAATCCGCATAAGCTATCGAGCTAGAGTCATATGGAACTCCCATCTGATTTGTGTCGCATGAGACTATATTGACTCGAACCGCATAGGCTTCCTCGAAACTGTATTTCTTGAGACCCAACAGGACTGGTGCCGCATAAGACATTATTGACCTGAACCGTATAGGCTTGTAAGAGCTTCTTTATTCAGTAATTTTTTGTTTTAGCCATCTTTTAATCATGTTTCTTCTTTCTCTCTTTTTTTTCAGTGAACCTCCCAACCAACCCAGCAGGAGAGCTCCTTGTGGGTTCAGCTCAGTATGCCGCAGACGTGCAGCTTGACGAGTTAATCCGTCGTATAGGGGATCAGCTTCCCACCAATGAGCCTAGGGAAAGAGTGGCTGCTATTAATAAACAACCTTTCCGCTTTCTTTGTTTAATGATGAATTCGGGGAAGTTGGATGGAGAATTTCTGAAACCGGCATTTCTCTTTGGGGACGCCTTTTCCATAAAGAACTCCCGATTGCTGGATGTCTCAGAGCACTGGGATTTTTCTATAGACGGGATAGAGATTCATATCCCTGAGATGGAGCGGCATTATCCTCTCTCATGGTTTAACATGGTACCGTGGGGCAGGAATATGGTGGGCTCCCTGACTCCCACCCAACAGGGAATGTTTGTGAGCAAAATTCACTACAACAGACGCACGAGTTTAGTATGTGCGGGTAAAGAATCCGTGAGGCGAACTGTGATGGGGCTGCTCCCAGGCACTTTTGTAAATACAATTGGCCCTAATTTTACCTTCACCCTAGCTGATACTTTTCTGAATCAGCTCGCTTACAAGGGGTCTTATCCCATAGGCAGGTTGTCGCTGCTGAATTGGATCAACCCCATTCCCACATGGACTAATCTTACCTCATGGATTTTGAGGAAGTATGGGGACTTCCTTCAGGAAATTGATCTCTACTACGCCGTCAGGGGTACCTGCTACGGGTTGCCCATTAACAAGCCCTTGTTTATGGCTCTATTGGAGTTGTATAATCGGCGTACAGGGACTTTCTTTGCCCCCAGAGGAGAACTAGGGCTTGCTCTTCATGAAATGAACACTGTGTCTAGATTGCCGTGGGGAGGTGATGCTTTTGAAGTACATACACCGACGAACGAAGAACTCGAAGAGCTGGATCGACGGTTTCCTGGTTTCGTCGCCGTGTACCAAGAACTGTTGTGTTATCATAGTGCCTTCCATCAGATGGCTATCAAGAAAGTAAATAGTTCAGAAGGGAACGCCCCTCACACCAAGGCCTGGATTTTGTATCTTTTCAAGTTGCATCCTTTCGATCAAGTTTCGTCTCGAACTCCTCGAACCCCGGAGGAGGTGAAGGATATGATGTCGAAGGTCAAGAAGTCGAAGTCTACCCGTGACCGGTTTGGGAGTAGCACTGACTCCCTCAGTTATTTCCATTATGGTACCCGGGAGATGTCTGATAAAACGATCTTAGCTGGGTTCTTGATGGTGTGGCTACGCAACTGTGTAGTCTCGGGCGGCACGGGTTCTATAGAAAGGATCAGCCGCCATTTCATTCTTCCTGCTGTAAAATTGGTCTTCAAGGTAAGACTGGCGCTCCTTCCGGCCATGGTGTGCATCATACACCACGGCCTTCGTGCCTTTTCATCCAAAGTCATTGCTCGCGATGTGTCGATGGACTTTAAACGGATAGAATTACCATACCACTACCTCATGGGGTGGTTATTGATGCACTATCGGTCGTTGATGAGGCCGGGATCTGATGAAAACGTTTCTATTGATGACGCCTTCCTTTTCCGGTATCGTCGTCAGCCTTGGGAATATGATACCATGCCGGCCTGCCGGAGGGCATTGGCAAGAATTGATGGGCCCGAATTCTTCGTATCTCTCCTTGAGTTCACCCCCGGCAAAGTGAGGAGGGTATATGTTGACGGCGTTGATCCCCCCAACTTTTATCTGAGAAGATACTTCTTTGGTTACGCAACATCCGTCCCGCACTCCTGGTGTATCGTTACCGGAATAGAGTATACCTGGAGCCTTATCTGCCCAGTAGATTTTCCCGTCAATTCGGGTATAGTCAATTATTCCTGGATCGCCCTAGCGCTTGCTTGAGCTTCGAGGGCAGTGTGCTCGATGGCGTCCGGGCTTGGCATTATTATAATACGACCCATACCCGAGCCAGCTTCTCACTCCCTGATGCCAAGGTGGAGGGTGATATCTTGTATATAGTGACCCTTTATCATGTTGCAGCGAGCAAACCTCCTGTTGGTTTTGATATGAATACTAGCTTCATTACTGGCTCTGGTTTGGCTGAGAAGCCAGAAGGGTCCAAGAAGAGGAAGAGGGGGGCGAACAGGGTTCCTGTGCCGGACTCAGAGTCCACTAGGGCGGATGAGGAAGACGACGAACAAGACACTGAAGACTTATCTCATTCTTCGGGTGAGGAGGTTGGAAATCAACACCCTGTCGTGCAGGCGGAAAGGGCCATGGGTCAATCGTCTAATCTGTCTGACGAGGTGGTGGAGGATCAACCATCTGCAATACCCGACCCTTCGCATAAACGAAGCAGGCGCGTGACTACCGCTGATGACCGAACCTATTCTACGAAGCATGCTGCGGTAAGACGTCGAAGGCTGCTTATTGATGATGTGGATGATATTCCTGAGGTGATTTGGGCTTCAGCTATTTCCTTTCTTCTTCTTCTATGTTATGGCCTAATTATTTGTTTCTTTTGCTCTTTATAGGCGTCAGATGAGCTCGCCCCTCAGGACCCAATTACCGAGGCTGATCCGGTCCTGTCTCATTTAGTCAGTGATGTGTGCAACGCTATCATTGCTGCTGGGGTGCTTCCGGTTGCGACCGAGGATTCCCACCGTACTGGAACCTCAACCCAGGGGGATGGGGGCTTTACTGCGCCCGTCGCTGAAACATCCGAGCCCCCACATGATGACTTTGTGGGTGGGGAAACTATGCCGGCTGTGAACGAGCCGTCGCCCCCACGTTCTTCCCCTGGTAATACAAATCAAATTATAGCTCGTGAATCAACCCATGTGTTCCTGTCGTCTTTTCCTTCAAATTACGTCGACTAATGGTTACTTTGGACGTTCAGTTCCCAACCCGTCATTGCCAGTGATTGATATTGCTGGATCGCACCCAACCGGAGAGGGCCTGACGGAACCTCCGTGCGTCGAGGGTCCTTCGTCTGGGTCGAGCTCAGGGTCCCAGGTAGGAGTGCAGTTGGGACAAGGGACGATGCCTCATGTGTCTTCCTTTGCGAATGTAGCTTCGAGGGTCAACCTTTCCTCCCTGCCAAGCTTCCAGGCTATTCGGGCGGCGGAAGAGGAGTTAGCCGCCATTAAAGCATCTTTTTGTACTGAATTTGCTTCTTTGGTGGCGGGTGCAGTAACTTCTGAAGCTGCCCCTCCGGTACCGTCTGCCACTCTCCCTCTGACGCCGTCCTCTACAGAGGTCTTAGATGACGTGTTACAGGACGTGGTTGCCAGTTTCCATCGCCACCTGAAGAGGGGGATCGAGGCAGCGATGGAAAGGGGGACTCCCTTTACTCTGGCCCGCCGATGTGCCGGCGGCCAGATTAATACCCTTAAGACACTTCCTGGCGGACGGGAACTGGCTGTACTTTTGGAGCCTAAGCTATTAGAAGCTGATCGTCTCGTGGCCCAGTTTTGCTTGTTGCAACAGACTGATTTACTCGCGACCATAAATCGAGAACGCAACTTCCTCATTACCGTGGTGGAGAAGGTGATGGCTGCCCGGGAATCGCTCAAGCCGGCTATATTACAGGACCGCCGGAATCTGACTCGGTTGCACGACCAGTGGAGCCGTCGGACTGAAGATTGCACAACTCGGGAAGCGGATGCTTCTCGCGGGGTAGCCGATGCCCGAGAACAGATCTTCGAGCTCCAGAGAAAATTGGCTTTCCTGGAGTCAGAGCTTGAGGCTTCTCGTATTGAGAAAGAGACTGCTATCCAGGAGGCTGATAAGTATAGTAGGGCTTCTGCTAATCTAGAGCTTGCCCTAAAGAAGGTGGAGGACAACTGGCAGGCATATACGCATTTGAATAACGCAGAGCAGTTATCCCAAGAGGCCGAGCGTCGAGCTAAGCAGAGGCTTGATTGGGGGACTGCCTCGATGAAGAATCGTCTTTTGGAGTTGTGTAATGCCGAACTATAGTCGGCCTTTTCTTCTTGTTTTGTCCCTAATTTGTTTCTTTCTGGAGGGGGTATGATCCCGAAATATGTAATGCCTTTTATTCCTTTAAATGAAGAGTACTTTCAATTCTACCCTTCGTTTGTATTACTTGATGCGCCTGTGATATTGTGGTGATGTTTTTCCCCCGTATAGGGAATATATTTGTGGACCTGTTACCCATGGCGTACCTTGGTTTTAGGTAGAGATAACAAGTTTTGGTCAGAGTCCCTGAAGCAACCATAGCAAGGTGGTCATGGGTGCTCCTGGGGCATGCTGAGGTGGTAGATTTGTGCTGAGAAATTTAACTGAGGATATTTTTGGGCCTATTATCCTTGGCGTACCCTGGTTTAGGATACGGATAATAGGATAAAGGGGAACCGACATACTTGCTCAGAGGTAACGAGGACATGGCAAGTAGGAAGGTTTTTTAAACGTAGAGTCTTCCTACTCAGAGGTAATGAGAACATGGCAGGAGTGAACTTGACGAAGGATATTGATGGTCAACAGAGGACATTTGTGGTCAACAGAGGACATTCTGTGGTCAACAGAGGACATTTGTGGACCTATTACCCTTGGCGTACTCCGGTTGTGGGTAAAGATAATAGGTCGAAAGGGGACCTACATACTTCCTCAGAGGTAATGTGGACATGGCAAGCATGAAGGTTTCTTCGACGGAGCCTTCCCACTCAGAGGTAATGAGGACATGGCAGGAGTGGGCTCAATGAAGAGGGGGTACATAGAACAACTCAGAGGTAGGAGGACATGGAAGTTCTATGTGAGGGGTGGTTTGTTTTTTTTTTGGTGGAAGTGAAAACGACTCAGAGGTAATGAGGACATGGTCATTTCGGAAATTTGTGGATCGATTACCCTTTTTGTGCACTGGAAGCGCGGGTAGTGGATCATGAAGGAGGATCTCTTCCAGGAAGAAAGTTCAGAGGTATAATCATACGTGACTTACTATCTGAAAGAGTGACCGGAATATCAGTTCAGAGGCACCAGCGGGTACATAACTCAGTAATCTAGAATATTGAGAAAGTGTGAGTTCAGCGGCACCAGCGGGTACATGATTCGATAATCTGAAATGTTGTAGATGTGAGTTCAGCGGTACCAGCGGGTACATGACTCGATAATCTGGAATGTTGTGGATGTGAGTTCAGCGGTACCAGCGGGTACATGACTCGATAATCTGGAATGTTGTGGATGTGAGTTCAGCGGTACCAGCGGGTACATGACTCGATAATCTGAAATGTTATTTAGACATAATATTTCTTTATGAACTTGCTGTTGACGGGCAACATGAGCAAGTCTCCATTTTGTTTTGCGAGGCGGTAAGCACCGTTGGAGGATACTGTCTCAATGATAAACGGGCCTTCCCACTTTGGCTGGAATTTGCCGACGGTCTAGTGAGTCATGATCATCGACGTCCGTACTGCCAGAACGAGATTGCCAACCTGGAATGTTCTGATTTTGACCTTCTTGTTGAAGGCTCCAGAGATGCGTGCTTGGTATAGCTCAATTCATTGCTGAGCCAAGAGGCGCTTTTCGTCTAGTGCCTCCAATTTCTGTAGCCGACGATGGTGGTTGTCGTCTGTTGTCAATTGATGTGTGAGGGCGACACGTAGTGAGGGGATCTGAGTCTCCAATGGGAGGACTGCCTCACTCCCGTATACCAGGGAGAATGGTGAATTCCCGGTGGCTGTTCGGACTGTGGTGCGATAAGTCCATAAGCATTCGGCGAGCTTCTCATTCCAGTCACGTTTATTGGAGGAGACAAACTTCTTGAGGAGTTTGATAATTGTTTTGTTGAATGCCTCTGCCAACCCGTTTGCTGCCGGGTTGTATGGTGTCGAAGCGATATTCTGAATACGGTGCTTATCGCAAAACTGGTAGAATGCGTGGCTTGCAAACTACGGACCATTATCATGGATGATCCTTCGGGGCAATCTAAAGTGGTAGATGACGTGATGCTTAAGAAAGCTGATCACATTCAAAGTCTTAACTTCTGCGAGTGGGACAGCTTCCGCCCATTTGGAGAAGTAATCAGTGATCGCAAGTATGAAACGATACCCTCGGGAGGAAGGTGGGGTGATTGGACCGATGATATCTATTTCCCATGCTTCGAATGGCCAGGACACCACTGTCGGATGTAGAAACTCGGACGGTTGGTGAATGAAGTCCGCATGGAATTGGCAGGCTTTGTATTTTCTAGCATAATCTATCGCATCTGCCACCATCGTGGGCCAATAGTAGCCCATACGGCGAAGGCGGTCTTGCAATTTAGGACCGGGCTGGTGGGCCCCGCAGACACCGTCATGAGCTTCTCGTACGGCTTCTTTGGCTTCTTCATTTGACAGACACCGAAGCAGTAATCCGTCGTAGGAGCGGCGATACAGCATTTTCGTCTCTGTATCGTAGAAGAATCTGAGAGAACGCCGTCTGATGGAAGTGGCTTCCTTTGGGTTTTCGGGCAGGATGTCGTAGACGACGAAGTCGATGAATGGTTGTCTCCAATCTGGGGCATCCTTGATCGTCTGTGCGGAATAACTTGCCACGAATTGCACATTGTTTTTGGGACAGACCAGTTCGTGGCCTATCACATCCACTGATTGGCGATCATAATTCGGAACTGCTAGGAAAGCGGCAAGACCGGCTAAGGCATCTGCTTCGATATTTCGGAGTCTGGGGACATGTTCGATGAAGAACCCCTTGAACGACAAGATGATGTCAATTGCTATTTGGTGATAAGGGATCATGTCTTCGTGGCGGACTTCGTATGAGCCCCGGATCTGATTGACGATTAGCTGGGAATTGCCGTATGCTTCAAGGTATTCTATCCCCAGCTCTCTTGCAAGTTGGAGGCCAATGACCAGAGCGTTGTACTCGGCCATATTGTTAGAGCAGGGCTCGGTGAGGGAATAAGCGCGGTTAATCACCAATCCGGAAGGAGAGATTAGCACTACCCCGACTCCGACGACTATATTGCCTTTAGGTCCGGTCCTCGAAGCACCGTCGAAGAACATTCGCCATATATCATCGTGAGAGGTTGCATGCGAGTCGGCGACCTCATCTGGGATCTCTTCATATATCCTGGAGGACTCCGAGCCCGGGTGGGCTGCTAAGAAGTCTGCCAGGGCTTGACCTTTGACTGCCTTTTATGGGACGAAGATCATATGATAAGGGGACAGCAATATTGCCCATGTAGCGAGGCGAGAGCTGAGTGCCCCTGGTTTAGTCATGAGGACTCTGAGAGGGTTGACTCGTGAGATCACATGTATCGTTTGTCCGGTGACATAATATCGCGTCTTCTGAATGGCGAATACCAGGGCGAGGCATCCCTTCACCACCGCGGTGTATCGGTGCTCTGGCCCAATCATCATTCGGCTGAGGTAATATATGGCCTGCTCATGGCCTGCGTCGTTGTTTTGTGCCAGCAGAGCCCCGAGGGAGTGTTCCATTGCTCGTACGTAGAGCAGGAATAGTTTTCCAGGAACCGGGGCCACCAAAACTGGAGGATTTGACAAATATTCTTTAATGCTGTCGAAAGCACGCTGGCATTTCTCGTCCCATACGAATGAGACTCCTTTCTTCATGAGGTGGGTGAACGGTCGGCATCGCCCGGAGAGGTTAGAAATGAACCTCCTGATATAAGCTAGCCTTCCTTGGAGACCTCTGAGTTCGCGGAGATTTCTCGGAGGACCCATCTTCATGATTGCTTTTGTCTTCTCAGGGTCTACATGGATACCCTTTGCAGTGATAATGAAGCCCAAGAACTTTCTGCTAGATATGCCCAGAAAGGACTTCGTAGGGTTCATTTTCAAATTGTGTGCTCGCATTAGGTCGAATACCGTCCTTAGATCCTGCAGATGATCTCCTTTGCAGCGGCTTTTAACGGCTATATCGTCAACATAGCACTCCACAGTCTTACGTAAGTGGTCTCTGAAGATGATGCTCATCGCTCTTTGATAGGTGATGCCGGCATTCTTTAAACCGAAAGGCATGACTGTGTAGCAGTACGTGCCAATCGGTGTTCGGAATGATGTATGTTTTTCGTCGTCATGAGATATTTTTATTTGGTTGTACCCCGAGAAGCCATCCATGAATGACATACGTTCGAAGCCGCAGGTATTGTCAATCATGATGCCTGTGATAGGAAAGGGGAATTCATCTTTGGGGCACGCCTCGTTCAGGTTGCGGAAGTCGATGCAGATTCAAATCTTTCCATTCTTCTTGAGGACGGGTACTATATTGGCGACCCAATCGGGATGTTGCTCCTTACGAATGAAGCCGCAGGCTATCAGTTTGTTGACTTCAGCTTCGATCGCGTCCATGATGCCTGGGCGGAAGCGTCGTTGTTGTTGCTTGACTGGCTTCGCATCTGGCCGAATGTTGAGTTTGTGAAGAGCAATGTCGGGATTTAACCCTGGCATGTCTTCATAGCTCCAGGCGAACACATCAATGTATTCTCTGACAAGTTCTAGCAGCGACTCCCGGTCTTCGTCTGTTAGGCTTTTACTGACGAAAATTGGTTTTGGAGAAGATTCGCTGCCGAGATCCACTTGTATGACCTCATCTTCAGTAGGAGGTTCTCTCTGTTCGAACTGCTTTTTCTATTGTACGTCCAACTGCTGGGCTCACGGTTCTAGCTCGAGGATTTCGGGGATGTCTTCGTCTTCTTCGTAAGCGTCGGCGAATGCCATGTTGACTGTCATGACTTGTCTGAACACGTCTCCGATGCTGGTATCTGAGTCAGAAGTTGGTGACCCGGTTGAATGTGATTGCCAGTCGTATTCTTTATCTGAACTCTCGGAGGTCGTAGTGGGCGTTACATACCCTAGCCCGCATCGAGTTTTGTTATAGTAATTCCGTGGTTTACCCACCGGGACTGGCAGCTTCAAAGGTAATCGTCGCCCAGTGCCGTAGTTTAAACCCGGCGTCGTCTCTAGATCATACCCCTATTTTTGCATAAGATATTTGGATTGTGGGCTATATAGATACAGAGGCAGTCTCCCGATATCTGACCCGAGGTCGGTTTTCTTTGTGGTGGAGGGATGTGGATTGTTTTTTTCGGCCGAAGATGATTGGATGGTCCCCTTCCTCGATTATTCGGTTAGCATCTTTTACTAGAGTAAGCTGGATCACGGTGTACACCTTTGTCACTTGTGTGTGCAGGTGAGTTCCTATACCGTGTTCCATAGCATATATTGTATATAGCTTATTGAGCTCGGTGTCGTTCAAAGATAACCCTTTATTGATGAAGTAAGGTATCTTTTCTAGGGGGATTACATCATCAGCGAGGGAACATCAGTGTGGGCAGCCACATACTTGGCTAGCTCCGGTTCCTCTTCGGCTACCCCCTATGTAAATGAAGACTGAGAGGATGACCTGGAAAGCTTGATTGTCAGTGGTTCAGTTGATGGAGTTGAGCGTGGAGTTGTTGGCAGACTAGCGACCCCCAGTTTGGCACTCGAGGTGGAGCGAGGAGTGGCCGGTTCGCTAGAAGTGTCAGACCTTGCATCGGGGTGACGACCCTTCTTGGGAAGGCGTATCGTCAGTGGCCTATCGGAGGGATTGAGCTTCATTATTTGGGGTTGACCGACTCTCGGCAGTCGGATTATCAGTGGCCCCGTTGTGGGTCTCGGCACTTGGCCGGATCTTGGCAGTCGGATTATCATCTGTTTCTCCTGCGCCGAGAGGCTGATCGCGTCCTTCCGCAGAGTGGCAGTAAGGGGTGCGGACCTGCCTGGTTTGCGAGCTTGGAGGTGGATCGTCAGGGGTCCTTCTGACCTCGTGGCTGTCTCGGTATGAGCTTGTACGTCTCCTTCATTAAGGTGCCTCTTTGACTTTTCGTATAGGCAGGAGTCTGAGTAGTAGGATTCGACCCCTTTGAAGGGATCGATATCAACAAATTCTGTCTTTATGAAGCCGTATTTGTCAACATATTTGAAGCACTGGTGTAGCGTGGAAGGCACGATCATATAATCGTGTATCCATGGGCGCCCCAAGAGGATGTTGTAAGAAGTGTATGCATCTATGACGTAGCAGGTGACTTCGGATTGGAGATTGCCAATCTGACACTTCAGAAGAATCTTTCCAATAGGATAGCTCCTGCCCGAATTGAAACCGCTGATGGCAGTGCTTGTAGGTGTCAGGCGATGCATTGGGATACGGAGATGATGTAGCAGACCCTTCGGGATGATGCTTATGGAAGAGCCAGGATCAATGTGCATCCAATCCACCTTCACGTCGCCGATGTATCCCGTGTAGTATAGTGGGCGATCAAGTAGGTTGGTTTTGATGAGCATGTCCTACGGAGTGAAGACAATATTGGGCATTGCTCCCGTACAGGCGCTGTCTTGGAGATCCACGGGTGAGTCCTCCCCGGTGAGGTTGGATTGAGCCAGATAGGCATCGGTATTTTGGAGTGCTTTGCTCAATGCAATACGAACGTCCTTGGAGAGCCTTAGGAGTTCGTACAGAGACAATTTGGCCGGAGTGTTAGCCAATTGTGCTAAGATGTCAAAGTTGTAGGGCCTCTCTAGCCCTTGGACTGCGTCTTTTCGGAGAGATTTGTCGAAGCGAGTCTCCTTCGGCCTAGGCTTGTCGGTCGTTGAAGGCTGAGCCGGTCCCGGAGTATCAGTTATAGTGGATTGATGGTTTTCAGCTGGATTGTCAACCACAGGTTGGGATTGCGCTCCGGACCGTATGACGACGGCTGTAGCTTCCTCGTTGTCTGTCGAGATTGTGTGATATGTCCTGACTTTTCCACTTTTCTTCTTGTCGGTGGAAGATGGTGTGGGCTGAGTCACTTCTGACACCAAGTCTAGATGGATCCACATGACCTCTCCTCGTGATGTGGTGAGGGGTACTAGACCGGCAGCCTGATCTTGGAGAGGTGGAAGATTGGTAATCTCCATTGTCGCCAGAGGGATGGGGATCACCCTGTCTGGAGTCTCCGTCCGGAGGAAAGCTGCCGAATTGTACGGACACCATATTGGTTGCCACGGTTACCTCTTCGAAATCGATGGCCAGAGCGTTCGAATCGATGAGGTTCTGGATGTATCACTTCAGCTGGTAGCAATCGTGTGTAGCATGATGAACATAGCGATGATAATGGCAGTATTTCGAATTCTCCATCTCTGCCGGCCGCGGTTCCCGTCTTGGTAGAGGAAGCTGGATTCTGTCCCCTTGTATGAGCATGTCCAAGATGGGCTTGACGTGACTATCTTCGAAGGAGTAATCGATTTAAGGCCATTGTTTGTCTACGGGCTTCGGCTCAGGTTTTTGTGTTGTATCGGCCACCATAGCCTGCTTCCCCTAGCTGTCCCGATTATTAGAGGGGTTACCCCCATTATCGTTATTGGGACGCTTGCCCTTGTTTTCTCCTTCCGAGATGTGCAATCCCAGTTGGCGAGCCTTCTTCAGTCGTTCTTTGGCGCTTGTGGCGCTGATGATGAAGGCCTTCTAATCTTTGAATTGACTTTCGCCCATCCAGAGACTGATTGTTGGCAGCAGTCTCTTTTGGCAGATCTCAATCAAAGAGGAATCTGGATTTTCGGAGGCAGCTTTATGGCAGTTTGGCGGAACCGCTCAATATAGTTCCTTGTCAACTCCTTCTCCCCTTGGACGACATCCATGAGGGTGGACATGGTGACGTCCTGCCCTACTTCGTAGAACCTCTCCAAGAACAGGCACTTGAATCCGGCGAAGGAGTGGATGCAGTTGTCCGACAGATTGCGGTACCAATCGAAGGCGACTCCTTCCAATGCCCCAATGAATAATCGAGTGAGGATAGCATCATCATAGGGCAGATGGTCGGTAGTGACCTCGAAGTAAGTGATGTACCGACTTGCTGAGGTCTTGCCATCATATGGGTTGATATTGAACGGCTTATATTTTGGTGGGAATGGAACATCCCTCCATTCAGCTGGGTATGGTTGCCGTATTCCGAGATCTTGAGCGTTTTCTCGGGCATGGAACATGGCTCGGAGTTCCTGGACCTCTCTCCTTACTTCTCGGGTCTCATCTGTCGCGGTAGGGGCTATTATTTTGGGAGGATTGTTGCCCGGGTTTGGTGCCGCCGAATTCGAGTCTGCATTGACTGCGGGACCCGCGCTTATTTGGCCAGGCGTCCCTCCTTGCAGAGTTGGAAGGGCTGCTTTAATCTCGTCTACATACTTGACCAAAGCAAGTAATATGGCTTCGAGATTGTCGATGCGCTGGCGATCACTGGAACCACCTTGATTGCTGTCCGTCATGAATACCGTCCTTACATGAGGAGTGATGGAAGGAACGGTGGAGGATGTGCCCTCGGAGTCATACCCATGTACCGAGAAGTCATCGGGATATGTGGGAATATTGTCTTCTGGTTCGGACTCGGAAGGAACAGTACCCTCAGCCTCAGAATTTACTTCGTCTTGAGAGTCACGAATGTCCTCGGAGACATCAGCGTCTATTGCACCTGATGGAAGAGTTGTTTGTCCGGGCTCGGCTCTTTGAAACATCAGATTGTTGCGAATGTTCGGAGGAGTGCTACCCCCAGTTCCCTCAACCCCAGTGATGTGGATGATGAATTTCCTATCGCGGTAGATTTGGTCTTTGAACGGGTGTGTTAGAATACACCGGTAGAGGACAACCGTTTAGACGACAGTTTCTTAGCTGTAGTGGTTGTTATCTTGGGACTGGAGATGCTTGTCTTTTTCCTTCTTCCTTCGGCGGGGACCTTCTGAGCGGAATTGTAGGAGACAAGAGGAGGTACCTCATCTTCTGAGCTCGGATGCTGTAGTCTTTGGAAGATGGATGGCCGGTCTTCCGTCACTGCCGCGTTGTTGCTACAGCAGTTGACGATGATTTGGGTACATCTATGTCCAAGAGAGGACTCCTTGCACGCCGACACTCCTTCTCTTTCCTTGCGTTTGTGGAGGATCGCCTCCCGCAGGTCAGAGGAACCACTCTGTCCGTTTGTCGCCGGGGGCTGGACTCGAGCGGTTGTATACAACTTCTCATCCGAGGCCCGTGTGATAATCAACGGGACGCCCCGATAGTCAGAGGTTGGGACAGCTGACTAGGCCTGATGAGCCCGTGCTGCCCTAGACTTCCTCCTTTTAGCACTTGCGGGTGCATAATAGGAGGAGTCCAAGTTGAAATCCACAGAGTCTGGCTTATCATCCAGAGAACTATCAGGGTCTGGACTGTGTGAGACGGTCGAAGACTGATCGAGAGAAGCGTGGAATGGACGTTATGCGGCTAGGGTTGGGTACCGTGTAGGCTATCTGCATGCGGTTGTCTTCTGCCGTCGGATGAATTGTTTTTGTGCGGCTAGGAGCCACGACCGTACAGGCTGGCCGCATGCGGTTGGTAATTGTGGCCGCATGGGTTTTCTGCAAGCGATAGACTTTCCTGGCCGCATGGGTTTCATCCATGTGATTGGCAGCTGTAGCCGCATAAGTTATACGGCTGACAGTTGTAGCCGCATAAGTTTTCTTCATGCGGCTGGCTGATGTAGCCGCATGGGTTTTCTTCCTGCGGTTAACATCTCGCATAGAGTTCCTCTTTGCCCCTGCAAGTCCAGCATCATAGTGTTTTCTTCTGCCGGACTTGGGGACAGCAGAGTTGTCTATGGTCTGAAGTGGGGCCGCATAAGAGTCCTTCTCACCGTCTTGAGCAACAGAGAGTATCTCGTCGAGGGCTTGGGGGGGAGCAAATGATTTTGGCCTCCACTCACTGCGAGCCTTTGTCATGCGGGTGCGCTTCTGGACCGGGCCAGCGCTTCCCTCGGAGAGCATCTCTTCAAACGTCTGTTGGTCGAAGCGGGCGACCATCTTTTGTTGCGTGGAGCCAAGCTTGGCTGCATCTGATTGCGTCACCAACTCCTCAATCGTGGAGAAGTTCGTCCCCAGCAGAGTCGCCATCGTGTTTGCCTTGAAATATAAAAGAACAGAACAATTATCGGAGGACCGGACTTTTACTTTACGTTACAAACTCGCTTGTACAAAGAAAGCCTAGGGACGAAAATCTAGGTACAGCAGTCTAAGTACAATTGTTTATTTTAGATTCTGGGAGGTGACGATAGAGGCTCGGGAAGGCGACGGCAGCCCTGCCTTACTCCTTGGACGATCGGTATGCAGCCTTGGCTCCTTGTGAAAAGATGGTTGGCGTTGATGAAGAAATGCTCTTCTTGCTCCTCTGTTGCTCTTCTGGCTTCTCTCTCTCTCTCTCTGTGTGTATTTTCTCTCTGACTATGGGGGAAGTCTCTCTGTATATACGTATTTCTCTCTGATCTCCTCTTTTGTAAGGGAATGGCACCCTGCTATTTATAATAGTGGGATGTCATCGTTAGGGTTGCCAATGATTACATCTTGGAGATGGCGGCAGCCTGGGGATTGGTCAATCCAGGCCGTTCGTTTTTTATTGTGACGAATCCGAGCCATTAGGTGTAGATTACACCAAATCCCATTAGCAATTAATGCTGATTGGAATAAATCTTCCTTATAATGATCTTCTGATATTTGCGAATAAATTAGATCTATTCTTCTGCCACGTGTCCCAGATTATTGGGATTTGACCCAATCTTAAATGATAGCAAATTTGAGGAATTAATCGGTTTAGGACACGTATACTAGGAGCTGCTGGGGGGATCTGGACCGCATGACGAGTGAGCCGCATATGGATTTGAGCCACATATGGTTAAGCCCACGTGTCAGGGCTGCCTGGGCAGTGGCCCTCACTTGAGCCCTCGAACCACAGGAGAGTAATCCTTGTGGGCCGCATAGGTACATATTTGCCTGAGCCGCATGGACATGATCCTCTTGAACCGTATGAGAAGTCCTCGCTCGAGCCGCATGAGGCTTTCTTGGCCTGAGCCGCATAGGACAGATTCACTCTGAACCGCATGAGAAGTTCTTTGCTCGAGCCGCATGAGACTTTCTTGGCCTGAGCCGCATAGGACAGTTTTCTTCTGAACCGCATGAGAAGTGAGCCGCATACGAACGCCCACGTGGCAAGGCCACGTAGCATTTTTATGGCTCTCGGTGGATTTGTGTCAGAGATCTCTTTTCTCTTCCCTAGAGATTCATCATTATGACAGAGTCATAATTGCCTGCTTTTGTGTCAGGGCTGTCAACTTTTCAGAGGGGTCAGCCATCAAAGCAATTAATGCAGCATGGGTCAGAGGGGAGCACTGTCAGGCCACGTGTCTTCTGAGCCACATGGAATGCCTCGGGCCGTATAGCTCCTTATGCCGCATGACTCCCTGAGCCGCATGAGTTTGCTGAGCCGCATGAATTTTTCCTGGCCGCATGAGTCATTTTCTTTAGTATTTTCCATGTTTCTACAGCGGGTACATGACTTGGTAATTTGGGATATCTTTGTGGAAGAAGGGCATGAGTTCAGCGGTACAAGAGGGTACGTGACTCGAAAATCTGGAATATTGTAGGTGTGAGTTCAGCGGTACCAGCGGGTATATGACTCGGGAATCTGGAGAATGGTGAGTGTGAGTTCAGCGGTACCAGCGGACACATGACTCGATGACCTGGAAAATTATGAGGGTGAGTTCAGCGGTACCAGCGGGTACATGACTCAATAATCTGGAAAATTGTGAGGGTGAGTTCAGCGGTACCAGCGGGTATATGACTCAATAATCTAGAAAATGTCATTTAGACATAATATTTCTTCAGGAACTTGCCGTTGACGGGCAACATGAGCAAGTCTCCGTTTTGCTTAGCGAGGCGGTAAGCACCGTTGGAGAACACGGCCTCGATGACAAATGGACCTTCCTATTTTGGCTGAAACTTGCCGACAGTCTTGTGAGTCATGACCATTGGCCTCCTGACTGCCAGAATAAGATTGCCCACTTGGAATGTTCTGATTTTGACCTTCTTGTTGAAGGCTCCTGAGATGCGTGCTTGGTATAGCTCGATCCTTTGCTGAGCTAGGAGGCGCTTTTCATCTAAGGCCTCCAACTCTTGTAGTCGACGCCGGTAGTTGTCATCCGTCGTCAATTGATAAGTAAGGGCAACGCGGAGTGAGGGTATTTGAGTCTCTAATGGGAGAACTGCCTCACTCCCGTATACTAGAGAGAATAGTGTATTCTCGGTGGATGTTCGAACTGTGGTACGATAAGCCCATAAGCATTCGCCGAGCTTCTCGTTCCAGTCGCGCTTGTTGGAGGAGACAAACTTCTTGAGGAGTTTGATGATTGTTTTGTTGAATGCCTCTGCCAACCCGTTCGCTGCTAGGTTGTACGGTGTCGAAGCAACATTATGAATACGGTGCTTATCGCAAAATCGATAGAAAGCATGGCTTGCAAACTGCGGACCATTATCATGGATGATCCTTCGGGACAGTCCAAAGCGGTAGATGACGTGATGCTTAAGGAAGCTGATCACGTTTGAAGTCTTAACTTCTGCGAGTGGGACAGCTTTCGCCCATTTGGAGAAGTAATCAGTGATCGCAAGTATGAAGCGATGTCCTCGGGAGGAAGGTGGGGTGATTGGACCGATGATATCCATTTCCTATGCTTCGAATGGCCAGGATGCCACTGTCGGATGTAGAAATTCGGATGGTTGGTGAATGAAGTCCGCGTGGACTTGGCAGGCTTTGTATTTTCCTGCATAGTCTGTTGTATCTGCCACCATTGTGGGCCAGTAGTAGCCCATTCGGCGAAGACGGTCTTGCAATTTAGGGCCAGGCTGATGGGCCCCGCAGACACCGTTATGAGCTTCTCGCATGGCTTCTTTAGCTTTTGCGTTTGACAGACACCGGAGCAGTAATCCGTCATAGGAGCGGCGATACAGCATTTTCGTCTCTGTATCGTAGAAGAATCTGAGAGAACGCCGTCTGATGGAAGTGGCTTCCTTTGGGTTCTCGGGCAGGATGTCGTAGACGATGAAATCGATGAATGGTTGTCTCCAGTCTGGGGCATCATCGATCGTCTGGGCGGAATAACTCGCCACAAATTGCACATTGTTCTTGGGACAGACCAGTTCGTGGCCTATCACATCCACTGACTGACGATCATAATTCGGAACTGCTAGGGAAGCGGCAAGACCAGCTAGGGCATCAGCTTCGATATTTTGGAGTCTGGGAACATGTTCGATGAAGAACCCCTCGAACGATGAGATGATGTCAATCGCTAGTTGGTGATAAGGGATCATGTCTTCGTGGCGGACCTCGTATGAGCCCTGGATCTAATTGACGATTAGTTGGGAATCGCCGTATGCTTCAAGGTATTCTACCCCCAACTCTTTCGCAAGTTGGAGGCCAATGACCAGAGCGTTGTACTCAGCCACATTGTTAGAGCAGGGCTCTGTGAGGAAATAAGCGCGGTTAATCACCAATCCGGAAGGAGAGACCAGCACTACCCCGACTCCGACGACTATATTGCCTTTAGGTCCGGTCCTCGAAGCACCGTCGAAGAACATTCACCATATATTATCGTGAGAGGTTGCATACGAGTCGACGACCTCATCTGGGATCCCTTTATATATTCTGGAGGACTCCGAGCTTGGGTGGGCTGCTAAGAAGTCTGCCAGGGCTTGACCTTTGACTGCCTTTTGGGGGACGAAGATCATATGATAAGGGGACAGCAATATTGCCCATGTAGCGAGGCGAGAGCTGAGTGCCCCTGGTTTAGTCATGAGGACCCTGAGAGGGTTGACTCGTGAGATCACATGTATCATTTGTCTGGTCACATAGTGCCGTGTTTTCTGAATGGCGAACACCAGGGCAAGGCATTCCTTCTCCACAGCGGTGTATCGGTGCTCTGGCCCAATCATCATTCGACTGAGGTAATATATGGCTTGCTCATGGCCTGCATCGTTATTTTGTGTGAGAAAAGCCCCGAGAGAATGTTCCATTGCTCGTACATAGAGCAGGAATGATTTTCCAGGAACCGGGGCCACCAAAACTGGAGGATTTGACAAATATTCTTTGATGCTGTCGAAAGCACGCTGACATTCTTCGTCCTATACGAATGAGACTCCTTTCTTCATGAGGTGCGTGAACGGTCGGCATCGCCCGGAGAGGTTAGAAATGAACCTCCTGATGTAAGCTAGCCTCCCTTGGAGGCCTCTGAGTTCGCGAAGATTTCTCGGGGGACCCATCTCCATGATTGCTTTCGTCTTCTCAGGGTCTACATGGATACCTTGTGCTGTGATGATGAAGCCCAAGAACTTCCCGCTGGATACGCCCAGAAAGAACTTCGTAGGGTTCATTTTCAAATTATGCGCTCGTATTAGGTCGAATACCGTCTTTAGATCCTGCAGATGGTCTCCCTTGCAGTGACTCTTAACGGCTATATCGTCAACATAGCACTCCACTATCTTGCGTAAGTGGTCTCTGAAGATGATGCTCATGGCTCTTTGATATGTGGCGCCAGCATTCTTTAAACCGAAAGGCATAACTGTATAGCAGTATGTGCCAATCGGTGTTCGGAATGATGTATGCTTTTCGTCGTCAGGAGACATCTTGATTTGGTTGTACCCCGAGAAGCCATCCATGAATGACATACGTTCAAAATTGCAGGTATTGTCAATCATGATGTCTATGATAGGGAGGGGGAACTCATCTTTGGGGCATGCCTCGTTCAGATTGCGGAAGTCGATGCAGATTCGAATCTTCTTATTCTTCTTGAGGACGGGTACTATATTGGCAACCCAATCGGGATGTTGCTCCTCACGAATGAAGCCACTGGCTATCAGTTTATTGACTTCGGCTTCGATCGCGTCTATGATGCCTGGGTGGAAGCGTCGCTGTTGTTGCTTGACTAGCTTCGCATCGGCCGAATGTTGAGTTTGTGAAGTGCAATGTCGGGATTTAACCCTGGCATGTCTTCATAGCTCCAGGCGAACACATCAATGTATTCTCTAACAAGTTCTAGTAGTGACTCCCTCTCTTCGTCTGTTAGGCTTTTACTGACGAAAATTGGTTTTGGAGAAGATTCACTGCCGAGGTCAACCTGTATGACTTCATCTTCAGTAGGAGGTTCTCTCTGTTCGAACCGCTTTTTCTATTGTGCGTCCAATTATTGGGCCCACGGCTCTAGCTCGAGGATTTCGGGGATGTCTTCGTTTTCTTCGTAAGCGTCGGCGAATTTCATGTTGACTGACAAGACTTGTCTGAACACGTCTCCGATGCTAGTATCCGAGTCAGAAGTTGGTAACCCGGTTGAATGTGACTGCCAGTCGCATTCTTTATCTGAACTCTCAGGGGTCGTAGTAGGCGTTACATACCCTAACCCGCATCGAGTTTTGCTATAGTAGTCTTGTGGTTTGCCCGCCGGGACTGGTGGCTTCAAAGGTAATCGTCGCCCAGTGCCGTAGTTTAAACCTGCCATCGTCTCCAGATCATACCCCTGTTTCTGCATGAGATATTTGGATCGGGGGCTATAAAGATATAGACGCAGTCTTCCGACATCTGACCCGAGGTCGGCTTCCTCTATGGTGAAGGGATGCGGGTCGTCCTTCCGGCCGAAGATGATCGGATGGTCCCCTCCCTCGATAATTCGGTAAGCGTCTTCTACTGGAGTAAGCTGGATTGCGGTGTACACATTTGTCACCTGTGTGTGCAGGTGAGTGCCTATACCGTGTTTCATAGCATACATTGTGCATAGCTTATTGAGCTCGGTGTAGTTCAAAGATAACCCTTTATTGATGAAGTAAGGTATATTTTCTAGGGGGATTACATCATCAGCGGAGGGAACATCAGTGTGGGCAGCCATATACTTGGCTAGCTCATGTTCCTCTTCGGCTACCCCCTGTGTAATGAAGACTGAGAGGACGCCCTGGGTAGCTTGATTGTTAGAGGTTCAGTTGATGGGGCAGAGCGTGGAGTCGTTGGAAGACTAGCGATCCCCAGTTTGGTACTCGATGTGGAGCGAGGAGTGGCCGATTCGCTAGAAGTGTCAGACCTCGCATCGGGGTGACGACCCTTCTTGGGAAGACGTATCGTCAGTGGCCTATCGGAGGGATTGAGCTTCTCCGTTTGGGGTTGACCGACTCTCGGCAGTTTGATTGTCAGTGGCGTCGTTGTGGGTCTTGGCGCTTGGCCGGACCTTGGCAGCCGAATTATCATCTGCTCTTCCTGCGCCGAGAGGCTGATCGCGTCCTTCCGCAGAGTGGCAGTAAGGGGTACAGACTTGCCCGGTTTGCGAGCTTGGAGGTGGATCGTCAGAGGTTCCTCTGATCCTGTGGCTGTCTCGGTACTGGCTTGTACATCTTCTTCAGCAAGATGCTTCTTCGATTTTTCGTACAGGTAGGAGTCTGAGTAGTAAGATTCGACCCCTTTGAAGGGATCGATATCAGCAAATTCCGTCCTCATAAAGATGTGTTTGTCGACATATTTGAAGCACTGGTGTAGCGTGGAAGGCACGATCATATAATCGTGTATCCATGGGCGCCCCAAGAGGATGTTGTAAGAAGTGTCTGCATCTATGATGTAGCAGGTGACTTCGGATTGGATATCGCCAATCTGACACTTCAGACGAATCTTCCCAATAGGGTAGCTCCTACCCGAATTGAAACCGCTGATGGCGGTGCTTGTAGGTGTCAGGCGATGCATTGGGATACGGAGATGATGTAGCAGACCCTTCGGGATGATGCTTATGGAAGAGCCAGGATCAATGTACATCCGATCCACCTTCACGTCGCCGATGTATCCCGTGTAGTATAGCGGGCGATCATGTAGGTTGGTTTTGATGAGCATGTCCTGCGGAGTGAAGACGATGTTGGGCATTGCTCCCGTGCAGGTACTGTCTTGGAGATCCACGGGTGAGTCCTCTCTGGTGAGGTTGGATTGAGCCAGATAGGCAACGGCATTTTGGAGTACTTCGTTCAAGGCTGTGCGGACATCCTTCGAGAGCCTCAGGAGTTCATATAAGGACAATTTGGCCAGTGTATTGGCCAATTGTGCTAGTATATCGAAGTTGTAGGGCCTCTCCAACCCTTGAGGTGTCTCTTTCCGGAGGAATTTATCGAAGCGAGTCTCCTTCGGCCTAGGCTTGTCGGTCGTCGGAGGCTGAGGGGGCCCTGGAGTGTCAGTGGTAGCTGGAGGATGATCATCAGTCGAGTTCTCAGCCACAGGTTGGGGTTGTGCTCCAGATCGAGTAACGACGGCATTGACTTCTTTCACATCTGCCGAGATGGTATGGCAGGATCTGACTTTTCCACTTCTCTTCTTGTAGGTGGAAGATGGGGTGGGCCGAGTCACTTCTGACATCAAGTCTGGATGGATCCACATGACCTTCCCTCGTGATGTGGTGAGGGGTACTAGACCAGCAGCCTGATCTCGGGGAGGTAGAAGATTGGTAATCTCCATTGTTGCCAGAGGGATGGGGACCACCCCGTCTTGAGTTTTCGTTGGTGGGAAGCTGCCGAATTATACGGATACCATATTGGCTGCCACGGTTACCTCTTCGAAATCGATGGCCAGAGCGTTCGAATCGATGAGGTTTTGGATGTACCGTTTCAGCTGGTAGCAATCGTGTGTAGGATGGTAGACATATCGATGATAATGGCAGTACTTTGGATTCTCCATCTCTGCCGGCCGCGGTTCTCGCCTTGGTGGAGGAAACTGAATTCTGTCCCCTTATATGAGCATGTCTAAGATGGGCTTGACGTGACCGTCTTCGAAGGAGTAAGTGATTTGCGGCCATTGTTTGTCTGCTGCCTTTGGCTCAGGTTTTTGTGCTGTATCGGCCACCATGGCCTGCTTTCCTTTGTTATCTCGATTGTTGGAGGGGCTACCCCCATTATCGTTGTTGGGACGCTTGCCCTTGTTTTCTCCTTCTGAGATGTGCAATCCCAGTTGGCGTGCCTTTCTCAATCGTTCTTCGGTACTTGTGGCACTGATGATAAATGCCTTCCAGTCCTTGAATTGACTCTCGCCCATCTAGAGACTAATTGTTGGGAGCAATCTCTTTTGGCAAATTTCAATTAAGGAAGAATCCGGATTTTCGGAGGGCAGCTTCATGGCGGTTTGGCGGAACCGTTTAATGTAGTTCCTTGTCAACTCCTTCTCCCCTTGGACGACGTCCATGAGGGTGGACATGGTGACGTCCTGTCCTACTTCGTAGAATCTGTCCAAGAACAGGCGCTTGAAGTCGACGAAGGAGTAGATGCAGTTGTCCGACAGATTGCGATACCAGTCGAAAGAGACTCCTTCCAATGCCCCAATGAATAATCGTGTGAGGATAGTATCATCATGGGGCAGATGGTTGGTGGTGACCTCGAAGTAAGTGATGTACCGACTTGCTCAGGTCTTGCCATCATACGGGTTGATATTGAACGGCTTATATCTTGGTGGGAATGGAGCATCCCTCCATTCGGCAGGGTGTGGTTGCCGCATTCTGAGGTCTTGAGCGTTTTCTCGGGCATGGAACATGGTTCGGAGCTCCTGGACCTCTTTTCTTACTTCTCGGGCCTCATCTGTCGCGGTAGGGGCTGTTTCTTCGGGAGGATTATTGCCCGAGTTTGGTGCCACTGTCGATGCGTTGGCGATCGCTGGAACCACCTTGATTGTTGTCCGTCATGAACACCGTCCTTACATGAGGAGTGATGGAAGAAACGGTGGAGGATATGTCCTCCGAGTCATACCCATGCACCGAAAAGTCATCGGGGTAGGTGGGAATGTTCTCTTCGGGCTGGACTCGGAGGAAACGGTATCCCCAGCCTCAGAGCTTGCTTCGTCTTCATGGGTGTCTTCGGGGACATCGGTGTCTTTTGCACCTGATGGGAGAGTTGTTTCTCCGGGTTCGTCTCCCTGAAATATCGGATTATTGTGGATGTTCGGAGGAGTGTTACCTCCAGTTCCCACGACCACCAGCGATGTGGATGATGAATTTCCCATTGCAGCAGATTTTGTCTTTGAACGGGTGTGTTGGAATATTCCGATGGAGGACAGCCGTTTAGACGACGGTTTCATAGCTGTAGTGGTTGATATCTTGGGGCTGGAGATGCTTGTCTTCTTCCCTCTCCCTTCGGCAGGGATTTACTGAGTGGAATTGCAGGAGATAATAGGAGGTGCCTCGTCCTCTGAGCTCGGATGTTGTAGTCTTTGGAAGACTGACGGCCAATCTTCCGTCGCTGCCGCGTTGTTGCAACAGCAGTTGACGATAATTTGGGTGCAGTGACGTCCAAGCGAGGACTCTTTGCACACCGAAGCTCCTTCTCTTTCCTTGCGCTTGTGGAGGATCGCCTCACGCAGGTCAGAGGAACCACTTTGTCCTTTTACCGCCGGGGGCTGGACTCGAGCGGTTCTATACAACTTTCCATCAGAGGCCCGTGTGATAGTCAACGGGACTCCCCGATAGTCAGAGGTTGGGACAGCTGACTGGGTTTGATGAGCCCGCACTGCCCTAGACTTCTTCTTTTTAGCACTTGCAGGTGCGTAATAAGAAGAGTCTAAGTTGAATACCACAGAGTCTGGCTTATCATCCAGAGAGTCATCAGGGTCAGGACCGCATGAGAGACGGTCGAAGACTGATTGAGAGGAGCGTGGAACGGACGCTATGCGGCTAGGATTGGAAATCGTGCAGGCTGTCTGCATGCGGTCGTCCTTAGCTGCCGGATGAGTTGCTTTGGTGCGATTAGTATGAGTCACGATCGTGCAGGCTGGCCGCATACGGTTGGCAATTATGGCCGCATGGGTTTTCTGCAAGCGATTGACTTTAGTAGCCGCATAAGCTTCGTCCATGCGGTTGGCAACTGCAGCCGTATAAGCTATGCGGCTGACAGATGTGGTCGTATGAGTTTTCTTTCTGCGGTTCGTGGATGTGGCCGCATGAGCTTTTTCCATACGGCTAGCACCCTTATGCGGCTCGGATCGCGTAGAGTTCCTCTTTGCCCCTGCAAGTCCAGCATTATAGTATTTTTTTCTGTCGGACTTGGGGACAGCAGAGTTACCTACAGTCTGAAATAGGGCCGCAGGAGAATCTTGCTCGCTGCCTTGAACAACAGAGGGTATCTCTGCAAGAGCTTCAGTAGGAACGAAGGATCGGGGTCTCCACTTCTTGCGGGCCTTCTTTGTGCGGGCTCGCTTCTGGACCAGGCCAGCGCTCTTGTCGGAGAGCATTTCTTCGAACGCCTGTTGGTATCGAACCGGGCGACCATCTTTTATTGCGTGGAGACAAGCCTTGGCTGCATCCGATTGCGTCACCAACTCCTCAGCCGTGGAGAAGTTTGTCCCCAGCAGAGTCGCCATCGTGTTTGCCATTGATTGTAAAAGTACAGAACAATTATCGGAGGACTGAACTTAGACTCACAATACAAACTCGCTTGTACAAAGAAAGCCTAGGGACGAAAACCTAGGTACAATAATCTAAGTACAATTGTTTATTTTTGATTCTGGGGGGTGACGATAGAGGCTCGGGAAGGCGACGGCAGCCCTTCCTTACTGCGATCGGTATGCGTCCTTGGCTCCTGTGACGAGATAGTTGGCATTGATGAAGAAATGCTCCTCCTGCTCTCCTCGTATTGCTCTTCTGGCTTCTCTCTCTCTCTCTGGATTGATCTCTGTGGATTCTTCTCTCTGACTATCGGGGGAGCCTCTCTGTATGTGCGTATCTCTCTCTGACAGTGTATATCTTCACAAGGGAATGGCACCTTGCTATTTATAATAGTGGGATGTGATCATTAGGGTTGCCAATGATTACCTCTTGGAGATGGCGGCAGCCTGTGGATTGGTCAATCTAGGCCGTTCATTTTTTTGATTTTGACGAATCCGAGCCATTGAGTGTAGATTACACCAAATCCCATCAGCAATTAATGCTGATTGGAATAAATCTTCCTCATAATGATCTTCTGATGTCTGCGAATAAATTAAATTTATTCTCCTGCCACGTGTCCCAGATTATTGGGATTTGACCCAATCTTTGATTGCAGTAAATATGGGAAATTGATTGGCTTAGGACACGTATCCTAGGAGCCACTGGGGGATCTGAACCACATGACGAGTGAGCCGCATTTGATTTTGGGCCACATATGGTTAGGGCCACGTGTCAGGACTGCCTGGGTAGTGGCCCTCCCTCGAGCCTTTGAACCACAGGGAGGTGATCATTGCGAGCCGCATAAGGATACATCCGCCTGAGCCGCATGGAAATGGTCTTCTTGAACCGCATGAGAAATCTTTGCTCGAGCCGCATGAGGCTGTCTCGGCCTGGGCCGCATAGGACGGCTTCATGCTGAACTGCATGGGAAGTCTTTGCTCGAGCCGAATACGAACGCCCACGTGGCAAGGCCACATGGTATCTTTATGGCTCTCGGAGGATTTGTGTCAGAGATCTCTCTCTCTACCCAAGAGGTCTGTCATTATGGCAGAGTCATAATTTCTTCTTTTTGTGTCAGGGCTGTCACTTTTTCAGAGTTGTCAGCCGTCAAACAATTAATACGAGGGGGCAGAGAAGAGGACTGTCCCGCCACATATCTTCGGAGCCGCATGGGATGTCTTGGGCCGCATAGTCCCTTATGCTGCATGACTCTTTGAGCCGCATGGGCTTTCTGAGCCGCATGGGGTTCTTTTGCCGCATGGGTCATTTTTTTTAATATTTTCCATGCTTCTACAAATCTGTTTTGGGACTTTCTTCAATGTCCTTGTCATAGCCTTCTGGAAGTTCAGCAGAGACCATGTTGGAAGATATGACCAGCCGATGAACATCACCAATGCTAGTGTCAGAATCCCATAATCTGGAATCAGAAGAGTTAGAGCGCTCTTCACTATCAGAGTCAGAGACTGCTGGGGATAACATCAGAGGAGAAGCATATCCGAGACCTCTTTTGGTCCTGCTGTAATACATATCCGACTTTCCTTTCGGAACAGTCGTACGGACTGGAGTTCGTCTGCCTTTACCGTAATTGAGGCCACTCTTGAAGTCATAACCCATCTTTCGGATGATGTCTTTTGATTATTGACTGTAACGATGGAGTGGAAGATGTCCTGTATCGTTACTCTTGCTTTCATCCGTATAGCTGAATTGTTGTTCCGGTCCTTTACTAAAAAGTATTAGACTTTCACCTTTCTTTCGAGAAGGGACAATACGGTAAGAATCATCTGGATCTTCAAATGAGACTTCTATTTGAAAAGATTGTACAACTCCTATTGTAAATGATCGAAAGCTATCTAACATATCCAAATAGCATTTAGTATGATAAATGACATCAGTATACTGCAAAGTAGATACTTTTTTATTGATCTGTACATTCATATTTACAACAGAACCTTTAGCCTTAACAGGCTTGGTCAGATTAATTACAAGAGGGGAAAAAGAAGAACGTGGAGGAGGATTGGCTTTGTTACGACGGAGGTCGATAATAAGTGGCTCAGAGGAGGTGAGCTCCCTTTTGTCCTTGTTATGAGTTAGATCAATAACAAGTGTCTCAGAAGAAGTAAGCTGCTTTTTGTCCTTGTTACGACGTAAGTCGATAACAAGTGGCTCATAAGAGGTGAGCTCCCTTTTATCATCATCCATCGGTTGTTTCTGGGCTGGCAAGTAAATAGCCAGTGGCTTAGAGGACTGAGTATGAGAGACTCGTCCTTTAACAGGTATGATAAGGGTGTCTTTAGGCACTGCTTCTTGCTCTTCTTCAGTATCCAGAGACGACACCACCTTCATGAATTCATCTTTATACATACGAGCATCGTTGCAGTATGTTTCAATGCCTTTAAAAGGATAGAGATTAGCAACCTCTTTTTGCACCTCTCCATTATCATCAACATATTTAAAACATTGATAAAGAGTCAAAGGAACAATATTGTGCTCACGAAGAAATGGTCTTTCCAATAAAGCATTATAAGAACAACCATGATTGTCAATGATGTAGAAGGTCACCTTTGTACGAAGATTGCCTATTTGAAGTTTTAGGCGAATCTTGCCCAAAGGCTCACTTCTTCCTTGATTGAACCCAATGATGGTGGTGATTGTACTGGAAAGACTATACACTGGGATCTTTAGCGCATCCAACATTGTCTTTGGCATGATGCTAAGAGTAGACCCTAGGTCTATCAGAATACGATCGACTTTTATCGAGTCGACATATCATGTATAGTACAAAGGACGGTCATGTCTGTTGTCCTCCATTAGCATGTCATCTTGTGTGAAAGTTATGTTTGGAATCAATTCCAGAACACTATGACAATGGAGACAAGAAACTGGCTCTGTTGTAGGCTTCTTCAGAAGGGCTAGACAAGTTTTAGCTTGCATAAGAGCCTCACTCAGAGTTTCCCGAGTCTCTTTGGAAAGACGCAAGATCTCAAAGATTGACAGCCGGGCCGGTGTATTGGCTAATTGGGCCAAAATATCGAAGTTATAATGCTTCTCAAGTCCTGTGGGAGATGTCTTCTTTAAGGGCTTGTCAAAGCGGACTTGTTGTTTGCCTTTGTCAGCTGTCGGCTTGGGAGGAATGGGTACTACAACCGGTGAGGGTGCTGTAGGAATATCTACAGTAGAAGCAGGCTGCACTTGAGCAGGTTCGGAAGAAGAAGCAGGATTCTCTTGAGTTTCAGGGTAATCCTTCAGATAGGCTTTCCCTGATCTGGTGCCCAACAAGATTTCTTCGTCAACTATGGGGGTCAAAAGACACCATGTTGCAAGTCTTTGTTTTGCTTTTGGAGCGGTCTTTCTTTTTGGATGAAGAGGGAAGCTCGAACTCCGAAGCAAGATCGGGATGAATCCACATAATCTCGCCATTGTCAAGAGACAAGGGAACGAGACCTTCATTTGGTGGAGGAGGGAGATTCTCAATCTCAAGAGTAGCTTTGGGGATAGAAATGACGCCATGTTGCACCATCTGTAGAAGGAAGTCACTGAATTAAACTGAGACCATGTTTGCAGTCACAGTCTTCTCGTCTTACTGCAGAGTGACAACATCAGCATTGACCAGCTCTTGTATCTTGCCTTTGAGCACGTAGCAAGCTCGAGTAGGATGTCCAGTGAACCTGTGATAGACACAATACTTAGGAAGATTAGTCTTACCGACTTCATCAGGCTTCTTTGGGTCTGGCAGCTGGATCTTGTTGCTTTTGATTAAGCAATCAAAGATACTTGCAGTGTCATTCTCGTCGAAAGAATATTCTACTTTAGGACGAGGTTCCCTCGATGGAGGTGCTGAATGAGTAGAAGTGGACGTAGGAGGAGCTACATTGACCGCCAGAGATTCTTTATTCTTGTTCAAATTGATGTTCAAAGTTTCTTTTGCTTTGCGGTTGTTCTGGCGGTTGCTACCACCTGATGTCTGGTGTTCATCCCGGTCGGGGTTAGACATTTGTACCCCCAATTGCTTGAACTTGTCAGCTCTAACTTCAGCAGCTTTCGTATTGACAATGAAAAAGGGCCAATCTTGGAACTGAGTAGATCCTGTCCATATACTGATGATAGGCAAAAGATTTGCCTTGCAAGTATCAATAGTGACAGCAGCTGGAGTTTCGGGAGGCATCTTCAAAGCTTCTCGGCGGAACCGTTCGATGAAACTCTCAGCAGTTTTATTGTGTTTCTGTTTAATTTTATTGAGAGCCGACATAGTCATATCGTTGAATCCCTCACAGAACCATTCCAGGAAGATTTGTTTGAGACCTGAAAAGGAGGTGATACAACCATCGGGCAAACTTCTGTACCAGTCGTATGCTACGCCGGCTAAACAACCGACGAACACTCTGGTAAGAAGAGCGTCATTTGGTTAAAGTTGGAGAGTCATTACCTCAAAGTGATTGATAAACTGGCTTGGAGAGGTACTGCCATCAAACAGAGAGATTGTTGGGATCTTATACTTATGAGGAAATGGGACTTCCTTCCATTCTTCTGGTTATGGTTGCTTGATCCCCAACCTTTGCAAGTTGTCTTTCTCCTTGAAAGCCTCGAACTGAGTGCGCAAGAACTTGACAGCTTCAGTAGCATCTTCCACAGATGTAGAAGGAACAGGCGGAGTCATAGTGGTAGGAGAAGGCACAGCATTGTAAGCACTACCCCCAGCACCTGACTGACTGGGTGTAGTTTGAACTGGTATAAGGGGTACTTGAGGAGATACTCCCCCCAGTCCTGTATTGAAAGGTACCGATGATGCTATGATTTCTGGACTTACAGCAGGTACAGTCGGTGGTGTAGCATGTTGTGCCACAATAATAGAATGCATACTGGCGACCATTTCAGCCATGGTCTTCAACTTGTCCTCTAGTGCAGCGATTCGTTGTTCCTGATTTGCAAAAGTTGAAGCATCTGGATCATCAGTGACAACATAAGCTGTCACTTCTCTTGGTACAGTGGAAGACACTGTCTGTTCAGAGCTTTCACTGTATGCATCATAATCGGAGAAAGAGTCGTCTCCTGACTGAGAAGGAAGAAAATGACCCGAAGGATCTTGAAGATTCCTTTGATCGATTGTATCTCGGCTTCGGGATCGGGTATGTTGAAATACTCCTTCAGAAGATTCTTGGAGTAAATCTTAATACCGTTGACTAGGACACCGAGGCTTGCCGTGCTTAGAGCACTTCCTGTCACGCCCCGACCCAAGAAATCGCTCGTCCTCGCTAGATTTTACCCGAATCATCGTCCTCGCTGGGACGTGATGTCGCACGAGCCTGGAGTTACGCTCGTACAAGGCAAGATAACAGTTCACATAGAGTTTATCTCAAATTGATAACATAAAGCAGCGGAAGGAAACAAAGTATAACATAAGAATCTCTTTTATTCATATTGAACTGAAGGTTACAAAGGCTCTGAATAGCCCAACATATATGCCAATTGGCTACAACGCTCATGATCTCTCTAGCTCATAGAGCATTTCATTGTTCCGTACATTATGCCCCTTAATAGCCACCAAGTAGTCTTCGGCTGAACATCTCCATGTCGCAAGTCCGAACGCATATGCGGTAGCTCCTCTTGAACGCCAAGGACTCCATGCCTCGGCACGTCCAAGCCAAGCTCCGTCCCGAGTCGATCATAACCTGACCTGCACATAAACTAGTGGAGGATTAGTGCTTTCGTCCTCGCTTCGCACTGATCCAGACCCGCTCGCACCCAAACCAAACACTTAATCCATTTAGTGAAACATGCATCTTAAATTGTGATCTTTCTATTTAGCCTTAGGATCGATTTCATGGCAACACTTAAACATAGCACAATATCATAAATGTGTTCCAAACCGTGTTCCTGCAGCAAATACAGTTATCCATAATATGAACATAAACATAGTGCTCGTGCTCATCTCCGTCCCATTTCCTTAGCCTGCAGTGGTTAGAACTTAACATAAGCAATCATATGATTCGTATCAACCGACCAATCATAAACGTAAATATATGCATAATGGGTCGCAGGCCCTGCGCCTACGCCCAGCTCTCATCTCAGCCCACCGGCCCTAACTATATGAAGGTCATGGTGTTTCACACAGTAATGGACTTCGCATCTCATATGTGTAAGCCTACAATCGCTTCGATACGGGTTGCTAGCCCAGTATCCGAAGGATCCCAAACTTACAGATATCATAGCTTATCACAGCACTGGACGGTCGCAATCCGTTCGAATGTTATGCACCATAAATACCACACATAATTCCCTCCTAGGCCGAACGGTCCCGGCGCCCCGACGTAACCGTTCGAAGGAAGCCATACCCGTGCACGGGCCATCCGAGTCCATTGACCATGCAATACGTTCCATATCATACAATCCATAGCATACCAACCGATCTCGTATTCCATAAACATAGTCTCGCACATAAACGGTTTCCCGTGCCATAAACATAATCCACCATTCATATGGGGAGCTCCGTCGGCGTTGTGCCCCAACACATCCATATTGATGCACGACGCCCAACAGCTTAGTCATCTCATACTCGTATTCACGCGTCCCGTACATAATGTTACCCACATAGCCTACCTCTGTATTTACTTAGTCATTTCGTAGCTTAAGTGCACAAAGGCACGCTCAGCACCATAATCAATGTTCTACGCCTAGAGTTCAATGTTCTCGGAGCCGTGCACATGATGCACATCTCATTATCATCTTTCAATGTTCTACCATCATTTTCCTACTGCGACTCGTGCACTCGATGCACGTCGCTTCAATTGTTCGATTGTTCAATGTTCTATCTTAGTGTTTGACACATACTTAGACCATTTGCCGCCGAGCCACGCTCGCTAACTCGATAACATATTATGCATACCATAATATATTTTATTAGACGTGAAGGAATAGGGAGAGAGAGTCAAGAACCCGCCCACCTTAAGCCGATACGCCTTACCGTTTCGCCGATTGAAGCGTCTCACTTCCATAACTCGATCGTATAGCTAACTCCCGGACTTAGCCATTCCTTTGAACTACTCGGTTGATTTAGCCTATCGCGCCCATGCCACAATCCGTTGCAAGGCCACGATTTGGTTTCGCGGACACTTCATTGTATAAGGCAAAATGTCGACCTCTTATCATCCAGCGTAAAAGCATAGCCTGCACACCAGATCAACTAGAATCAGCACTTACTCAAACAGGACTTATCCTTTGCATCGATTCAATTCATAGATTCCAACCGACTCAAAGCTTACCTTTGGCCAACGTAACTCTTGCATCGATTCGTATCGATACTTCATTGGGTCAACGCAACTCTTCGAGTCAACGACTCATCATAATGCACCGATGCGGAGCGAGACATTACATAATATACCACTCAAAATCAGGTTCGTCCTCGAACCGAAACCAACACTTAATCCAAGTGCCTCGCATAGATCGCTTCACGATCTCGTACTACTATCGTTGAATCATACAACTTAGTTTGGATCATACACATATTTTAGGCGTCCCACCAATATATGCATTTCAGACAAGCTTAGTTGTAGGATATCGGGACAACTAACAAGTTCAACTTAAATCTTCAAGCACCAATTATTTCGTACACCTGGTCAAATCATAGCGCCTATTCCTAATCTCGTACTCATTATCCCATAATATGCGATCCTCTTCCAAACATCTCTGCACATAACTTGATTCAAATCCGTAAATTCGATCTCATAAGTTTCTCGCCGGCCACCTAACGCGTGCAATGCATAAGTCATTGTGCATCCGATCGCAATAATTCTCTGCAATGCCTACTCGCCCAACCGTTTCCTATCTCTTGTATAACCCAAGTCTTTCATCCAATCATTCATAACATTTAGCCTTAACAACATGGACTATGTCAACATGTCACAAACTCCTTTGTCTACAATCCGTACTAAGTCTCGCACGCAACTATCCATATGTGATCCACATTCTCTCGCTCTATCCATACGTTGCGTCTGGGGCTACCCCCGCTAGGTAACTTATCCAGACATCATGCTTAATCTCTCCCGATACAAGAGGTCAACTTGAGTCTACGATGCTCAAAGGCAACAATCTTTCCGACCCAAGGTCTCTTACGATATGCCCATCTCCTATTCTCGACCGAGTACAATCCTTTACTCAATTTTTTGAATCAATTCCGACTAGCTTGTTTCGTAACATAGATAGCGCGCTCAATGTACATAGCCTAACCGTTACTCAAACCGATCTACGACACAACTATTAGGGTCGTTCTACTATCCGTCACTCTCGCGCATTGCAAAATTCTTGCAATCGCCTTACCGCGTTACTATGCTAAGCACGTTCCTCAACATCTATTCGATTCAACATAACTTTTCTTGACCATATCGATTCTAGTACTCGCTAACTTTTGAGACACGATATTCACTTGCTTAGACTTATCCTCGACATGTACTACCTCATTCCTTATCCTTCTTATGCGATTTCTTTAGGGTCATCCTATGGGACTCCAACATTCACTTGAGTTGGCGGTCAAGTCTTCTAGGGTCAGCTGCCCCGAAACTATGCTCGATAATTGAAGATCATCAATGAGGGACAGTTACAACGAACCATGCTATATCCTATCGCGGAGCCAAATCAATTCCCGACAATTCCTATGCAACTTACCCAATCTAACATACCAATCCATAATTTATCTACCCCCGCGCAACTGATGCGCCGTTGCTACGCGAATCACTCATGTATTACCGTCAACAATATCGTACAATCCTCAATTCTACCTTCGCATCAAACCACAAGTCCATATCAAATTTGCCACGCCTTGCAAGTTCGATCATCCCAGCTGGATGAATCACCATACCAGCGCTCACGCAGAATGATCGTTCTAATTTGACATGACGTATGTGCGAGGCTGGTGTTGCGCTCGCTCAAGACAAAAATGTCAACATAGTGGTGATCCGCGAAGCAATCCAGACACTTTCGATTTCATCCGAGCAACATCCATTCACTCTCAAATTCTCCAAAGCGTTCCTACCGTTATCATCCAAACTGCCATCAACTTAACTTACATCTTATTCATCCAACAACAATGCTCAACAAAAATTTTCGTTCATTCGATCAGAGTATCTCCGAGTTATTGTATATCGTCTTTGATACGCCTCAATACCATCGTCGATATGCATAACTTGAACATCTTCCTTTCTCATAATCTTAAATTCGTTGCAATCACTGCCGTTATCCGAACTCGAATACGAATCAAGTCTTGCACACATCCATTCTCATATCCCTAACTCGCACTTCCAAATCGTGCTACCGACTCCTCGCGCTAACCCAAATTCGTTCGCACAATTTCTCCATACTACTCAATTCGTTCCGAAGAAGTCTCCGTACTAACTCAATATAAGTTCGACCGCGTCGACTATTTCCTCAACGTAACATTCGTTCGCTATGCTCAGCCTATCGTTCAACTTATACTTAACGAATTCTAGTCCGACGTATCATCCATAAGTACGACTTCGCACATAATCATTCGACTCAATTCATCAAGACATACTCGCATCGACTTCTCTCAAATCATTCCCACTCGAGTCTCGGTACTACTTCGTCCGTTGAGGGCAAATATATCATAATAACGTAATCGTCTTGATGTAACCTATCGCAAGTCGTCAACTGGCTTAACATAGCTATCGCTAAGTGGTATCCCATATACCACTTAGGATCGAGCCTATCGTTATCGACACAATACTTCGCTACACTTGCTCGCACAAGTGGTATTGCATATACCACTCGAAATCGAGTCATTACTCGACATCACACTTCATATAGGTCCGACTTCTATCTTCCAATAAACTATCCCGTATGGCGATCCTTCCGATCCCAGCTCTAGCGCTAGCTTACTCGAGTTGGAACGACAACTGGTCCAACATGCACCATCGTCCACTTAAGTTGACACACGTTCAATCTAACCGTACCATGGCGATCATCTCGATCCCACCCGCAATATTCGCTTATTCAAAGCTCAATGCAATATATGGCCAACATACACGTTCGCAAACTCAACTCGACTCAGCGACCAACGGTACTCGTTATTATCGCATCCACGATCTTCCAATCTCACTCGTTGCAACTCGTGCAACATATCGCTATCCATCCGCATAGCCATACAGCACGCATCATACCATATCGACTTGTTGCACCGATGCAATGAACGATCCACGACTTGCTGCACTCCGTGCAATCGACGACACATAACCGTCGCATAGCAATATAACACGCATCGCCTCACATGTCGACCTGTTGCACTTCGTGCAACCAACAACATATATCTCTCGTACTTTGTGCGACCAACAACACATATCTCTCGCACTTCGTGCGACCAACATTCCATAACTCGTTGCACTTCGTGCAACCAACATCCCATAACTCGTTGCACTTCGTGCAACCAACACTCTCCGACGGCACTCAGAGATAACGTGATAGTCACAACATACTTGTGGCAGGTGTACGCACTTAATATAGACTTATTGTATGGAACATCCAATGTAGCGTCGAGCAGATCCATGAGCCATGCGGTTGCGGAAATAACTTAGAGTAAACTGATTTTGATAGCAAAGCAACTGAGGGTCAAAGAGATTCACGCACGGTCCAAAGGATGGAACCGCTCTGATACCAACTTGTCATGCCCCGACCCAGGAAATCGCTCATCCTCGCTAGATTTTACCCGAATCATCGTCCTCGCTGGGGCGTGATGCCGCACAAGCCTGGAGTTGCGCTCGTGCAAGACAAGATAACAGTTCACATAGAGTTTATCTCAAATTGATAACATAAAGCAACGGAAGGAAACAAAGTATAACATAAGAATCTCTTTTATTCATATTGAACTGAAGGTTACAAAGGCTCTGAATAGCCCAACATATATGCCAATTGGCTACAACGCTCATGATCTCTCTAGCTCACAAAGGATTTCATTGTTCCATACATTATGCCCCTTAATAGCCACCAAGTAGTCTTCGGCTGAACATCTCCATGTCGCAAGTCCGAACGCATATGCGATAGCTCCACTTGAACGCCAAGGACTCCATGCCTCGGCACGTCCAAGCCAAGCTCCGCCCCGAGCCGATCATAACCTGACCTGCACATAAACTAGTGGGGGATTAGTGCTTTCGTCCTCGCTTCGCACTGATCCAGACCCGCTCGCACCCAAACCAAACACTTAATCCATTTAGTGAAACATGCATCTTAAATTGTGATCTTTCTATTTAGCCTTAGGATCGATTTCGTGGCAACACTTAAACATAGCACAATATCATAAATGTGTCCCAAACCGTGTTCCTACAGCAGATACAGTTAGCCATAATATGAACATAAACATAGTGCTCGTGCTCATCTCCGTCCCATTTTCTTAGCCTGCAGTGGTTAGAACTTAACATAAGCAATCATATGATTCGTATCAACCGACCAATCATAAACGTAAACATATGCATAATGGGTCGCAGGCCCTGCGCCTGCGCCCAGCTCTCATCTCAGCCCACCGGCCCTAACTATATGAAGGTCACGGTGTTTCATACCGTAATGGACTTGGCATCTCATATGTGTAAGCCTACAATCGCTTCGATACGGGTTGCTAGCCCAGTATCCGAAGGATCCCAAACTAACGGATATCATAGCTTATCACAGCACTGAACGGTCGCAATCCGTCCGAATGTTGTGCACTATAAATACCACACATAATTCCCTCCTAGGCCGAACGATCCCGGCGCCCCGGCGTAACCGTTCGAGGGAAGCCGTACCCGTGCACTGGCCATCCGAGTCCATTGACCATGTAATACGTTCCATATCATACAATCCATAGCATACCAACCGATCTCGTATTCTATAAACATAGTCTCGCACATAAACGGTTTTTTCGTGCCATAAATGGTTTCCCGTGCCATAAACATAATCCACCATTCATATGGGGAGCTCCGTCGACGTTGTGCCCCAACACATCCATATTGATACACGACGCCCAACGGCTTAGTCATCTTATACTCGTATTTATGCGTTCCGTACATAATGTTACCCGCATAGCCTACCTCCGTATTTACTTAGTCATTTCGTAGCTTAAGTGCACAAAGGCACGCTCAGCACCATAATCAATGTTCTACGCCTAGAGTTCAGTGTTCTCTGAGCCGTGCACATGATGCACATCTCATTATCATCTTTCAATGTTCTACCATCATTGCCCTACTGCGACTCGTGCACTCGATGCACGTCGCTT